>OY288108.1:125414904-126014904 GCA_958431115.1 Syrphus vitripennis
TTAAGAAATATTTGAGGTTAAGTGGTTACTCAGGGTAATCACCGCTTGATTATTTTGTTTTGAGTACCCAGGTTTCTTTAATATTCTACACCTAAAGTTAATACAATAGCCTAAAAACGTATATTTCACTCTTGCAATTAAATTCTGTGCAATTTGTCAAGTTGCCAACGACAGGAACGATGTAATAAGGAAACTTTATAACAGCTGCCAAGCCAACTTCTGATCATTGTATTATTTTAGATAGGGCGATTAACCAAGTACCCACCTTTTGATTGTTTTGTTTTTACGAGTTCCGAAACGCAACAAAAATAGTTCTTGGGCTGGGATTATAAAAAAAATTATAAATCTTTTGAAACTACAGTTTCAGCAACAAGATTTGCAAAACTAGAAAACTACAGTTTATCATCAGTAAAATAGTAAAGTAATTATTTTTTATTCCAGACAATCAAGGTGGTTATAAGTGGAAACCACCCATTTTTAAAAAAATAAAACAACTTGTAATTGTAAAAATTGAATATCAATTGGGGTTGTTAGTCCACGAATACTTCTGCGCATTAATATTATAAAATAATAGTAATTTATTATTTAGAAAAGTGTAAAGATTCTTGTAGATCAATATTAATTAGAATATTGATAACCTTGTCTAGGGAATAATATTAAAAACGATTTAAAATTGAAAAATTAGTTTCCCTCCTCAAGTTTTCTCTCACTGTATATAAGACATATACTGTACCAATTTGAACACCATCATCAACATCATCATCATCCTCATCTTGGGATTTAAGAAGAAGAGTGACAGATGAAGGTGGAATAATATAAAGAATTGCAATTTGCGATAAGACAAACCAAAGAAGAAATATAAAGCTACAAAAACCCTCTATCGACCGGAAAAAGTTTCATCATCAACATCACTGCGGTTTGGGGATTACTTTCTTTATCTATATAAAACCACGTTGATCAAAGAATTGTTAGAATAAACTTTTAATTTGAAGTCAGAAGAAAAATAAAAAAAGTTAAATAAAAAAATATAATACTTTGGTTAATAAAAAAAAAGAAGATTTTTTTGCAATATTTTTTGGTTTTAGTATAATTTTAACAAAAACGTAAAAAAAAACATTGTCTCCAAAAGTTGTGTAGAATATTTTTGATTTATTTGGGTTTTCTTTATTTTTTATATTGTTTAACAAAATATCTCACAGAAAAGCATATACAAATAATATAACATTTTTTTACTGAAAATATAAAAATAAATAATATAAACTAACTTTTTGTTTTATTTTTTTTCCCTGAGAATTGAATGAAAAAAAATACATTACAGTAAAATACAAGTAAAAAAAAAAAGCTGAAAAAATAAAAACATCTCGAATATTAGTCATTTAATATCTGTGTAAATAAGATAAGATAAAAATAAAAAATAAAGAAAAAAATAAACAGAATTTAATATTATAGTAGTAAATCCAAATATTTGTAGAATGGTGGTAAGTGGTTTAAAAGAAAATATAAATATACATATAACTTACTTAAATAAAAATATTTTGCGTTTTGATTTTTTTTTTTTTTGATAAGAGGCTGATAAGATCTTTTATTTTTTTTCTATTTATATTTCTAAATTGCAGTTGTAGTAGTTATCGCGGGGTGGTTAATAATAATAATAATAGAGTAAAGTATAGTATACTTGTGTTTTTGAGATAAGTCAGTATAAAAAAATATAAATGTAGGTAGGTAGGTATGTTGCTTTTTTAGGTTTAGTTAAGTTTTTTTTTTTTTTTTTTGCAACTCACACAAATAAATATCATTCAACTTACATCATTATTTTTGGTTATGCACTATTACTACGCATTTGTAATCCAAAAAGCACACGTACCTGAAATAGAAAAAAAAGGGAAAACATGTAGAAAATTGTTTTGTTTTCTTAATAACAGAAATAACAAATTTAGAATTTTAAAAAATGGATAGTGCCTTTTAGTAATTCCGCGCCAAATATCACACCATTTGTTGATGAAAATAAAAATTGATACACTTTATGATTAGAATATCTTGAATAGTCAAACTAGGATGATTATTATTGAATGTTGTGGAAATATGTACCTACGAAATATTTTTTAGCAAAAATTCACTTAAATGATTCATTATGAAGGAATGAATTAGATAACATTAGCTATTTATCAACGGAATATATCAACGGAATCTCTTGATGTCAAATTTAATAAATGAAAACTCAGATAAACACCTACTTAAAATCATATTGAGTTTTAAATGACATAAATTGTTGACCTGAACTAGAATAAAGTATACCTAATAATATTTTGTTTATATTTTATAACTCAACAATAAATTTTGATCAAAAAATTTTCTAAAATATCACCAAAAAAAAAAAGTTTTTTTTTTTCTTACGTGTGTTGTATTTAGAATGATTTACCTTTGACAGATTTGTTGTTGTTTTTATTTTAATTAAATACCTACATTTTTAATGTAAAAATAAAACTTATGACTTGTTGTGAATCCGAAATTTTGCGCACAATAATTTTAATTTTGCCTAGGTTATTTTTTTTTTTAATTTTAGAATAAAATATTCATAAAAAATTTATGCATATAAATTAAAAACTTCATAGTTTTTGGTTAAGGACAAAAAATTCAAATTATAGAAATTTACTATATATACCATGAGACACAATAAGCTATTCAAATGTCAAAAAAAGAAATGTTTTTTTTTAGTTTTCATAAAAAAAAACCGAAATAACTTGAAAATTTATATTTTCTGTATAACGATACATATCTATTATTGTTTATTAAAAAAAAAAAAGGAAAAAGCGTGATCTTCAAATGGATTTTTGATTAACAAAGTAGGGAGGCTAGGGCGTATGTGGAACAAAAACAAAACAATAATTTTAGATTTTTATTTCCATTTCTATAGCTTTTATGGAAACATACAGAATACAGAAATGCCTACTTTTAAAAAAAAACTAGCTGACTGTATCATAGAAGAAAATATTTTATTTTTTTGTGATTTATGTATGTTTTAGTGACTGACAGAGAAGCACACATTTTGCGTACGAATTTGCCAAAAAAAAAATCATAAATTAGACAATAAATAAAAATATTTAAGAAAAACAAAATTCTCAGTTCTAAACATATCGTAAAGGATGATTAATACTATCCAGACATGATATCTGAACTTTTTCCTATCCATTCACATTGTTGTGTTCTAAATATTTTCCAACAAAAGCGATCAAAATGATAGCTTAGTCATGCATGTTTTTAATTCACATATATTCAAAATATTTCTTTACAAAAAAAAAAAAAAAAAACTCAATTTTATAATCAAATCATGGTTGACTGCATAGTCTGAATGCCTTTATTTTTGCTACACTGTTATGTCATCTCAAATGAATATAGATGCCACATAAGAGAGATGCATTCAAAAAATGTAACAATTGAAAAATTCCTTTCGGGATTATAGTATTTAAGCAATTTAACCCTTTTTGTATCGCTCGACACACAATGTGAATAAAATTGAATGTTTTGAAAAAAAAAAGTTTTATATTTCTTTTAAGTTGCGTTTATGTAAAAGGGCAAGCATGTATAATTTATATTCAATTATAATAATTTTGATAGGGATAATAAAGGTTACTGCAAGCACTAAGAAAAATACTGGTATGGTTTACGAAAGAAGAATAAATTATTTGAAGACATTTTGATGCTAAAACGAAAATGCGTAAATATGTTATTTTAAAATTTCAGCTTTAGGTCTTTAAAAGTTCTAATTTAATTTAGATACGAAAAAATATCACTGACATTTTTCAACTGCAACTCATTGAATGAATCTTTTAAATAAAAAAGAGTACGTTCATAAAAGAACATACTCAACACTTAATTATACAACTTTACCAAACTTTGTATATTAAGTACATTAAAGATCTAAGTTTATCAAGTTTCATTAACAAATCTCATAAAAATATGTTCGATACATCAAATCTCAACATTTCTACAAAGTCCTCAAAAATTTAAACAAATAATATTATGTAAATAACTTCACAGAAAAAAAGTAACGAAAAATTATTATATTTCTATATATTTTTACTGAGAAAATTATTAGTATTAAAAGTAACTAAATTTTAAGTAGATTTTCTTATTATTTTTAGAGGAATACCACTTAAAATGTACATCAATAATACAAAATTTTCGTTGCAAATACAAAGTTCAAGCACTGTCACAAAAATGATTTTCTTCTCGTTTTCGGAGGTGGCGAAGTACCCGTCAATAGATGAAAATTAAAATCTAGTACTTTCATATTTTCTGGGAATAGATGAGCAAATGACGTGACTTGACATCTTCTTAGCCCAAAACAGAAATCAACTAAATAATTGAAAGCCGAATAAAAAGCAAAGTACAATTTTTTCAATGCGTTCCATTGAAAATGGCTAGAAAAATACTCACAAGTACTTTGACTTCTCCAAATGAAAACGCATAATGAAAGTCCTCACTTTATTGATAACGTATGATATTTAATAATTTACCTCCTAATTTATTAATTCCACAGGCTCTTATCTGTTCTGTCAGTGTAGGCGGTGTGGAAATTGTTCAATTTTAAAAAAAGGGACTTTTCTTATTAAAATTTAAAGAGTGTTGATAAGTTGATATTAATTGAATAAAAATTGTGTTAACATTCCCTTTTGGCTAAGTGGAATCGTGTGTGCCTACCTATTTATTATTCAACTTGAACACATCTCCAAATCTTTACATATAAAAACCTCCTGATTGGATCTGCCTCCAACCCAAAGCGATAGCACAAAGCTACAACATTGTTGGAAATTGGTTAACGCACAGCATCGTATTTTGTTTTTTTTTTTTGTTTTTGTTGCTATCTACTCATTGTAGCCGCATGTATGCCGTATTGGGCAATCTCCAAGTCTATATTATATGTTTTTATTAAATTCAAAAAATAATACCCGGACTCTGGAGCTTTTTCTAAATTGAACATTTCCAATCAGTGTTTTTTATGTAGGTTTCAGGATGAAAATAAAAAAAAAAAAATTAAATCAACAATAGAAACTCCATATAACCGAACCGAACCCAACCGAGGCGAGGTCAGGTTGATTAGAAGCAGAGAGTTCTACAATATACTATACACTAAATTAGATTTTCGACTAAATGAAACTCAATTTAGATTTCCAAATCAAATGCTTCGTTGAATTTGAATTTTATTACCTTAGTTTGAGTATCCACGTTATTTGAATAAAACTGAACTGTTATTATTGAAGTTCCAATAGATATAGAAATTGCAGTGATGAATTCATTCAACGTCATTTTTTTAGGATTTATTTTTGTTCGAAAGAAAAAAAAGAATTTTCTGACTACCAGCTGCTACAAGCTTAAATTTTAAAACGAGATAGTATTAAGATTTATACTTTTAAAGATATAAGCAAATATCCAAAAAAAACTTCGTTTGAAATGATCATTTAAGCTACCCGTACAGTTGAGGCAGTTCTGTTTTAACGATATCTGGAATGATTATAGCAGCGTTTACTCCAATAGCGATGTTTAAGGAATAAAAGTCTGTCCTGTTTACTCAACGCTGATATAATAAGCTGCAGAATATAACTAAGGAACCATTTATTTCAATAAAGATTCAACTTCCCGTAGCTTAAAATAACTTTTTAAGTTGTAAATCGTAAGCAAAATTGTTAGTTGAATTATTTGCTGAATTTTCATGGCATTTTTTCATGAATGTTAGAACAGGTGTATTGTTCACTCGATTGAACTGAATATTTTTGAATTTTTTCTTATTAGCAACGAGATAAGAACTTTCTAACTTTGCGTTACAAAATGTGTGATTTTTTCCAACTCACTTCCTCGACAATTTTCTTAATTTTGATCTATGTATGTATCTTATTAAGCTTATTTTAAGATCTTTGAGATTGTGAATACAAGCCACGAAATGTGTGCTTTAGTTTTTTTAAATATCTGAAGTTTTTAAGCCACATTCAAATAAAATTCAGTGCATAAGAAACATTTGACAATATGAATATTTTGTGCTTTTTCCTAAACCCCTAAAAAATAATTTAAATTTCAAGGACTTCTGTAATTGATTTTTTATTAGTTTTTTATTTAGAATATTCTTGGAATCTAAAATGAGCATAATTATTCTGTTTGTCATTTAATATCCCTGATTATAACACTTTCAAATCTATTTTTTTTTGTCAAGTACCTTCCTCAATTAGATTCCAAATCATCTTCAACTTACCAATTTAAAAACAAATCACGTGTAATAAGTTTCGAATGGATCAGACCAGCAAACTTTTTTTTTTATTATCTACAATCGAATTATTACAAGTTAGCTAACACAACCAAAACTTGACAATAAAACCGGCTTTTTTAAACTAGAAATTCTTAAAAAAAAAAAAACTTCATTATAAATCGTGAGTCACATTTAGTGACAAGTTCAAAAATGATAAAGATATAAAGGAGGGAACACAGATTGCTCTTATGTCACAATGTAATTATTGTGTTTCCAGCCAGCACAATCGCTTCTATTGCAATAACTGTCAAGTTTAGCATGGAATTGTCATTTTTTTAAAAAAGATAATTACACTCATACAGAAACGCAAGGTAGGTAATATACATATTTCATGTGTTGTGAAGATAATTTTTTTTTGTTTTAAAATTATAAAAAATTAATAAAGCAAAATTATCTACTTAACAAACACATGTGTGTATGTTTTTTGTTTTTAATATATAAGCCATTCGTGCCTCGTGGTAAAATAATAGAGTAGAAACAAAAATAGAGCAACAAAACAACCAAAATACTAAAGTTTTTTTTTTTTCATTTTTAAAGGTTAACTGAAAAGCAAAGGCAGCGCATGTGATCAGTAAACATGGAATAAACACTAAACACACGTTATTTGACAGTATTATACAAAACCGTATATCCATCGTGGATATTTGTAGCTAAAATCAATACGGAAAAAAAACGAACAGTACATGCATATATTTGACGTTTCTCGTTTGTAAATATTGTTAGCCTTGAAATTATTCAAAATGAGCGGGCGGAATTTTTCTATAGACATAGACGATGATATGACGCGTTCGTTGCCGCCTCAGTCGTTGTCGATTTTGATTTCCTAATAATAATCGTGTTTGGTCGTCTTTTTTTTTATTTTTTGTTCAATAAATTTACTTTAGAATTGATTTATAATAATTACGCCAAAAACATATGGGTTAGATTTTTTGATGGATCTTCAATTCGTCCAAAAGAATAAAATGGAAATTAAACATACATAAATAAACGGCACCAGTATAGTTGAAGTATAGGTGGAAAAATTGTAAGGAAAATGATGAATGATTGATAGTCCCCTGTTTTTTCTAGTTCCATCATATAATGTAGGTACATACTTCAACAAAATTTGAAGCAATTTATTAATTGAAGATTATTTTTTTCACCAATGTCGTACAAACCTTCCATATTCTTAGAGAAAAATCATTTTTGACAGTTTGTACATTTTAAATATTGTATGGGTTTTGACAGAAAATAGAGATTCGAAATTTCACGTAACCAAACACACCTACTCTATAACCGCATCAGCTGTTCAATTTCATTAAAATTAAACGTCAAATATGTGACAGATATGTGTGTGGCAGATGAGCGTGTTCAGATTACTTTTATCAAACCAATCAGATGGACGTGTTCAGATTTAGTAGTTATTTTTAAATAGAAAACCTCTATCAAAACAAATCTAGATCGATATGGATATTTGGGACGATAAAAAAATACAATTATTGTGAATTGATAACGACGTTGGCACTTATAATTTACCCAAAATACATAGGTTTACTAACCTGGATGCTATAGATAAATATAATCTCGATTAGATAGTTAAAGATCACTGGTAACGTATTTGTTTTCAGTTAATTTCTTTTATATAGGACAGGTTTAAATATCAGTCTTTCTCAATGCAAATAAAACTACCCCATTATTTCCCGACGTTCTGTTGATTTTTGAGTCTGGCATTAAACAAAGTTCTGTGATATTAACATTTAAATTGTAGTCTATAAATACAATGTATTTATTTGTTTCATTTTTTCAAAAGTGTAAGCTCAAAAATAAAATTAAAATCCACTTATTCCTACAAATGTCAATTGTCAAATTTCTCCTGACAAATGAATGTTTGGCAAGTTGAATTCCTTGAAGAAATTAACTGTCAAACCATAAAAAATAAGTTCTTTGTAAAAATTTTCAAACTACACAGGCATAATTTATTTTTGCTTTTGGAATGTTGTTGAATATTTCATAAAATTATTTTAAAAATCATGGTTGTATAAACTTGGTTTTTTTATCTTCCAACCATCCCACTCAATATACCTACCAAGAAAATAGAACTACCTAACCTTTTGTAAAACATGTTTATTGCCTCAATTTTCTGTTAAACATTTCGAACGTTTTTATCAATTTATTTTAATAATTGATCAATGAAGCTGTAATTACATACTGCCCTTAAAAAAAGCTGTAATGTCAAACCTTATTCTCATGTTAACTAACTAATCCATGGATTAAAAATTTTCTGCATTCAATGTAAACGCAATTATTTTATGTTTCTTTTGAATTTAAAAAAAAAAACAAGTCCTTGCATAGTTATTATTAAAAAAGGTTTTAAAATGTCAGGTTTTTTTTAATAATAGGGCAGATTATGAACTTAATACATCTGTTTATCGTATATGTATTTTATATGTATATATGTATCTACAAATTACATACTTAGACCCAATCCTCAAGGTTGAAAATATCTCCTATGTATTTCAATTGAAAGTTTTACTTTACAATATAAAAGAATATCAAGAAAAAAAGTTCTTAAACATATTTTTGTAAAGCTGAAATAAATAATAGGTACATACATATGTATAAATATACTCGTAGGTAGATGCTTTGAATTGAATATTAACTCAAACAAAAGTTTTTGCATAAAACATTAATTTAACAACCTTAAAAACGTGAGAAGAATCAAATGAAAACACCTGCTATTCAATTTGTACATATACTTGAGGCTTATATCACCAAGTTAATCATTCAGTTCCTATAAGACATAGATACCATGAATTTCTAAAATCAATTTGGTTCTATTGATAAACCACTCACTCAAATACTGTTTTATTCATGTATTAAAAGTAAACCTCAAATTAAACAAAAAAAAAAACATAGAACAACAACCTAACAAAAAAAAAATCAATAAATGTCGTACCTAGAAAAAATAAATATATAGGACGAATCTATAAGATATTCTGTGAACAATATATAAAATATACATCCGTCACAAATATATCCGTCACACAACAATCAATCAAAAATCTTTTTATTTTGACAGACTTAATATGTACATTATGTAGTTACATAGGTAGGTAAATAGGTACTTTTAGTTTGAATGAATAAAATTTCCATTTTTCGTTCAAAACAATTTAAGCAAATAAAAACAACAACAAAAAAAAACAGCAGTGTATTTCCAGAAACACCACGAACAGAAAAAGATAAGGAAAGACCATCAACCATCCATTAAGATTATAAAAAAAAAAATGTATTGTTATTAAAATTTTTAAGTTAAGTGTGCTGCTTGGCTCATAGCTTTGCACATGTGGTTGCCTTAAAAATGCTTTAATTGCGTGCGTCATTTCACCACAACAAAAAAAAAAAGTAAAACCAATAAATAAAAAAACAAAAAAAAAAGTAATAAAACTCAATCTCCTTAGATGATGAACTAAGCTAAATTACATAACTTTATCTATAGAATGTAGAAGATTCACGTCTAACATTTATTTCTATGATATTACTTCACCTTTTTCTTCCATACATATATATGTATAACAGCTAAAAAAAAAGATACATCTATATCTATATGTACATTTTGTTATTTTACTTTTATTGTAAAAGCTTCACGTTCAAAATAAAAAAAATAAAAAAAAAACACACCCTTAAATTAGATAAGGGTGTGTATTTCTACCTCGCATCATTTTTAATGACGACGATGATTCGACTTTTCCAGAGTGGTTATGATATGTGTTTGCCTATAGAATGTGACCTTGAACGTTTTTGCCTCAAATATGATGATGACTTCTGCTTAGTTTTTTTTTTGTTGTTGTTGTATTTATTCTGTTTCCCTTTAACCAAGAATGTTGGTTATGTATTTATAAAATTGTCTATATATTCTGTGTTTATATATTTTCAACATTAAAAACAGCGAGGGTGGATTCAGACGTCATATAGATACAAAAGTATGACTGTTTTTTGTTTTTGTTGTTTTAATAATAATTATCAAGAATTTGTTTCTCTTTTTTATCATAACCCCCCTCACAACCTCTCCCAACACAGATACAAAGGTAATTTTCTTTTATTACAGTTAAACAACAACAAAATGAAATATTTATTTTACTTTTAAGTAAAATACCTTGTTATACCATTAGTGGTGAAAAACAAAACACAAAAATATAATAATTAGAACTTCATACCTTTCTTTTTCAGTTTTTCAAGCACCTAAATATACCTATAATGTGTTTTCGCCTCTGGGAAAATAATAAACATTGATGGGTAAAACAAAAGTAAAAAAAAAAAAACTTTATGTAATTAGAAAAATAATAATTACATAGCTGAATAATGGTTTTTATTATGGAAATACCACAACATTTTTATTTACTACTGTTTCAGTTTCATATCAGTTTAGGAAATTTCAATAAACAAAAAGAAAATCATTTATCAGTTTTTTTGTTTTTATGTTATCTGATGATGATTAAAATGAAAAATGAGGAAACATTTTTTTTTGGGAAAAATTTTTAAGTATGTTTTCGTATAAATGTTCAAGAATTTTTATAAGGAATGTTTTTGGTCATAGATATTTTAAGTTGGGTTTTCTAAGAACTGCAAACTTTTTCATTCTTTTATCAAATTGACATTCAAATTCTCACAAAAAATTTTTCAGTAACGTATGTCCCTCTCACTGGGTTTTCCTAAATTACTCTACCTTGGCATTACTACTCCATTTAAAATACGTCGCAAACAGTAGGGCCAATTGAAAGAATTCAGTTATATCATCCATCCGAGATAGAAGGAAAATTTTGTAATTTTTTTCGTTCTCGAATTTCAACTATTCTTGATATAAAAAGTAAGATATTTTTAAGTAGGTTAAAGTTTTTTTAAACCTTAATTTTTTAGGTTTTCGTTTTGATGCAAGATGGCGCCTTATTGCTCAAAAAGGACATTTCTCGTTGCAAAAATCATAACTTTTTTACCGCATGAGGTAATCGCTACAATTTCTTTCGTCTTAAATTAATTTTCCAAACCTTGGTGACTTTCAAAAAAAAAAAAAATGACACTCACAAAAATATGAAAAAGTTTCATCCCGCATAAATATACTAAATTTAATTTAAATTTATCGAAGAAATAACATTGCTCAAATTTTGTTTTAGTGTCAAATCAATTTCAGAAGTTGTTAAATTAATATTTGTGTCAAATTTCATGCTTTTTTACATTTTTATTAATTAAATTTTTTTTGTTTACATATTTTGTACATTAAATCATACATAATAATATAAGAACAAGTTTTTCATGTATTTTATTCAAAAGTAAAAAAGCTATTAAAAACAATATACATACTACTATGTAGTTATGTTTCGATCGAACATTTATTTGATTTAATTAAATTTCCTTTGAACATGCTGTTTGCTGAGGCATTGATTTGAACATCAAGATCAAGTATGTTAATATGGTTATTTGGTTCAAATGAGTGTTTTTTTTTTCAATTTAGAGACATATTTTATTTCATTTGAAATCAAATTTAACATTGTTCTACATTTATGTAATAATTGTGGTTAAATTAGAGTAAGATTTTCAATTAGGTTTTTGGGATAGAGATATGTGTGTCTATAATCTAATATCTAATGGATTAATTTTGAAGCACATGGCTTTTGTTAAATTAAAACAAAAATAATATAGAAGGGAAAATCATCACACATATCTTATGAAAAGCTTTAAAATTTAAAGTATCTTCGAGTTTCCTCTTAAGCTAAAAACTTACAAGTACAAGAGTGTATTTTATCCATTTTAATTAAGAACATATTCCATTTAATAAAACCGAAGAATCCACATTTCTCTTCTCGTTTAAGTACGTACCTGGAAATAGAGAAAAAAAGAAATAAAATTAGAAAAAGTTCGAAAATAGGTTTTGCTTTATTTTTAAATATAATTTTAAAAGGTAAAAATAAAAACCAAACAAAGTTGAATAAAAAAAAAAAACTTTTATTTATTAAGAGTATGAATATTTTGACCCATTTGATTTTTGCTGTAAGCGAATTATTATTTGCATTATCCTTCTCATATACATAAAATGCTTTATGGGAACAAAAATAAACAGTTTTTTGTTTTCTCTTCTTTTTTTTTTGTAAAAGTGAGTTTTACAAAGGCAAATTATGAATGAGAAAAAACATCACTTCTATTTCTCTCTTCCTCTGTAGGTTGATTATTTTATGCACGAATGCATCTTTTCTTTGTAGTTAACGACCAATGAAATGCCCTTTAACATATTCATGCAAACCATTTTCGAGCTTAATTGGCCTACAACGTTAAAAGGAGAATGAAATATTACTACGAGATATAAGGACTCTTAAGAATTCTCTTTTAAAAATGGCCAAACATTTTTTTTATTAGTTCATTTTAATTTTGTATGTAGGTATACATATGTTGTTTTATTTCTGCTTCTTTTTTTTTTTTTTGAGAAACAACTTTAAATGGATTACATAAATACACAATAACAGTTTGGATAAACAGTAAATATTGAAAGAGAAATGCTTCAATAATCAATGTTAAATTAATATCTGAGATTTAGTCAGGAAAAATAAACAGCACTGTACCAAAATGGTAACACTGTGGTACTCCATTTTTCATTGAAACAAATTTTTTTTCAGTCAAGTGTTTGATTTTGTAGAATATTTTGTTATTTTGGTTTTAAAATTTAGAAAAAAGAAATTTATGAAAAATCATTTGGTGGTAACCCACGTTACGTTTTGTCTACTTTTGCATGAAATTGCCCCTCATTTAAAATAGGTGGGCGGGGCGTACATTTTGAATGGAGTAGATTGGTAAAAAATTTCACTAAATTGATATTTTTTAGTTCAGTATTGAATGAGCGTTTTAAACTTAAATCTAGATTTATTCAATGGAATAACTTAGAAATAGATTTCTGGACTCAATATTACATCTTAATTAATCTACTGAATTAGAGACATATATGTATGGCTGTTAAGCTCGCGTCTAGGAAATTGGGCTTGATTAAAAATTGATACTTTTCGACGCCACTCTAGCTTTGCTCTCGAAAAGAGTTTTAACAAGATATTGCAATCTTTGCGAATGCTGTCTTTAGTCTTCATTAAAATTGTAAAAGATCACAATCTCTTTTGAATGCAATATTTGGTGAATGCAATTAAAAGATCGAATTCGATTTATTAGATTCGATTAGAGACCATTAATTGTACCTTCTACATAAAAAAAAAATTGAATTATAATGTATTTATTCAAGCTGCATAAAACCAATCAATGTAATTGGTGAAAACGACTAATTGCTTAAAGACACTTAAGTGCAAGTTCATTTGATTAATTATACTTGTCAAAATACTGCATTTATATGCATTTGATATAATTAATGTAATTTTTTTTTATACAGATTTGTTTTCCTTTCACAAGTCTAATCACAACCTATTATTTTTTTTTATTTTCCTTTAAACCATTCTTCATCAGAAT
Source organism: Syrphus vitripennis (assembly GCA_958431115.1). Taxonomy (NCBI): domain Eukaryota; kingdom Metazoa; phylum Arthropoda; class Insecta; order Diptera; family Syrphidae; genus Syrphus; species Syrphus vitripennis. The sequence continues at coordinate 125,428,676 of OY288108.1, forward strand.
TATGTAAATCATTGGATTTGTTTAAGTATATATTTGTATTTTACAAATTAACATCATTATAAAATTTATATGGCTATAAATCTAACATAAGTTAATTAAAATAAACTTTTAAAAAAAAATCCAAAAATAAAAAGCATTGTCGGATTAAAATACAACAAAATGAAGGTATATAATTAAGTTTTTTTTTCTATTATTTTTTTCTTATTTTTATTTTATAAAAAAAACTAGACAAGAGATGCAAAAGCACCAATAATCTTGTAAATTTATTAAAACACACCACAGAAAGATCATTGACCTCTATTTCAAGAGAAAAATATATGTATAGACACGAATATAGAAAATGAAAAAATAACAAACAAAATAAAATAAAACGCACACTGAGAAAAAAAAATAAAAGAGAAAGAATAATAATATAAATTAAAAATTAAAAAAAAAAAACACTATAAAAAAATAACAATAATTTTTTTTTACAAATTGCGTCGACAAAATGTCGACGCACGAACGCTCAACTCAACCACAATATTAATGATGGGTGTTGTGGTGGGTTTCTTTCTTCTTCTTCTGCGATGTGATTCAGTTTAAATAATACCATAATTACAATTTTATGATAATTGCAACAAAATGTTTTATTAACTGTGATGGTGATGATGGTTAAATGAAAAAAATATAATAAATCTAAATTTCATGTGGTTTTCAAAATGTGTTATTTATGTTATGAGATTTAGTTCAGTGGATTTGGATTTTTGCAAATTATATTATAGGCGAATCAGTAATTTATCTCAACTCTCGAATTTATAAGTCTTCTTTGAAAGAGGTTGTAATTCTGGAATCTCTAACCCGCAACTTTTTGGTATTCCCCCAAATACAAGAAGTTTTATGTCAGAACTATTATGTGGGGTTAATTTTGTATATGCCTTGACAACTGTTTAGTAAAAATTATGTTATCCGTTTCCATTTTCATAATTATCATCAACCTTTGATGTGTTACTTCTTTTCATATTCATGAACTGAATAATAAATCTATCTATACATATATATTTATGTAATTTTTGCCGCCAAAAATTAACGCAAAAACCTCATTCATATTAATATGACTAAACACAAAGTTTCCAAAGAAAAGACAAAATTTTTCTTTTCAACAAAAAAAAAAAAGGAACAAACCAACAACAACTAGGTATACAAAAAAAAGTAATAATTATAATCAAACTCGTGTGGTCATGGTGAAGTTTCTTTCATCAGTCAGCCATGCTGCTAATGAATATTGAATTGACCTAAACGAATATGAATAGAAGACTATGGAAAAAAAAAATGAATACAAAAATGGCGGAAAATAGTAAAGGAAAAAAAAAACAACACAAGATATCAAAATGAGAGAAAAAGTCAATGACACCGTAGCCCGACTTCGTCTGTCGCGTCGCGTCTTCCATACATTGCAACCGTCAAGAAGTCTTTCAACAATGGGTGGAAAGAGGTGGCATTAAAATAAAATTGTGAATGTATATCTATCTACCTGTGCCAACCAGGGTCGGATTTGGGGGCTTTGTCAGATCATTTGCTTCAGAGTCAAATCACTTAGACCCAGATTTTGAGTGGTTACTCAGAAGTAGTTTTTCAGTGCAGGAATAACTTTAACTCTTACTTGTCAAAAATATATCGAAATCGATTTGCGACACCATCATGGTTTCGCTATCATAATTGGGAAATCTGTCAAAAATATCTCCTGCGTTAGTCCAGAGTTAACTCAACAAATTAGGTTTGAGTTAATTTCTAGGTTGAATAACTTGCATTACACAGAAAAACGGAGCTAGTTTGTTCACAGTGAGTTATCTTCAGGTTCGACAGTGGTTTAATTTTTGAACAACTGGTCTTTAGACCAAAATTTTTTGTGATGAGTTAAACCAAAACTAACGTAACTCAGTTATGGACACATCTATAAGGCCTAAAATTTTAGATAAATGATTAAACAAATTTTGTTCAGTTAATCTAGAGTAAAGTCACTTTATTGGGTTAATTTATACTTTTATTTCATTTTGAAATAACAGGGCTGATTTATAGGCATGTAAGACTAGGTGTGTTGAATCTGAGTTAACTTCAAATAAAACGGGTTCACACATGTATTGAAAGAATTTGAACTCGTGTTAAAGCCTGGTTTAGCTCCTAAAGTATGGTATTAAGGATCAGTTGTAACAAATTTAAGCCACCACATCATTTAAACTCGGATTTAGTTACCAGTTTTAAGAAACTTAATCCTCTGTTAATCTTGACCAATCTTATGTCTCACAGATTAGCTAAGGTTTACCTTTAACTAGTGTTTAACTATGTGATAATAGACATAGACATTAATCCGACGAAATTGGATAGTTAAAATTATAAACGCAATCTCAAGCCAAAAAAGACCGCGAGTTAACTGTGAGGGAAAAATTTTAGGTTATTAAGTTTTGATGCAACAGATTATTTTGTCTCCAAGGCGCCCCCTGCTGAGTCACTTTACTTTTTTAACTCTACAAAAGAAACTTTTTAAATCCACCATTGTGTGTAACAGTTGAGGAGAATTTTACAATAATAAAATAGTTTCCATCATCATGAAGCACACGGCACACGAGAAAGACACACACACAAAATAAATAAACAAATAAAAAAAAATAAAAAAACAATTCTTCGCCCGGAAATTGTAAATGAGTGCATATGGAAAGAAACATTCAAAATGCCGATTTCTTTTTTTGGGTTGTCCATTGGAGAGGGAGGCATAATGCAATTTAAAAACCAACATGGAGTCGGTATTACAATCGAGACTTTCGTTCGCTGGAAAATAAAGGCCAGTGCATTCAAGAAATAATCATACAATTTAAGTTTTATTTTTTTTTTCGGTTACTTTCAGTGTTGCCGCGGATTAACTAAATGCACTAAAATGTCAAATTAAAAATAATACTTAATGATTTTATAAGGTATTAGCATAATACATAATACCTTCTTAACAATATATGTATGAATTTTAAAATAGTTAACTATACTTTTCAGAATTTGTATACATTAACAAAGGGTCTAATGTATTCAAATATTTTAACAGTAGTTCAGCACTTTATCACCCTAAATCGGTAGTTAGTTAAGGTTTAACCTAACATCAAGGTGCGTGGTAAAACCAATTCTTATTCTTGAACCGGCCGGCGTTGAACCACAGCTAATCCGCAGAAATATGTAAGTTAAAAATTTAAGGCAAGGCGGATTAACTGTAGTTTAACGCTAATTCAAGTGCATGTAATAATTTTCATATCTAACTAAGATGTGCACTAACTAACCTGTTGAAATAGGGAGATAAAAAGTGCTGAAAAATGGTTTAAACAATAAATTTATACAACTGGCATTTGTCCGTTTACTAATGCGAATCTGCCAGATTTAGTCATTTTTTTTTCGTTATGATTTAGATTAACAGACTTATGGCAACCCTTAAGGCAATAAAATTATGCACTTGCAGAGAAGTGTTTTTTTTTTTTGTATACTTCGTTAGTAAGTTAGTGTGCAACAATTTTTGCAATAAAATTCAACATCTATGGCACGAATTTTGTCAGAAGTATGAACCAACAAAAATTGTAGTTTTGTTTGTTTGTTGCTGTTTAGGGCGAGGTGTGCTTACTTACAACAAGAAATTCGTGATGCTTTAAGGAGAAGATATTTTTCATTTTCAGTTGGATTGTAACTAGGTACATGACTTATTGGATATATTTAAGATCTGTTTGTGCCAACAGTCATACGTATGACCGTAAAAATCTGGACAAATTTGAGGACAAACTTAATTCCATTTAAAAATCTAATCATCCACGAAAAACTACATATGAAAATTCGACATTTTTTACCCATAACTTCTTTTTGGTACATTTTAGCGTGAAAATGCAAAATGACGAGTTGTGGAAAACAAAATTTCCTTCAGATTTGTTACGGGAAGTACTTTTCTATAGCCAACAACAACGAAGCTATGAAGCCCCAAAATGTCCAAAATTTCGTATTTAGATTAATTTTCAATTTCTTCCCTATTTCGAAAGCTATAACCCTTAAATTTGTCATTAAAGCAAAAGTCTAAATCATCATCGTCACGAATAATAATGCTTAATGGGACAATGATCCCCACCCCCTTTCCCATGATGGCGAAAGTAACCTCTATTCATTTACACTCAAGTTACAATAATTTAATATTATAAACCACATAATAGATCAACAAGAACAAAACTATCACTTAAGTTTATAATAAATAAAATTTAAGAAACACCATTCTACAGATTTCTTTCTTTGTTCCTATGCCATTAAAAGTGACTCTGTCCCAAATGTCACAAAATCAATAAAAATTAAAAATTTCCCTTTACTGCTATAGAATATCTCCGCGGCACATCAAATTCAACCGCCTACTTTTCATCATTAAAAAACAATTTTAAAAATAAATAATTAAACACAAAAAAAAGAGATACATTCAAAAAGGTGAAAGCTTCGAATTTAAAAAAAAAATATCATCGAGATGTCATTTTTTTTTTTGTTTTGTTTAAAGTCACATTAACCACAGCACACAAAACTGCAACCAACCACAGAGCGAATGATTCAAAATTATACTTTGCGTCAAAGCAAAGGTAAAGAACCTTTTACAGTTATTCAAAAAAAAAAAAAGCAATAACTAGCTAATATGTAATAAAAAAAGAAGAGAAAAAAAAAGAGTGAAATTTCCAAAGATACACACAATGCAAACAACAAATCTGGCCAAAAAAAAAATAAACAAAAAAAAAAACGATAACTTTGGTTCGAATTATATTATTGTGTTCGGGGGTTTATGACCATTGCAGGAAAAGAAGACGCTTATACTCATATTGTGCTGTGCGCTTTCACCTTAATAAGATTGATGGGTCAGACTAAAGGTTTTTTTTTTGTTGTTTAATTTTTTTTTTATTGTTGTGTGTCTGTTTACATTTGAAATTTATTATTATTTCTTTTGTTGTTTTTGTTTAGGAAATGCTAATTTTGTATAATAGCTTAGACTTGCAAAAACTAACAAATGCAAATTAGAAACGCACTCTGCACGCAGCCCATGAATGTAATAAAGATTTGCATTAAGATTTGTTTATTGTTTTATTTTTAATCATTTTGCTCATAGTTAAATAGAAAACACAAGTTGTGTAGAAGGTGTATTGCGTAAATAAATATATTTAACCTCATAACGCATCCGAGTGCAATGAACGAAAAAATATACACCGTGCGAAAATGTATAATTCAATGCCTAAATTATTTTATATGGGGTAAGAAAAATAATAATAATTTGATGTTCATATATTATTTAAATATTTTATGCTAGTTATTAAATTCTTAATATTTGATAACAACAAATATTAATGTTTAAAAATAAAATAATAATATCAGAGGTAGAGTGTGGGAGCACGTTTCGAAATTTTATCACGTAAATTTTTTATTGTTGTTTTTGTCTATAGAATTGTTAAGAAAATTAGAAGTTTGACACGATTTAATTGAAATACAAAATGATATAAATATATTACATGTGATTTATTCATTTCATTTAATTGAACAATCTCCCACTAAGTTGATAAGAATAAACAATAGTAACAGCTGATATTGTAGTGATGAATTCTTGTTAAAAAGCAGTATTTCCTATTTTTTTAAATTTATTTATTTAATCCTGCAAATAAAACCACATCTAACTTCACATAGAAATTTTTAGTGGTAGGTTTGTTCCAGTGCTTCCAGAGTTAGGTTTGGAAATTGAAAACTGAATAAAAATGAAAAAAAATTTTAGACTGGGTTCTACTGAAATTGATTTGAAGTGAAGAAAAGAAAAGACCAAGATCTGATTTTTTAAACTGGGATTCTAAGATAAGCCGAGAAATGCTAACCCGAGTTTTCGATTCATTTTAGAACTTTAACAAGTGAAAAAAAATTAAAAATTGGCCTTAATTTTCCTATTTTTCAAAGTTCATAAAAAGGATCTGGTTTCGAAAATTTTAATAAAAATTGATGAAAGCATCTATGACTAGAAATCAAACCAGTGCCTTAGGGGGTCTTCCACTTTTCAGTCATAATTTCAGATGTAGTTATTTTTATTATTTTTTTTTTGTTTCGAAACATTTGCTAATCTTTAGCTTTTTAATGCTTTCAAAATATTTGTTTTAACAATACCCAGTTCTAACTAGATTAACCATTTTTTCACTCTTCATTAGTTCGCCATATTTATGGGACCTTTTAACTTAAATGATTTGTAACAACAACTAAAAATCTCAAGGATTTGTTCATTTAAAAAAAAAAAAAGGTACAGTAATTTATGTCGTACAAAAGAAAATGGCACCCTCACTTTGGGTTTTCAAAACTATTTTTTTTTCTCAGCAATTTCGAAACATCGCAAAAAAAAAAGACCGAACAACCTAACAGCTGACGCATGTCCCAAAAAAAAAGGAAGAAAGAGAATAACACTTATTTATCAAACATCAAGTTCAATAAATTATAGCAATTAATATAACACTTCCCTTTTTTTCCATTTTAAAGATGTGATCAGTTTAATCTTAATAACCATCCATTACAAGCGACAAACAGAATGCATAACATAAAACAACATGCTACAAATCGTGGCATGGTCTCATGGCATGGCTGCTAAACCACACCATCACGTTACAAGGACGAAGTCCATTTGTATAAATATGTATGTTCATTCGGTATATTATTCCCATAGGATTTTCTGCTGTTGCTCCTCTTGGCAATTTTTTTTTTTTTGTATTTCGGTTTCAGGTCCAAGTCACATGCATTGGAGGAGAACTTTTTTTTTTAAAACAGTAAAATGTAATGGAAAAAAACGCTCGTTGAAAAGTTCTTGAATATAAATAAATAAATAAAAAAAAAAACTGCAGCGCAACCAACTTAATTTTTACTTTTCCCACATAAATCTCAATCAGTTATTATATATACGAGTATAAATATGTTTTCCCCGTGCTATTGCTGCAGGCCTCCAGGAATTCTTTTGTTGCTTCAACTATTTTGTATGATGCCTTCCTCGCTAGCTCGGCCTCTGTTTGCAACTTTTCTTTTATAAAGAGATGCAATGTGGAAATGGTGTTGGTGCTGTTGTTGCTGATGCTGATGGATTCTTATGAATAATTTCCCCGCAATGATAATGTTGCAATGCAATTCAATGCAATGTGGTGGGAGAATATGTACATAAGAATGAAAAATAAATATATGTATACAAATTAATAGAAACCCACCTGTTTTTCAAATAAAAAAAAAACATGCAATGTCAGTGTTGCCGTAATGAACCTTCGAAAAAAAAAATGGTAACTTTGATCAAAGTAAAATCAGAATTCAACAGCAACAAAAAAAAACTGTTGGAGCATTTTTTCAAACTTGTCTATGTCCAGGCGTTTTTTCTAAACTTCCCAAAAGATTTTTTTTAGAAAAAAAATTAATTAAATTAGAAGTTATTTTACTTTCAAAAAAAAGTTAGAAAAGCTCCCATCTGATTTTGATTAAAATTTGTATGCAAAAGTATCTAAAAAATAAAAAAATATTACAGCAAAATTTTCAAAAAAAATTTATGAAAAATAAATTATATTTTATTCAACTAAGTCTTTGAAAAAAAAATCACAAACATTTATAATATTCGTTTTCTTTTTTATGATAAAAATATGGAAAAGACATACAATTTAAAATTTCTTCGTGATTTTTGATTTGTTTTTGCATTATTATTTTTTTTTGTAAAACCTCATACCATTTTCTGCTTAGTGAATATTTCCAAATTAGAAAAAAATATTAACTAAAAGTTTTTTTTTGTATAGAATGCAGCACCACAAAAAAAATTGTCGAATGAAAGCTGAGTAAACAAGTTATCTGACGATTTTTTCAAACTTTGAACTCAATGCTGAATTATTATTTTCAGACCGTATTTATCGATTTTGATTAAAAACAGTTTTCAAATTCTTCAAAAAAAAAACATCAATAGAACTGATTATTTGTTTTCCAATTTTCTCATAAAACGCTTCGGCGGATTCCGATAAATATTTTTATGCAAGATGTCCTTTATGATCTTCTTTTTTATTATGCATACCTAAATTTTCGAAAACATTTTTTGCATTAAAATTTAAACCATTTCTTTTTTTCTTCAACTAAATTTCTTTGAAATTCAAAGCTAGGGTACTAATTTTTTTTTCTAAAAATATTTTTGCAGGTTATTTATTTTAAATCATTATTACTTCAAATGTACATATTTCAATTTTCTAAATAATTCATGTCGATAACAGAATCCGCAAAACTCGATCCGCAATGATTCACAGTGTAGTGTTCTCTTTTCTTTTCACGATAAATGAATAGGTGGGAAATAGAGATCTAACTGCGGATTTTTTTTTCAAAAATATATTTTATGTGAATATATTTTTTGTTTATTTTAACATTTCAAATAATTAAATGTATGCATTGCGAAATTTTTCTTTAATGACCTGATGAATGGATCGATCCAGGCGGTTTATTTATTTTTCATTGGCATTCAAAACATAAATCTAAGGTGTAACTGCATCCTATAAAAATAAACGGATGAAAAAGCAAAAATAAAATCAATTTCTATAATTACCAAGCACCAAAGAATTGTTTAAATTATCCAAAATATGTTTATATATTTTTAAGTAGACAAAAAAAAAGGAAAGAAATTTAAGAAGACAATTTTAAATTGTTTGCTTGATTTTGTTTGAGTTTTTTTTTTGTTCAATTTGTTTTTATTATGTACGAGTAATAATATTTTATTTATTTTTGTATCAACTGTGGGAAACAGTAAACCAGACAAAAAACAAATAATTTTTTTTTCTAAATTTGTATACAATCTCATAAATTTAAAAAAAAATTCCACATCAACAAAATGACAAACAATAATAATTTTATTAATTCGAGTGACTCATGTTATATCTAAATAAGCCGCCTCTCATAATTCATTTTAAAAATGGCACCATCATTGCAATTTTTTTTTTGCAGTATAATTTTTGTTTTAACGATTATTATTATGTCTAAACAAAATCATAATGAAAAATAAATCAATTGTTCTTTTTTATTTATCGAAAACAATCTTCACGCAGCGATTGAGCGCTAGACAATAATAATAATATTAAAAAAAAAACAAGTACTTATTAAATATGTATTAAATATTATATTATGTATATATGCCATGAATTTGTATAGATGTATTTTTTGTATTAAGGAGAACCACATTTATTTTGCAATTAAAAATTGATAAGAAATTTTTTAATGACTGCAATTAAATTGATGATGGTACATACTTCACTGACTGACTGACTATGGCATGCCAATATCAATGGGCAATAAATGATGATTATGATGATACTTGTACTTGATTATAAAACTTATTATTATTATTGACACAGCAACGTGACACAGTTTTCTCTGTTTCTTTCTTCTTTTTATTTTTGTAAAATTAAAAAAAAAAACTCACTCTAGATCATCATTTGAAATATTTTTAATTAAGGACCGCGGGGAATCTCTTAAGGGTTTGTATTCTTGTTGTATTCTCCGCGAGTACCATAAGTAAGAGTTTATTATATTTTTTTTTAGAGAGAGAGAGAGTAAATTAATCATGACGAACTATAGAGTGAACAAATATTATAAATAATAAAACAAAAAGAGGTCGACAACGATAAAATGCTAGAACATCTCTCTATGATGAAAACTTTGTTAATTGGCAAACAAAGGCTTGACATTTGGCAAATAGGCTTGACCCTAGGAATGCCTAAAGATTGTATCATTTTTTTATTCTCTTTTGATATTTTTTTATATATGTATGATGTATGTATTATTGTATGTATGTTTTTTTAGTGCTTCTTCTTCCCCTTGTATTTTTGTATGACAGTAATGTACTCAAAAATTTTATTTACATTTCTTCACTTAAAGCATTAGATTAGTTTGGTGGTTTTCATGGTCAAAGCTGTACCTATATTCGATTGGTTTTGTTTTAAAGTATATGGAACCAATCATCATCACCACATCGCATAATGAATGTTTTATATTAAATGAAGATGTACCACAAGGGAGTCATCTTGGTCCTCTATTATTTATTTTTTTTTTCAACCGAAATAACAATTGAAATGAAATTTATGATATTTACGTTTTCTTAAGCAATAACCAAAAAAAAATATATGTATCTGCCTAAACTTGTGTCAAGTCAAGTCTTAGGTTAAAATCTCAAATTGCATTGACTTCAAAAAAAGCTCCATACTCTTTTAAACACGACTAATTGGCCATAAAACGCTGCCATTCAAGTTTAATTGTGTAGAAATATCACGTGCAATAGGACAGACATTTTTCGGAAAATCTATGAACGCTGTTACGTAGCCAAATTTTATTTATTTGCCCACCGGATTTTTTGCAGAAGATGCCAAACTAAGGATATTATTCCTAAGGTGCAACAGAAAAGTGAAAATATTTTGAAAACGTGTTATTTTTCAGAGCTATATGGGAGAGCAACTTACCCTCTTGCCCCAACCTCCGGACGCTTATGTTTTCAAGATTAAATCGCTTGAAATTTAAAGAAAAAATAAGTTTATAGTTTAATTTTTCTGTAGTTTAAAATAAAACGACACGCATTGTGTTAATATGTGACTTAGTTATATTCTGTACACCTCCGGAATTGTAGCTCTCCAACGATATACATTTTATTGAAATCGGTTAATACTTTTTGAGTCAGGCTATAAGAAGTAGTTTTTAAAAGGGGGATTATGTGTGATTTCTCTCTCTTACGTTTTTTTTTTTACTAAACTTAACACATGACTCCTGGTTTACGTATTCGAGATACCTTTGCAGTACGTTTTTCCTATTAATTCACGATTGCAAAGGTATCTAGCTTACATCATCACCTTTTAACCATTTCCTCTTTCATGGGAAATAAAAGGGTTAAAATAAATAATCTTCTACTAATCCGATTAAGTTAGAAAATATAATTAATATAAAAACGTCTGACTTTATAACTACATACATAAGCCTCAGTCAAGTTGTATCATTTCTAATCTTTTCACCGTTCTATAAGTCAGGGTCACATGTTTTTTTTTTCAATATGAAAAGAGGAATACCTTTCTATAAATCTACATATTATGTAGGAATATTGAAACAACATGCTTCATGAAGATGTAGATGATGTGAGCCACGTGATTAAAAAACAAAAATATATAGAATATAAAAAAAAAATTAAATCATTTCGACAGGGTAAGTTTATAGGAAAACAAGTGATGATGACGTTAATAATATACCTATACCATCATCATCATCATCATCATCATCGCCATAACCATCCATAACCCCTTTTATTTATTTTCTTTTATATTTTTTATTCCTAGATGACGATATGTTTTAGAATTTGATATACATTATGTACTTTATTCACTTCCATATATCAGAATTTATTATATATAAAAAAAATGAACCTGTCATCGAGAAAACTATGAAAACATACAATATTCTTCGGAAACCCGTTTTTGTCGTAGGAAGCCAAACATTGTGTACAGGTTTTATTTTTTTTTTTTTTTACTCAATTCCAAAACAACACAAAAAAAATATAAATCAGATACGGCAAGAAAAGTAGAGAAGGATGAAGAAAGCAAATACAAGAAAAAAAAAAGTTATTTGTTGTTTAAACAGAAGATGATGATGATGATGGAATAAAAAAAAATATATAAAATAACGAACGAACCAAGAAAACTTGAAAGACAGGTTCTGGTGTGTTTTGTGTTGTTTGGCTTTTGTTTAACTTGTCTTATAACCCATCTACCTAACCTATACGTTAAAGGTTTCTTCTTTTTTTTTTTTTTTTGAACCAACGAACACGATAATAAAAGCGCGTTTCCAGACTCCCAGCTTCTGCTGTAGTAGGTATACCAAAAGCCAAAACCTATTATGAACGTCAGCATCATCATCATCATTATGATCTTGTTTCTTGGTAGCAACACCACCATCATAATCATATGTTCCAAGATATCTCTCAATGGTTTTCTTTTTGGTATCATCTTCATTTTAATGGAAAAGAAACTACATTCCACAATAGTAAAAGAAGAAAATATATAATATCAAAAGAATTCACAAACAAAGGCTTTATTATGTATACAAGAAGTTCAGCTGTGTTGCTTTTGAAAAGCAAGACATTTTTTTTAAGGTAAAAGCAAAACCTACGCACATAGTTATGTTATCAAATGATATCAATAAGAAAGGATTAAGAAATAAATATTTTTCCGATAAAAAAGAAAATAGATACAAAAATGTGCAGGTGAGATTTGATTAAACTAACTGGAATCTTTAAATAAAATACTTCTAAATCCCAAGATACAGTCAAACTAGGATGTTTTATATGAAAAAAAATTGTAACAGGCTTTTGAAAAAAAAAAGAAATACAATTTATGTTTCCAATATTCAATGCTCTTATCGATTTTAAGTCAAACGCTGAAAACCAGATGGTCTTAGAAAGTATTCTTTTAAAGATAACTTCGGTTTAAAAAGAAAAAAAATTAAATTGAGATGACTATTTATTTCAGTTCATTTGAGTAATCGTTCAATTTACTTTACTGTACTATATCGTTTATTTTAGTTCAATTTACTGCACAATAGTTTTTTTAATAACAAAAAAAAAACGTCTAAACTCCAGTAAATTTAAACAAGAAATTACGAACTTTTTAATATGAACATTTAAACAAAAATTTAATATTTTGATTTGAGACCAGTTGAATAAATATTCAAAATGCTAATCAACACTTTTTATTTTTCAAATTCGGTCTGTTAGTTGAGGCTTATCTATGCTTCCAGGTTAACCTATGCTTAAACCTTTCTTGAACCACAGCTAGTCCGCTGAAATCTACGAACATGGGCTAAACCACGTTTACACAAATGGTCCTTTGAATCACAAAACAAGATGAATGCAAACAATAAGGAATAGAATTTTTTTCTATTGGGAATGAGATTGAAGCTCCGTCAAAAATTAGTGTTTCTATAATGTTGAATTTAAATTTTATGTTATCTAAAGAACTTAGCTAGTTGAGGCAGTTTCAATGAAAGTTCACGTCTACATTTAACAGGGGATTGCATTGGATTTATTGGATTCAAGTGAGGTGATGCCGACTTGTCCCTCTAACCTAAAGCATACAATACAAAATTTCAGTAGCCATTTCCTCCCCCAATGATTTCCCTCACTTATACTTTTGAAGACATAAGCAAATGAGTTAATTTGGTTGACATATTAAAAAAACCGATAGGACTACACCCTACTGGAAGGTAAATAGTAGGTTTGTATAGTTCAGGGATCTAGTTCACCAGATCAGCTTAGTTCTGGTGAAGTGTAGTTTGGGAACGAACTAGTTCAATGAAGTACATACGAGTAGTTCAATTCAATGAACTATTGAACTTAGTTCAATTTAATGAACTAGTGACCTTATTCACGTATCTCACTAATTCATTTTAGTTCAATTTTCATATTTATGATTGCGATTCCTGAAATCAACATGATTTAACTCTTAATGAAAATTTGTTTTGTTTAAAACACCAATCATTAAATACAATATATACAAAAATCTTGTCTACTTTTTCTCAGATCGTAACTATTAGATTGAATCCCTGAACAAAATGAGACCAAATAATTACTTATAACGCTCAATTTTTCAATACTTCAAATGTTAATACCGAATGTTTTTATCTCTACAATTTATATCTTGCAAAATGTTGCAGTAGAACTAACATGAATCAGTACCTATTTAATAAAAAAAAAAAAATTAAAATTCAATTTGGCGATCAAAAGGAAATTTCAAGTTTTACTGTCAGGTCTATTCTTCTTTTTATTGGTTTGATATAACTTTCCTTCAACTTTAATAAAATTACAGTTTACTTAATTATTTTTTATTAAGTTTTCTGGGTACTCGTAGGTACCTATAGAATTAATGACAACCGGATATGAAGCACCACTTCCAAGAACTCAGAATTAAGTCAATCTTAATCTTAAAAAAAAACTTTAGGTACTCACATATATGTAATTGTACAATTCTCAAATATCGGATTTAGAAAAAAAAAACTCTAAATTCTGTTTACGAAAACCTTGTGTAGCCAAAAACAAATTACCATAGATCTTTTAATGATCTCAAGTAGGTAGGTAACAAGTAAACTAAAGCAACTTGAAATTTGTAATAGGTACTTAATCAATGCCTGATTTAACACATTGTTTTAATTTTAATTCTAACCCATGATGTACTAAAATAGTGTATTTCAAGAAATTCGAAGAACCAAAAACCTAATCAAAATATTTTTTTTTCCAACATTTACGGTGCTTCCGTTTGACATGTTCTTTTACTACTTGCAAATTTTATTGTTGTTCCTTTATTTTCTTTCGTCTTCTATTTTATTTCTTTTTGCGCAGCTATCCTACAAACTACAAGGGCATACTTTTTAGGTACCTAGTTGTTGTAGCATCCCGTGTGTGTTATATTATATACTCCCGGCTATTCTGTATTTATTGTTGTTGTTGTTATTGTACTATGGACAATGATAAATAGGAAGAGAATAATAGGAATCTGGAAAGCCTGTTATAAAAAAGCCTCTGCAAATGTTCTGGTTTTACTTACAAAAACATAAAACAAAACAAAAAAAAACACTCATCCCCAGATGGGCTTCCCTGTTTTTACTTCCAAATGTTTGTTTTTCTCTTTCTCTCATTCTGCACATAGAATATAGAAGCTATACCTACTATACAGTCAGTCCACGCCAGAATGATGGATCATTAAAATTTTTTGTTTGTACTCTTTTTTTTTTTTTTTTTTTCAATTTAACGACAACGAAAGATTTTTTTGTTTGTTTCAAAAAAAAAAAAAAAAGACAAATGCTAATTCTTAGAAATATGAATCTACATGGTTGCGGGTACTTCTACTTGGTGTTTTTATTTAAGTGTTCCGGTCTGAGTCAAAGAGAACACAAAAATAAAACAACTTCAAACCTAAAAAAAAAAACAACAAAGAACACCATAAGTTGTTTTTTTGAGAACTTTCAAGGACATATAAATTCGTTTGACTACTTTTTGGTTCATTTTTTTTTTCTTCAAAATTTGAACAAAGGGTTGGCCAAAAGGTGATCAAAATTATAATACTTCTTGCAGACTGAAAAGAAGTTTGTTTTTATTTTTTTTTTAGAACTTGGAATGATTTTTGAGATTTACAACGGATCTATGTAGGTTTTTTTGGTTAAAAAAAAACCGAAGCCTTATACTTTAAATATAAATATTATATTTTGTTCGTGTGAGTAATCATAAAATTTAAAATTTGATGATTAAATTTTTTGTTTGCAATGTTTTAAGAATTTAATTTATATAATTTCAATACTTTACCACATTTTTGAATTTGTTTTTTTTTATCCAATTAATCCAATTTGCTGATGGGTTTACATACCTGAAATTAAAAGAAAAATATAAAATTAGTTTGCTTATTTTTTAAAATAAATAATTAAAAATAAAACATTATTATGATAAATTGTTATAGTTTTCCGAGCCCTTAAAATAAATAGTAGTACTTTGGTATAATATAGAAGTTGTTGTGCGCCTATAATGACACCCATTTTTCGGAAAACAGTCATTCTATATTTCGGGTCAAAAATACCCTTATTTGTCATTTCCGTACTCTAAATGTCCATAATTGAGCTACGGTAATGACGATAAATGGTTACGGAAATGACATCAGTCGTTTATTTTTCTATAAAAATCCATAAACTAATAACTGGTGAAGGAAGCATCACTGGTGCCTCGTCATTTCCGTAACCATCAAGACGTCATTACTGTGGTAAACTTAATTCTTAAAAATCAACTTCTGTAATTTTTTAATCATTTATGCTCCGTTCCACGAAACGTTTTTAAATATGTTCTTTGAAATTTCATTTTTCGGTTCCATCAAACAATTTTAGTTCTGAAAGGTATTGAACGAACCAGCAAATTAAAATGCAATTTTCCTCCAGATAAATTTAAAAAGCAAGTTTTAACGTAAATAAGTTTTACTATCTTACACTTTTTTGACATTGTGTTAATACTTAGAACGACGGTGTGGAAGAGCTTTTCATTGAAGTTTGACATCCCTCATATTTCCATTTCAATTGCACTGGTTGAACTTTTTCGTTAAGTTTAAATAACAGATGATAAAATCCAGGGATGGTTCTCAAATAGTAAGGCATTGATGCAACCCAGACAAAATTATGCATTTATAAGCATTTTAGTAAAAACTGGTTTACGTGGATTTTGGGGCAATTGTCCATAAGTATTGTAAAATTTTGAACAACGAATAAAGGCAGGGCCAGCGCCGTTTGAGATGCAAAAATGGAACTTTTAACTAGGAATCGCCAAAATAAGAAGCACTTTAACTTTTACAATTTACTAAAATATTTTCCCTCAGATATGTATACATATGTTTCCATAATGGATATCAGAATTTATATTTCGGTCAGCAATCTCTATAACAACATAAATCAATGGATGAAAATGAGAATTTTCCATCCGAATTAAATAAATAAAATACGCAAAAGAATGACATTTGTCTACACAAACTTATAGAATTTTGAATAATAAAACAATTTAAATATATATATACAATCATTGCTGTTTCTCTTTTTCTATTGTCAAAATAGACAGTGAAAAAAAAACAAAAAAAAAATAATAAATTCGAAATTACATTCATAATGTTATAGTTTTTTTTTTTTTGTTTTATTCTTTAGCAGACATAACGACGACAGCGACAACGATGACGACCACCAACTTAAATTGAATTAAACTAACAAAAGCCAAAATGACAACACAATAAATTTTAAGGCAAACGAAAAGACATCAACCCAACCTACAAACTCTACTATAATAACTTTATGCACAATGCACATACAAAATGTATGGAATTGTGTCATGCAGCGAAATGAAATTTAAAAATATCTACAAAAAAAAAATTGTACACCATGTGCATTGTAGTACAAAAATGTAGGTAGGTACACAATGTACATTATGTACATACAGGAAAATTGTGGAAAAATTGAACATAAATCAATTCTGTGGATGGCATGGAAAATCTATTATGTGAGACTGTCACAGCTGTATTAATTTTGCCTTTAACACCACACACAGTCAGTCAGTTGGTGCTATTGTTGCATCACAAATAATCACAATGCGAAACAAAAGTTCACAAACAACAAAAATAAGAGAGTGAAAATATTTTTTCATCCAATTGGAAAATTTATTGGGAACGTTTTGAACATTAACATTAAACAATATGAATTTATTTCCCTTTTACATATGCAGTTATTTCTTTAAAAAATCGGTAAGGAATATGAAAATAATTATAAAAAATTAAAAAATACGAAACAAGAACAGATTATTAAAAGATTTATGAGACTACTTTATTCAGCAAGTGTCGATTGAAACAAGTTCTAAAATTTTAACTTGGTCAAGCATTTCGTAAGAAAGTTCCAACTCTAGAGCTTGATCTATAAAAGTACGAAACAGGTGATGGTGCTGGACACAAAAATTCGTACTATAAAACCGACAGTATTACTATAATTGGGCACTTTAGTGATCGATCAATTTAGTTCAATTTACGCTACTGAACTTGTTCGTTCATTAAAGTTCGATTTAGTTCAAAAGTTGTTAAAAGAAAAATAAAAAAAAAACCTCTTTGAATCACGTCTAAGAATTACGAAGTTAATTAACTGAACAAAAATGTATTATTTTATTTAAGGCAAGTTGCACAAATATTTAAACAGTAGTTAAGTTTTTTTTATCTTCTGAATTCGGCCAGTTAGTTGAAGTTAAGCTAGGGTTTAAGTTAATTCATTCTGAACGAATTCTGAACCAAGGCTAAACCATCCTTTAACTACTACTAAAACAATAAAGAATATTAGGTTTTGCCATTTGGAAAGAACTCCAGCTGCAGTGAAGGTTCTGTTTAGGATGTTTTGTCTAATAGTCACAGCTGAGGAAAAAGAAGGCAAGTTTTTCGGTAATATCATGATTTAATTCTGAAATTTGTGAACAAATTATGTTTTATTAATTGTTAAATCATTTTAATTTCAGGAAAAGCTATATCGTATGAAAATTGAACTAAATGAACTATAGTAAACTAGATGTCTGAACTAAGTTAGTGCAATAGGTTCACTGAACTGAACTTGTTTATTGTTCTTTCGAGAACTACACAAGCCTTAAGATGTATGGAAATATAATTTGTGAAGATACGTTGCGATCGATCGAATTAAGGACCGAAAATACAACAAATATTAATTAATCGAAAACTATTGTTTCTACACGAATTTTAGCTTTGTTCCTTTAAAAAAAATCTTTTATTTAATTTGATTAATTTATAACATCATGTATTCAAAAATTTATTTATTCATTATTCAAAATTATTTTGATTTAGATTAATTCCATCTTTAACATTGGTTCTTCTAAACGTCGATTAATTACAACAATATTTATATAAAAAAAAGACTATATTAATTTATGAGAGGAAAGTTCCCATATCGAGTCGAACTCATTTTTTTGTAAATAAATTAAAACAAACAAAAACAATTCTGGTTTTTTGAATACATTATTTATTTAAATGACGAATATTTATTAAATAATTTTTTTCATTTTGTTTAAACATCTGATATTTTACAACAACAACAAAATTTGTTTAAATTTTAGACACGCATAGCGACAAACAATTGGCATTTTCAGAAATCATATTTTTTATTAAATTAATTAAGTAAAGCAGTATCTTTTTTGTTTAATAAAAGAAGCTAAAAATTAAAACAGAATCTAGATTTAAATGATTTAAAATTGAACATTTAACATAAAAATTATTTAATTTTTAAATTTTGTATAGGTATTTACGTAACTGAAAATGAATCTTTAGTGAAAAGTTATTCTGCATTCTGTATTATCAAAATTCTCGATCTCACTTGGACACATCAGTTAAGTCTACTAGTGAGGACCTTGTTCGGTAGATATACTATACACTTTTCAAAAAGTTTTAATTCCTAATCATCGAAGCTGTAAGTTTGTTTGCCTCAGGGCCTGGAATTATGGTCTTCTCTGAGACCGTCCAAAGCCATTAAAATTACTTAAGTTACATAAAAAAAAGAGTTATCTATATACCTACCTTACTACCTACAATTTTTTTTCGATTTATCTAATGATGTTGAATTGGATTAATTGACTTGACTGTTCATCAACTTGCACTTGACATACACGATGTCCTTCTCATTTAATTAATTAGGTCTTTTTAATATTCCAATCCATCAATCCATTTGACATATATATCTATTAGTTTTTGTATCTATATATACCTACCTATCTTTTCCTATATAACAACACATTAATTATAATGGTATAGTCGTGTTTTCATTTATATAAAATTCTACTTAATGAACAAAAAAAAAAAAAAAAAACACATTGAACTTTGTTTTTAGTCGTCTTTTACAAGAGATACATATTAAATTATAATCTAAAAATATCTTTCAATGTAATACATGAGGGTATATAAGCTTTAAATAAGTGTATATAAGTCGGTATATATAAACACAACAAATAAACAAACAAAAAAAAAAATTACACTTTGCTTCCTTTCTTTTATAACCTTTCTCTGTGTTGCATGTACCTACTCGTAGATAGACAGTACATGTTCATTAGTAACGAACCTCTCATCATAATCAACAATTCATAAGGCAGTCAGTCACAAGGAAGTCACTTAAGTGCACATCAAATCCCACAAAGTATCTATAGTTTTTACTCACTACATTAGGACGTATGTACAATGTACATACATAAATGAAGATGAGATGTTTGTATACTGATTACACTAAAGGAAGACAAGATAAACGAAAAAGTCTGGCAACATCGGCCAGGCCATATGACTGCCACATTTGCTTTTAAAAACTTTGCATATACTAACTAGGTATATGACAGAGAAGGAGAAAGATCTATATATAATATCTTATACAATGTAATGTGTTCCTACGTAAAATATGCACATTTAGATTTTTGTATCTTTGCATCCATTCATTATGAGCTCTGGATACATTAGATACTTTTGACTTTTTTTTTAAAGCTTATGTTGCTGATACATGAGATATGTACTATGTACTATACATGGCATTATTCATATACTATACGAGTTGTTTGTACCTTATGTGCAGTTATATTACTTTGTACTTGAGAACAATCGACTGTTGTGAATAAAATTTCATATGTAACTTATTGTGTGTGTGATGTAAACTAGGTGATTGAATGACAGCTGGCGTTCGTTATAACAACTCCACCACCCACCTCTTATATGTAATTGAAGCACAGAAGCCAGAAATTAGACATGGCCGTATTCATATTGATAGAAGATATAGTAACAATACAAAGTTTTGTCAAAATCGTTTTAGTAGTTTTCAAAGAATTAACAAAAAAAATCAATCTTTGTATGTTTTTTGGACACTATGGCATTTTGAGTTTTGATGAATGAATAAAAAAAAAATATTTAACCACAAATTTTTTGAAGTTTTAGTTTCCAACAACTTTGAAACGAGTTGGGTATGTTTGGCGGATTTTATTTTGCTTTTTTTTTAGTTCGAAAATATTATTATGCAATTTCTTGTTTTATTTTGAATTTATTTGTTCGCAAATTTTAGTAAAATTTTTTATTTTCCTATGTAAAGATTTAGCAAATCAGACATTTTTCGAAATTCGCAATTTTAATTACATTACATATTACATTGCAAACTTCATTAGCAATGGAATCTAGCAAATATCGAAACAGTAAAAAGCGGCATTAGATTTTGGCAATAATAGGTATTTTATTGCGAAGTAATGAAAAGACAAAAAGGGAACTAAAATCAGCTAAAAATCCCAAAATACCAAAAACTTAAAATCAAGAAAACTTAAAAAAAACCCAGTTATGCAAAATTCAATAATACCAAAATTCCATAAATCTTATGAATCCCAAAAACACACTTAGAAAGCCTATCGAAATTTTACTCGCCCAGGATATAATGTAATACGGGTTTTATGTTTGAACACCTCATTTTAATTTTAAGCATACACTGATTTTATATCAAATGGCAAGGGCACATAAAAATGATTCGGGTTTTTTTCATCTTGGGGTTTCTGAATTTTGGGTTGTTTCCTTTTTAATAGAATTGTATACATATTACTTAAAGTCATAGACAAAGAAACAACTAATTGGGGTGCGCAAATTTGAAACTTGCACATCGTAAGAGCAATTTGCTGTGTGAAAACTACAAATTCGAGAAAAATTCTAATTTGAAATAGAATTTGAATGTTCCCTTGCAGATTTTTTTTGAAGCTATGTAGAATTTATTTTTAAGTTCACAATTCAGCGCCTTTCGTCTTCAAAAAATCAAATAACGTCTCTGTCAACTAAGTACAGAAAAGTTAAGAAAAAACAAATTGGAGAAAACGAGATAGATAGAGTGAGAAATATAAAAATCAAATCACAGTTGTTTTCATGCGTCACAAGGGATATTATTTAGGAACGAGTATATCTAACAATAAGCATTGTCAACTGTTTTTTCTTTTTATTGTTACTTAGTTTGTGTGTTATTGTTATTTAGTTGCATGATACACAATCGCATTTTATTACACAAGAATATTGTTACATGACAACCTACAACGTTATAGCAGTTGCCATTGACGTAGGCACAAACATTATCACATCAACTACACCACCCAACCAACCAAACAAACTTGAAACATTACACCCAGCAGTAAAAGATACATTTTTTTTTTGTTATTTTTTTTTTTGTAGAAACACCTACCTACCCACTTTTCATTGTATGCAAACAAGAATTAATTTACAAAATAAAAAAAAATAAGACAAAAAACAATAAAATAAAAAACATAACATTCTACTCAGTCAGCAAGTTATTTATTTATTTTGTTTCTGTTCGTTTTTTTTTTTGTTTGAATGACAGAAAAGTCAGGTCATGCGACAAGCGACAGCGACACCTATAAGCCGGCTTCCCGCTTATGTTTCCACCTTCAGTCATCAAAAACAGAAAAATTAAATTACCCTCCCTTCATGTAGATAGATGGATACATTTATGTCACCCAACAAACTCAGTGTGGGGTGAAACAACAACTACAACAACAACAAATTATATATAATTCTGCTGCTGCTGCATGTCCTCGAAAAAAAAAAAAAACTATAGCTAACTCATAATGTGCTTGCTCACTAGACAGATACTCGTTCATATAAAGATACATTCTCGCTGTGCCATAAGGCATGATATGAGTATCTAGATGTATGACCATAGATTATAATAGACATTCGTTCGGATCGTAGGTAGGTAGGTACACATCACATCACATTTACTTAGACATACTATTTAGTATTTAATAGAAGAATTATGCTAATTATATCAACGCAGAATAATTATTTATTCTTGAGGCATGTGGTGGTGGTGGATGATGATGATGATGATGTGGATTGAGGAGGACTGCGACAACTATGGCGTGGAATTGCGGTTAATGCTGTGACAAGAGACGTTGGTAGTGCGGATGGTGTGATGGTACATTGGCGGCTCTTGGACGCACACACACCACACAGTAGGTAGTACTAGGATTCAAGCAACAAAAAAAAAATTAATAATTCAAAAATATATTATGTGGGGGGTCAGGCATTACCTTATGAGAATATTAAATGTGTTGCGAGTATATACAGTGATAGAGAGAAAGAGAAGGAACAAAAATTACTAATTAGATTTTACCATCATCATACTCATCAAGTACACACATAGATACTTGTACATATGTATGTATAGTGTAAAGATACAATTAGAAAAAAGTATCTATTCATATAATGTGAAACCTTTTTGTTAGATTGCCTCACTATAAAAAGGGTGTTTTTTTTATCTAGGGGGTAGGAAGAATAATTTGGGATTGGGATTATGAAACTAAAATTGGCTTCAAGGTAGGTAAGAGCATTAAAATATAAGAGGGAATACTTAAATATTTCATTAGCTGGACCAATCCCCACATCGTTAATACGACAAGTACTTCCAGGGTATAACTATTAAGTACTTCCAGGGTATAACTATTAAGTACCTACCTACAACGAATTTATGTATTCCTACTACAGGGTGTTAACGACCTTACCATTTTTAGTAGGTACATTTTGGGTGAAATTGAGCGAACGGTTTTTTTTTTTTTTGGAAACTATGAAATATTTCTTTGCTTGCAACCTTCCATAAGTAAGAAATGCAGTCAAACTTGTATTATGCTAAAATTTTACTGTTTCCATTGTTCATTTTCTACCATTTCACAAATTGTATTTATAAAAAGTGAATTTTATATGCAAAGGGTTAAATTGAATGTAAAAAGACTGTAACATCCTTTTGAACATTCCAAAATTTGAAGAAAACAATAATTCAAATAAAATTTGTCGGAATATTGTTCAAAATTTCTTGTTGATTTTTTTTTATCCAATCTAACATTTTAGGAGATAATTTAACCCTAAATTTTATAAGATTCATGTTAGCTCCAACCACTTCCAAAAACTTTGTGATGAATTCAAACATCTGTAAACCTTAAAAACAATAAATAAAAAAAAAATTATTCGGAGCGATTAACCAACCAAGGACGAGGTGTAATTCATCTTTAAAGCCTTTGCAGTTTTAAGTCTTGAAGTACCCACGAAATCCATACTTATTTTTTTATTTAATTTAAATATGTATAAATAAATTCAGGATTAACTGCATTTTGGAATTCCAAATAGAACTATTGTGTAGCATGAGTGTTTTAATTTAATAATACAAAAATTAATTAATAATTCTAGTTTTATTTTAATTTTAACTGCCATTCGTGTTTCAATATTTGCAAAAACAAAAAAAAAATGAATGGATCTCACGTAAATATAATTTTTGCTTACATACAACAAAAATTGTAATTTATTAATTCTCAATTTTTTTTTTACCGCACAGCATTCTGACGGGAGTTACATAATCGATTTTGTTGGTTTACCTACCTACCTAAGTTAAAAAAAAAAAAAAAATTTTATATATTGCTTTATTTTCAGTCAACAAACTGTACAAGATTAATTGCATTTTTTTATTTTCATTTTTCAATTTACTTTTTATTATTGTATAGTGGTTGAATGGAAGTGGTTTATTTAATTTTTTTTTTTTTTTTGTTTGTTTTTTTGATAATAATAATTACTATTTCGGAACCGGAAACACTGTAGGGTGACATGCGGTTTAATACATTGCGTGGAAATTTTCATTTTATATACAACACGCGTGCCGGACATTTTTTGAGGGGATTTACATGAATAATATGTAGGTAGGTAGGCATGAAACAAAAAACAGAAAAAAAAATACATTTTAAGTAAGAAATAAATAATATCTGGTTGTCAATGTACAGGCTGAATTATATATTTACATATATATAAATGAATTATAATATTTTCTACAGCGCTAGCTATAATCTTCATTTGAATGAAGTTTTATATTAATTCAACGCACAACGCAAACCCAAACTGTCACAGGGATAAATATAACAATGATGGAGGTAGGAATACTTTTATGTACATTATTATATATATAATTGTATGCGTAGCACATAAATTATAAATTTATTTCATTAATTTAATTTTAATTCCTTTTTTTAAAGCTTTTAAACAAAAGAATGAAATAATAAAATGATGCTATTTGTGGATATAAAAATCCATAAAAAGGATTTTAATTGATTTTTTTTTAATTTAATTATAAATAGGTTTTAATGTTTAAGAAATTTACCACCTCCGCATTAATTTTTTTCAAAAGTTTAATTTTATATAGTTTTCGATATATATACATAAATAAAATTTTAAATGCTTATAAGGAATAAGAAATCTATTACATTTAAATATAACTGGCGAAATTAAAAAATTTGTCGGAATATTTTTTTTTCAAGCTGTCATAAAATGGCATAGATGAATGAAATGTACTAGAAAATCATATAGATTGTACCAAAAATCTACGAAAGTTAAGTTGTTTAGATTGTTTTTTATAAATATGTTAACAAACTTAAAAAATTATGCTGATAGCCCAGTAAATCTAGATATTTTACTACGGTTCAAATGGAAAAATTTTCGGTTGTAGTGAAACAACTTAAATTTCAGTTTTCAACCTATCCTACCCCTGGCAGAAATTGGGATTGGGAATGCCACGCCCATTGTCTTATATTTTTTTCTAAAACCCTTTGAATGAAACTTTAATGATTCATTTAAAAAGGCAAGAAAAATTGTAAAAAAAAAAAATAGTTTAAGTAAATTCTGCCCACTGCACGTCCATTTTTCTGATATCTTTAGTTCTTGACTTGGATGAAAGTGCCACGCCCATTTTACTTTTATCTTAGTTTTTCGAGAATGAATTTACAATTTTAATAAAAAAATGCATAAAATTAAGAAAACGGACAATTTACATAAAATATTTAGAATTTGCTCTTTAAGATGGAAAGAATGATTTTTTATTTAAATCCTCCCACTGCCATGCCCACTTTTTATATTTTGGAAGGGGAAGTAAGTGTGTGTATATTAACCGTTTTCGAGAAAGAAAATATTAAAAAAATGGACATGGCACACTAAAATACCGCCTCCAGCAAGAGGAAAGGAGGTTAAAAACTCAGAACTCTGCAGAAAATTTTAACATTCAATTTTTGATAATTCAGCTTCTTAAAAATTCAAGCAACACAGTTTACCTTCTTATTGGTATCATTCAATAAGATAATTCACATTATTAGTAAGGATTTTGTTTATATTAAGTACCTAATACAACAATTATTATACATGAAAGAAATTATTTATGTGTTTTCTTCATGAATTTAATAAGATTCCTCTATAACAAGCAATATAAGTAAACATAGCCTCAGTGTAAGCATTGAATTTGTATTTAAAAAATACTGCAAGTCTTGTTTTTTGTGTTCCTAATTTAATATTTCAAAAAATATTCATGTAAAAAAAAATATATATATTTTACAACACGACACATAACAAGTAAGGTTATTATTTAAAGCGAACCAATGTTGAACATGACATTTGTTCAAATAAACAACAAAACCATGAATAAACAAGAAAATATTAATTCCTAACATTTAAAATAAAATTGATACCTTGAAACTAAGCTTCAGAAATGACCTTCAGTAAATCCATTAGTAGGTACATAGTGTAGGTACAGCTTGAAGTGACAAATCAATCTAATCCACCTTCCATGTTAAGGTTATTCAAAATTATTATTTACCACATATGAAAGACAAATATATACTACAAGTAGACAAATATTATCTATCATTAAAACAACAACCACAAAAGCACAAAAATAAATGTAGGTGCATAAATATGTAGGAACATATGCATGGAATAGAGAAAACGCCCCTTATTAAAAAAAAAAAAAAAAGAATCAACAATAATCCAACACGATTGACTGCTATGATAAGGGTTTTGTAAATATAAGTTTTTTTCTTTTAAAATTACAATATTGATTAGAAGTTCACAAGATTTGTTTAAATATATTAGTTCAAAACAGAAAAATCAATATCTGCCAATGTATGAATATTTTAACAAATAAAAAAACAAATGAGAGGAAGGAAAAAATATTTTAAAACAAATAATATATTTTGTTTGAGGCATAACACGCCTAGTAACAATTTTTCATATGTGTACATACTCGCATGTGAAAGATACTTTTTTCAAATCAAAATATGTCACGTTATATTGTTATATTATAGACACAGTGTGGTTCGATTAGATAGGTATAGAAAATATTTGTAATTTTATAATATGATAATATCGGGGATGGGGTTCAAAAGTGTCATTTTCGCTTGAAAGCTGTTAACACATCAACGCGTGTTAGCATCAGTACCCAAATTTGTGATCCATGTAGAGATCCATGTATCATTTATTCTAACAACATTCCATCACCAACATTGCGCCATACTATAGACAAATTATGACGAATGTTCAGTGTAACCAGGTATTTGAGTAAAATGTTAAAGAGCATAAAATTAATGATTTGAACTTTTATACAATAATTTAAATAAAAAAAATGTCAAATTGTTTAATTAACTTACAATATCCCAAAACAAAATCTCAAAATCCTAAGAACCTTTTTCCAGATAAATGAGTTTAATTTTTTAGTTATACGGCAGAAGGAACCGTTATTTTTAGAGTGAATCAAATATCAATAAGTTTTTTTCTAACTCCAGGGAAACAGGGTCCTATAATTCTGTCTGTCAGTCTTTCTTTCAGTTTGTCTTTCTTCAACAGAATAAGCTAATAAAGCGTTTTTATTCAAACTTTGAACTGAAGTTTTCTGTTTCTACTTCTTTTTGAATTTGAAAGATTTCCATATTAAATGTTGATACTGGACTCTTAGCCAAAAGAAATTCGAATTTATTATAAGAAATCAAACAGAACTTTTGGAATTAAAAACAAAGTACTTGAGTACAATGAAAAATTACTCAAGTAGTACCTAAGTATATTTTCTTAATTCCTTCAAGGAATAAAATTAGTAAATGCTTTCAATTTATGATTCGGATTCGTGATTCATAAATCATAAAAAATCCACATTCTTCCTACACTTTTATATATAAAACAACAACCTTAAAAAATAATAAAAATAATAATTTATTTTCATTGAATGTGTTTGTATTGGTAGGCACTTAAGAATGATTAAAAAAGGCAGACATAATTTTTTTTTGATTCCATAATAATCTTATCTAATCAAAGTAAAATTTTAGATTTGATAAGAGTTGCACGTGTACTTGTGAGCTTTTTGCGTTTATACACACAAATACTAAAATTTCAAATATGAATGACTTGTATCTGGTGTACAGTACAGTAACAAAAATGTTTAATTTTCTTATCTTTCTGACACACTTTACACAGCTGAATTGATTGATATTTCTTCTTTTTTTTTTGTATAAAATAAAAAATATTTTTTTTTATGGAGCTGATTCACTTTAAAGCAATTTAAAAATAGTACTAGAAGAAAGGAGAAATGCTTTGGTTTAGACGAATCTGTCGTCAAGAACCCAGAGTCTTGATTATTTAGAATTCCAATTCCAATTGTTTTCAACGAACAAAATAATTCCAATTGAATAAAAACAAAAACAAGTAATCTAAATTTTAATAAACGTCATGGGTTTTTTCCCTTGAAATGATGAAAGATTCAAAGATAATTTGTAATTTTGAATGAAAGCAAAAATCGGATCAAATTGTTCAACAGAAAAGAAGAGAATAAATTTTTTTGACAAGTTATCGAGGAATACTTTTTTTTTTCTTTTAACATTTAAACTAAAAATAACTTGACTGATAAGAAAACATAAACTTTCATAAGAATATAGAACACCTGTTTGTGTCTGTTAATAAAATGTGTTCACATTGTACTGACACCCTCAACTGTTTGCATTTTCACAATCTACGAGAATATGTGCATCTCGTTTTAACTACGGAAAAGGAGTGAGATGTTAATATTTAAACGTCGAAAAAAGTCGGACGATTCAGTCCGATATGTGAATATCGTCATACGGCATATCATTTGACACAAAATCTCATTATCTGATTCAAAAATGATTGACGTCAATCAAAGATAAATGTAAATTGTTATTTCAAAAAAAAAGTACATATTTCAAAATATTTGCTGTGTAAATAGGGAAGTTAAACGGTTTCAAATTCGTATCCAAAACTATTTAGACAATCTACTATAACGAATCAGGACAAGTCAACAAACGAATGATTTTTATATAAGATCTAAGTATCTACAAAAAAAAACCTCTTTAGTAAAATTTTAAAATTCAGCGTAGTTTTCGAGTTACTTATACTAAAAATATTGAAAAGTTTTCGGTTCACCAGTTTTTAATCGAGATTTTTGAAACGAAAAAAGTATTCAAACTATTTTCAGTAATTCTGTATCGAAATAATTCAATTCGATCTACAAACTTGCTTATAGAAACAGGTTAACAATCTTTAACCCAGTAATATAAATATATTTCTGATCTTGATTTTGTATAATCCAGCAAAATTTGTAAAAAAAAAAAAAAAAATCTTATTCCATTGACCAAGCATACTTATTCTACATTTTTCAGAAATTATATTCTTACTATGAAAGAGAAATTCTTTAATTTTTATTTTATCTTAAATTTGACTTCATGCATATTCGTCTTGACAAATTTCTTGCTTTTTATTATTAAAGCTTTCAGTGAATACAACAGCTTTTACGATAAAAGATTACAATAAATCAGTTTAAAAAAAAATTCCTAAACTATAACCGTTAGTCAATGCGACTCAATGCCTGGAGTTTAATCATGACAAATTAGGGTTCATTCTTATAACAAACACAAAAAGCCATTAACTTTAAACTCTAATTTTCGAATAACATTAGCATATTTTTATGGAAAAGAGACAAACAGTTATCAAAAACTTCAGAGTACCTATAGTTGAAGACCTTTCCACACAAAAAAAGAGATATACGATAAATACATAATTTTGAAATTTACACTGAATTTTATTTTTTAACTGGTTCTATGGTTGAAAGTGGTTAAAAGCCATTAAAAATTGTGTCTCCTCTCTAATTAACATTCTTGACGATTGTATGTATTTATATTAATCACTTAAACCACATGATTTATTTAAACAATTCACAACATACATAAATCTTACATATTTATCTTCTTCTAGTGATTGTTATTCACTAATTTTGTTCATTCGTGTTTTTAAAAACAATGATAGTAAGGATTGAATTTTAATAAGAAAACTTTTTAAACCAATAAGTTATTTTATTACTGATGTACATTTTAGCTGCTACTCTTCTTAAAATAATACGAAAACCTTATCTAATTTCAATAACTTTATCTTCATTAGAGCAATCCGATTTCTCTTTAAAAATATTTGGGAAACTAATTTCCATCAATCTGAAATATCTTTACATATTCTTCTCAAGAATTAATTTCCTTTTTTATATAATTTTTATTTTCAGCAGATTGATACACATTTTATTTTCTTTTGTTAGTTTTTTGTTCATCCATTGGTACTTTGTTGATTCATTCAACTAGACTCACTAGTTGGATACTACACTTAATCGTAAGACATTGACGAACTGACAGTTTGACAGTTCTTCTGTCAGATTAAACGAACATTAAAAATAAAAAAACACTTTGAAATAAAAACTATATCGATTGCAAATTTGTTTACCACATTTTTGTTTTCTGTGTTGAGTAGCTTTTTAAAATATTTTTATCCATCACACAACATACCTGCAAAAAAAAAGAGAAAAACATAAAATTAGTCATTTGAATTTAGTAAACACAGTTTTTGAGCAAATATACAAAATAGATTTCGTCTACATATATTTATAAAAAAAATATAGAAGAACAAAAAAATATCAAAACAAATAGAATTTTAAAACAAGTAGAAAAAAAAATACATAACAATATCTCTCTAAATGTATTCTATTTATTATTCAATATTTTTTTTTTCCTTCCTGTTTAAAGTGTCATGTCAATCTAAAAATTGTAGACACTATACTTTGGATCAAAGAAAATGCACAATAAATTTGTTTTTGATGAATTAAATTTCAAATCACGTGCCAAACATTATTTTAAGCTCAACTTTTTATTTATGAGCATGTTCAGGACTTAATGCGTTTGACTTATGGAAAAGACTACAAACAGCCAATGGCAACACCATCCAAGCTGCTGCTGGCTGATGAAATCTTTTTTAAATTGATTCACACACCAAATGGAAAGGATCGTCTTGTTCGACGCACGGTGGAAATAATGGAAGGAAACAGTTTTTGAGTTTTGGTCTTTTAGAATTTAGAAGAGAAAAATAAAGAAAAAAAAAATGGCGGGCAGTTATAATGACTATGATGTCAAGTGAATTATGTGAGAAATTAATCTTTTCCACAGGTGGTAGCTGTCAAATATTGATGAAGAGACTTTGTAATTGTTGTTTATGTTTTTTTTTGTCTGCCTTTGTTTTTATTTTTATTTGTTAAAAATAAAAACACAAAAAAATTGTGTGTGTGGGATAATGAATCAGGAAGACAAAAATGATAAAACGGAAACCAATCAGTCATTCTCGGCACCTTTTGGTGCCACAAGAATATGAGAAGAAAATGAAGGTATCCTGTTTTTTGTTCCTCAGAAAAATATTTCCCACCCACTGACACAACATTTTTATCCAAACGAAAAATTAATAAAATTTGCAAGCGAATTATATCAAGTTCCAAGAAAAAAAAACACCCACCATGATTACTTATTTTTGATAATATTTCCTATGTAGATTAACGTTTCAATTCTATTTTTCTAATCAAAACTCACCACAGAAAAAAAAGAGGGTGCATTGTATGTTTTATACCTACATACAAATATATAGTACTTCATATATTCCAACGTTAAATTTGATAGATAATTCCATATACAAATAAAATCTTCCTGTCAGCATAAATATAGTTTTTTGTATCTTTTAAGGATTATCTTTTAGTTGAAACGTCAAGATGAAAAAAAAAGTACCACAAACTTATAAACGACAAAGTTAATCCTTTGCTGAAAAAGCTGTGACATTAAGACAAATTATGTATATAGTTTGAGAGAATTTGTTAATATAAAAGATTAAGGCAAAAGAAAAGCTTAATAACCATCAATTATTATTATTAAATTATTAAACAGGACAAATATTCTTTTGCTGAATTTGAAAAATAAATTAGAATAAATTTCTAAGAACTAGAATAAGATTCCGTAAGAATGAAAACAAATATTTATTAAAATATTTTTTCCGCATTTTAAATTATGAATGTGTTCAATGTACTTAGATTAAATATTTGAAGTAAAAATATTTTCAAAATGGAAATTGTTCGCAATACCGAAATGTGAAGAAAAAATCGATTTTTTATGCATTTGGTTCTCAAAGAGGATCGTTAGGTTCTACAAAGCACAACGAGACTTTTAAACGACTTCTGGGTTAAGGAAAATCCCCAGAAACCTCTGTGCCGAGCGAAGCCCTATTAGTCTTTGTTGTTGTCATTTAAAATGTAATTTTTTTAGCCTAGCAAGTTTAAAAAAAAAACTGAGGATGAAAAGTTTTTTTCATTTGATAAATTTCTTTTTGCGATTCGGGTTCTTTGTAAATGTGATCATTTCTGTAAAAAAAAAAAATTGATAAAGTGCAATGTTATTAATCATCGCTTTTTTGTTGTACAAGTAAATAAAGTAGCTTCAAAAACCTGATGATAAAACAAAAACTTATCACATAGCCGGAATAGAAGCAAAGTTCTGTAATAATTATTTCGAGTGATGTAAATTTGAAAAAAAAAAAAAAAATGACTTCAACTCAAAAATGATTAGACTTGATAGATAGCAAATTCAAAGAGAAGTGATTATAATCAACATTTTTAGAAGAGGAATTTTAAAATGTCCATTAACTTCAAAATCTAAATAACCCTAATTTTTATACTTTCTTTCCTTCTCTTTCAAAAATTTGCTTTTAAATTTGATTATTTTTTTTTTTTGGTTCGAAAATTCTCTCGATTCTTGCAAATTTATTATGTAGATATTTAGAAATTGCGTTGGGTAAGTATTTATGTAGGTACCTACCTACCTATACATAATTTAGGTGCATATACGAACAAAAAATAAAATAATCTTAAACAGATAACTAGACCACACCCCAAATATATAAATTTTCTTTTTTTTTTTTTTTGTTCGCCACATAGATTGGGGATAGGTGATAAAAAGGACATAAAGCAACAAAAACAACAAATAAAATTTCCTTTAAAAAAAAAACGAAGAAATTGAAAAGCAAAATTTCTTTTTGCTCTTCCAAATTCTTTATTATGCTCTGACACACAAAAACAACAACAAAAAATAAAAGTTATAAAAAGAAGAGACTGAGAAAAAATGTAGGCCCCGGTTCTTTATCCAAATTTATTCTTCAATTTAAGCCCCAAGTACCATAACCAAACCCAACCCAGCCTACTATCTCCCCCTATATTCCCGGATAGGAATCATCTGCATATTTTTTTTTTTTCTTTTTTAAATGTTCCAAGCTTTTGTTTGCCTTTGTCGGGTCGATTCGGTACACGTACTCATTGAATCCGCACGTATACACTCAATAATTGTATACGTGTATGTCGTTGTTCGTCATCATCAACGGTACTGTGGTCTCTAATCAAAGACGTTTTTTTTTCGAAGAGTTCGACTATTTTCTTTTTTTCTATTATTATTTATTTTTTTTTTTCTTCATCTTCTTCTTCTATTATTTATTCCTTGAGGACATGAATGGTTGTCCTGTCGTGTGAAGTGTGTTGTCAACGTTTTTTCACACACAAACACACATTCATCAACACGCACATATACACACAAATTTAAACGGGACACGCAGTTTAAGGCGACACTTTATTCCAGGACTATACCTACACATAAAACAGGAGAAAAAGATAAGAAACAACTAAAATATACAACTACATATTAAACAACGTATACAATATATAAACTGACATCCAAGTAAAAAAAAAAAAAAATTAATAAGGACGAAGTTGAGTTTCGACGTAGTTCCTATATTTAGTGGTAAAAGTTGGAAAGTTCGTTTTTTTTTTTAGTTCGTTACGGGAATTGGAATTTCCCAACACATTATACAACAAACAAAAAAAGAAGGAGTTGGGGGGTTTGAATAAAGTGATCCTCCCTCCAGAGGGAGAAAAAGAAAAAAGGAGTTGCTTTAGGATTTCATTCAGTTTCGTTAGGGTCCTTCATGTTCTCTAAGGAACAAGTGTTTCTTTAGGGTGTGATAATTTTTTTTTTTTTTTTTTTTTTTGGAAAACGCCCTTGCTTTTGTGTCGATGGATATCACAAAAAAAAAATAACACCAAGGGGGTTAGTTAATTGCAAATTAAACAAAACACTTTAAAAGTTATTATTTTTCCTTTGATAACCCACGTATCAGTTAAAAGAAAAACAACAGCAAAAAAAAGGATATAAAAACTTAAGTAAAGAGAATAATTACGAGGAAGGAAGAAGTTTTTTTACGTGTTAGAGAAAAAAGTACGTCATAAAAATGTTTAATTCTAGTAAAAAAAAAATCTTTTACAACTAGTTTTTTCGTAAAACTAGCGTTTTGGAGCGAATCAATAAGTAAAATCTTTACTTGCGAAAATAGTATAAAATATCATTATCTGAAGAAATAATATGATTGTTAACGTTTTTTAAAATATTTTGATATTAGTAATACCTTGAAGAAATACCATGTAACGAAAAAAAATTACGTCGAAAAAAAACGTAATAAAAAATGCAACAAAAAATAGTTACCATCATATAAGAACAATGAAAGTTTTTTTAAAATCTGAAGAAGTTCGATTCAAAACATTTCGATATTCTATAACATTAAAATAAAACCGCTACAAATTCAAGCCAAAGAGAGTAGAGAGAATTCATTTTGAAAATTCTTTATGAATATTTAAGGATAGCTACAAGATCTCACAATAAGAAATTCTCGCTTTATAAAATCTCGCAATTATGAAAAAAAAAAAAATGCGAGAATTTTCATTAACAAGATGTTCACCAATTTTTTACTCCTTGCATGCGAGATTTTAATTTGCGATTTTTTGGTTGATAATTGCGAAAGGTAAATGCGAGATTGTTAAAAGCGAATTTTGTATTACTGCGAGATTATGAAAAGCAGAATTATTAGTTTGCGATATGTTTTTTGTTTTAAGGAATATTTAAAAAGTGTTTGATCCTGTTATTTGAGATTTGGAATTGCGGTATACAATAGCGCTCATGTAACGTTGGAAATAATTTGCCAGTTGTAAAACATGTAAATCAAAAAAGGATCATCAGTAACGATTATCACTCGAAATGTTAAAATATATCATCACACAAGGACTCCTGAGATAGAAGAAATCGATTCCAACCTTACTTTTAATATTTTGACAGCAAAAAATCGAAACAAACTATCGTCACAGAAAACTTCAAAAATAAATTAATTCTAGGTAAAGAAACATTGCATAATTCTAACCTAATTTTAAAAAACAATTTTTTTTCAAGAAATTATGAAAACGAAAAATTGCGTAACAATATAAACCCACATCAACACACGTGACACTTTACCATCCTTTTTTGAACATAACGCTGAATATATTATTCCAGAAAAAAAAACAAAACCCCAAGTTTTAGATTGAAAATAGAAAAAACAAAAAAAAAAGTAGGTATGTATAGAAATGTTAGGTAGGATATTGTTTTCGCAACGTGATATTGCATCTATAGGTTCTTGAGTGAAGAGAATATTTTAAGCAAACATAAAACGGGATTAAAATAGATCCTTTTCCCTTGTCATATTGTGTTTGGAAATAAAAACCTATTCCTTAAAAAAAAAAAATGGGACTTTAAATTGCCTTTTGGCGCTGTAGGTGTTTTTTGTTGAATAGAAACGAAATTTTAAATTAAATTTCATTTACGAAATATTTACAAAACAAATACACATACAGAGACTGGCACAAAAAAAATGAAAGGATATATTTTTTTTAATGGCGCAGAAATTTTATATAAACACGCATCACACCCACATCAACTCCACTATACTAACTTTGGATCTCTTTTCTATTTCGAAACTATGTCAACGCTTTAAAACCAACGAAGAACTTTATAGTGAAACGTTTTTTATGGCAGATTTTATACTTTTAGACGAGTCAATATAAGATTTTTAGGGGGACAAATCTAACAAGTGCTATAGACAGACAAAAAAAAATCACGTACAATAGAAGAAAAACAATAAGATTTCTATATGGGTTTTATATAAGAAGAACTTCATATTAAAATAATGGAGAAAATCATATTAACCTATTAGCTTAAAATGAAAAAAAATGTATTTATTAGGTGTGTCAGTTTTTCATTTTTCTTTTTTTCTGCGTATTGAACCTGGGAACTTCCGATAACCAGCCGAGTACTACACCCGGTATTCTTCTCAAATTAATATGTACATAAATCTTATGAAATTGCAATAAAATTTTGAAATATTTTTCGGTGTTGCTATACATTTTTACTGCTGAAAATTAATGCTTCCACCACAGAAACTCGATTTTAACAATATTTTTTTACCACAAAAATTATCAAAGCTACCGAATTAATTGTGATTTTCAGGAAGAAAAAAAGTAACTTTTTCCAGTGATCCGGAAAGCCAAAAACCATTTTAAAAAAAAACCCTTTTGCTGAAATTTGTCCCATTAAAAACCATACTGACTCGACTATTTTATTTTATGTTCCATTTTCTATTTTAGAATTTAGGGCTATCATCTTCTTCTGAGTCATTTTCGAAGACGTAAAAAAATAAAAAAGCACTTCATCCCGAAAATAACAAAAAAAAAATCACAGAAAATAGAATTCCATGGATCATAGAATAAGAGTTTTTGGAATTACTACTGGAATAGGAAAAAGGAAGCATCTTCTCTTTCTATGGCCTGATGGCCATATCTCTTCCACATCCTTTCATTTCAAATTTCCACCATTTGCTGACAAATTGAATTCCTTCAGTAGCACCACAAAACAAAAGTCGTTTATCTTTGAAGCCTTTTTTTGTTGTTGTTGTTATTGTTGTTGTGTGTGCGTGGTTTATTTGTTGGTTTATATGTATGTGTATGTATTTGTTTATTGATGTGGGTGTGTTTGCTATTTTCTTATAAACAATTCTTGTTCTCTTTCGTATTATTATTATTATTATTTGCCTTACCCTTTTTTACTACTTTTTTTTTTTTTTACTGTGTACTTGCCCTCTATGTGCCTTCGTTTTCTTAACATTGCCTCGTAGATGATTTTGACTGCCACTATTTCCATTCCATAAAATCCATTATAGCCGGTGATATACACAGATACACTCCCGCGCTTATAGAATAGATAAACGACTTCCCATTCTCTATACTTTGGGATTTTAGCTCAACAAAGAGAAAAAAAAATATAAAGAAAACTTCTTTCTATACCCAAGAAGAAGATGGGATTTTCCATTTTCGCAAGGATATTTTTTTTCTTCTTATTTTTTTTTCTTTTTGGTATTCTATCTAGATTTATATGTGTATTTTGTATAAGTTTGTGTGTGTTAAAGAATAATAATAATAATAATAATAATAACGATAAAAAGGAAAGTATCTTTAGTATTATTATAAAAGAGAAGGAGTTCTTTTTCGAAGTGGATATTTTCATATACATATATCTGTCGACTATATCTACTCTGAGAATGGATGGAATACAGCAGGAAGGATAATTGTTTTTTTTTTTTGTTTTGTTTTTGGATAGAAGATACATTTGGGTGTTTTTTTTTTGTTCTTCTATATAGAAGCAAATTAAGAAAGATACAGAAAACTTTTACGATTAATCTTTCTTAGTAGTGACTATAGTCTCTTTGAAGGCAATTTAATCCCTTTTCTGTTTACATTTATATATATTTCCTGACTAATAATAATTGTTAATTTTTATTTTCATTTAATGTAGGTATCTACATATTTATCTATTTAAGAAGACACATAAACTATGTCTATAGGTTTTACTTGTAAGACAATTAATCTAATCGAAGTAATAAATTTTGTAAGGGTTCATTTAATATTCAAGTACAAAATGTATTGGTAATTTTATTAATGAAATTCATGATCATATTTTATAAATTAAATAGATTGAGAACATATGTAAACAACATTTTTTTTTTAATTTACTTAATAAAGATTAATAAAATAAACGAAACGAAAGACGCCAATTTAATAGACAATAAATGGCATGTTTTCATTCATAAAAAATAATTACTAACTTGCACAATTTAAAAAAAAAAATATGTCCTAAATCAAAAGTTAGCAATGGGGACTTAATTTTGTCAAAACATTTTTTGAATATAAACTGTATTTTTGCACTTCAATTTTAATTTTAACAAACGTGAAAAAAAAATTTGTTTTTTTATTTTATGTTAATTTTATTTTAGTTTTAGTTTTAGTTTTAGTTTTAGCTTTAGCTTTAGTTTTAGTTTATGTTAAATTTTTAGTTAAGGTGTAGTTTTTTTATTTTATTTTTTATTAAATGTTTATTTATGTTTTTTAATTATATTTAACTAGCAGGCCCAGACCTCGAAATTCGTGTGCCAATTTATTTATACTTTTCTCTGAAATTGACGTAGAATTCTAGAAAATCACCACTTACAATTTATAAATTTATTTTCTTTGATTTGATTTTTAGGTATTTTATAATTATAGTAAATAATTCTATATATACATATACATATGTTTATTTTCTTATTTTATTTTTTTTTATGTATTTTTGTTACTTTAATATCTACAAAGATTTCTTTTACTCAAATTATTGAATTATTAGATATCATTTTTCAGAAAATACAATTTTTTTTTTACCTCAAAATTTCGCATTTGTCAGTTTCCAGGAAATGTGTGATTTTACTTTTTAATTGCCAGGTACGTTTAGTTCCCGAATTTTTTAGAAATTTATAGTTGTATTCATAAAGCTGTTTTACAAATTTAACAGGATTTTTAGTGAAATCGAATACGTATCAGTCGAAGGACAGTTTTTCATGCTCTTTAACGTATTTGACTAACAATTCGTTTTTTTACAGTTTTTGAAGAGTTAATTTTTAAACATAACATGATTTTTAGGTCTTTTATTAAATTTTTTAATTTCCTCTTTTTCTTTTTATAAGTTTTTTTAACAAAAGATTAAGATATTTTCTGCCCAGACACTCCTGAATAAAATATTCACATGCAAGAAGGTACGTACATATGTACGTAACATGCAAAGTGTTAAAGTCCTCTTCCAATGCGCACAAAGGAAACAAAACATCATGAACAATCAACAACAAAAAAATACCTTTAAAAAATGACGGAAACAAAGAATGACTGATCGATCCTTGTGGATTTTTCTAGGCCAACAATCATACAAACAAAAAACAAACGAATAT
Organism: Syrphus vitripennis; assembly: GCA_958431115.1. Classification (NCBI taxonomy): domain Eukaryota; kingdom Metazoa; phylum Arthropoda; class Insecta; order Diptera; family Syrphidae; genus Syrphus; species Syrphus vitripennis. The sequence goes on from OY288108.1 coordinate 125,467,642, forward strand.
ATATCTATAAAAAAAAATTACCCTTGAAAATGTGATCAAAATAATGTGTTGTATGTTGCATGCAAATTAACCCTTTAAAAAAATTTCAATAAAAGAAAATAAACTCAGTGCATAATGACAAAAAAAACCATATAAATAGAAATACATATATGTGTATTCAGAATGTCCTTGTCCTTAAAAAAAATACCAAGTAAACATTATAAAAAAAAAATCTAAAAAAAAAATAAAACCGGAACGCAATACAAAAATTCATCCCTTTATTCTCATTTTTCTTTTTGTATTATTTGAAGAAAAAAAAAAAGTGTATATTTAAATTCAGGAAGCATACGTATAAACAGGATATTACTTTTCTTTTATACCCCCACTACATAATATTCTAGAGAGCATCAGTGTTTTAACCACCATGAGAGCAAAGCACCACCATCAAGGCACCACAACTGCCAGTTCAGCCATCCAGCCCAGCCAGCCAGCCAGCCTAGCCTTTATGGCTGCTCAAGAGGAATCCTTGGTGTCAATGCTTGAAAGTTGAAACTCTACTGATGCTCTGTTCCTTCAATGGGCTCTCCCAGCCAGCCGGCATCTTTTTTTTTTTTGTTATTTTGCACGCAAGGGGTGCCTGGTGCGGTGCCTTGAGTCTCCTGCCTCTGCATCAGTGGTTGCTTTCCTGCTGTTTTTCAGAGCGATATGAAAATGAATGGAAACGCCATCACACATCTTTTACGTGCATATTGTGTTGAAACAAACGCGCAGATTGGCATGGGCCCAGTGTTGATAATGTACGTACCTACTTTGTATTCATTTTAAAGAATTTTTGTTGTTGTTGTTGAATACATATTTTTAACTGTTACTGTTTATTTCTTAAATTTGTATTTCATCCCTGGAGTTCATGACGCATCTTATTTCACCATATAATAGGTATGTACGTACACAATGGATGTTATTAAGGACATGTGTAAATTGTTTCACATCTGTGCTGTTAAACCAACAATTCATAAATGCAGAAAATTATATTACAAGGTGTTTTAGGGATGTGACAAAGAATTTCAAGTTTGAAAGCTAAAAAGTGCTTGAAAAAAAAGGTGAAGGAAGTTTAAACGTAGGCATTTCAAATTTCAATTTTTCAAGGACTCAAACCAAACCGCCCTGAGATATACATAAAATGGGCAGGTATAAGAGTTTTTATTTTATTTAAATAATAGTCAATAAAAATCATTCAGAGGGGATTAACAACCCTCGGTCTCAAAGACCAACAAAAACATGTTGATTTAAAAATATATGTATGTATATTCAAACATTGTACCTAGACATAAGCAATAAACTTTATTGTTGTATCTATAAATTTTAGGAAAGTATACAATGCATAAGTATATAAATGATGATGATGATGACCATTCCACAGTTAGGTTTTTAGTCAATATACAATATTTGTTATTTCTGAATTGCGCATTGCATTTGGACCGATGCCATATCCTATAAACATTAAACATTTATTTGTGTATATACAACAAAGATACACCATAAATGAGGGGAACGATTTATATTTTGGTAGCAATCCTACCTTTGACAGTTCCTTTTTCATTTTTTTTTTTTTTTTTTTTTTTTTTTTTGTTTTTAGTTTTGTTTGTGCGGAGGTGGGTTGTTGCCAAATTTCAGTTCAAGAAGAAGAATAATCTTTACGAATTTCCGATATGGCTATCTTTAATTTTGTTTTCAGGGTTTCTGCAAGGAACTATACATATTGATACCTAAGAAATGTACAAATAATCTTGAGACAACATCTATAATGGGGAAGGATTTTATACATGGACAAATATTTGTAATTCTGAAAACCTTGGAGTTTTTTTTTTTTAAGTTTAAATATAAATTTCTTCAAAATTGTAGTAGGTAGGTTATATGGAACAATATTCTTTACAAGGCAATCGAAGGATTAAAAAAAAAATACATAGAATTTATTCGTGAAAAAAAAATTTTGATTAAATAACCTACAGTGCCACCGAGCGATTTAAGTGGGATTTATGGATCTTGAAGTTTTGTCTTAGATATTAAGGTTCTAGGGAACCCAGAAACATATATTTCATGGAGATATTTCCCACAATTATATGTTTCGGGGAGTTATATCCCTGAGCGTGATTTCAAAGTGAGTTATGGAATAAGACTCTGTAAGTGTTTTCTAAGAGATTATTGATTTAGGGATTAATGTCTCAGGAACTTATATCTCACTTCGAACAAGTTATTTCCCTTTGCAAGTCTTGCCTTAAATATTATTATTCCAGCGATTAATGTCAAAGGCAGTTTTATCTCACGGAGATATATACCACAGTGGGATATTCCAAGAAGTTATATCACTGAAAGTGACTTCTAAGACTGCTATGAATTTAGGAGTCTTGAAGTCTAGTCTTACAGATTAATGTTCTAGGGAATGCCCAGAGGGTTAGGTATATTTCACTTCTAGGGAGCTATAATACTGGGAGTGATTTTAGAGTTATAGTAATAGACGTTATCTAGGATTGTTCCGAAAGTTAGGTTCCAGCAAGAAAGACCCTAGAAGATAAGGTCTCAGGTTCCATACCTTACCCCAACGGACTAAAGTCATAGGGAGTGGGTCCCAGGAAGTTAGGTCCCGTTCCAGTAAGTCAGGTCACAGAGTGTTAAATCCGAGGAAGTTAGACCCTGAGAATAGGTTCCCAAATCCCAAGAAGTAAGGTTTAAGGGGAGTTAGATCTTTCGGGGTCAGGTCCCAAGATGTTAGGTTTATGACAATTCAGTCTAAGAAAATTAGATCCCAGGGAGTATTGTCACAGGTTTCGAAGGTAATAGGTAGTTATGTCCCAAGAAGTTAGTGCCAAGGAACATTAGCCCTAGGAATAATGTCCCAGAAAGTGATGAAACTTTTGTCCCCGAGAGTCAAATCACAGGGAGTTTTATCCCACGGTCCCAGACGCAGGAAATAAGGTTCCATACATTTAGATCCTAGAAATTATGTATATCTCTAAAATATTTTCCATTAGAAATTTTTGTCGGCAGATATCAAACAGCATGAAAGAAATCTAAAATTCTCAATAACTTTTCTCAGTTACGGCTAGCTTTCATTGGAAGTTAATTCCCATTATCAATAATTCTGAGGAAAACTTTTAAGAGTCATTTATGTACTTTCTTATAGGAAGGCAAACATTTTATAGGAATATCTTACTATTTCAAAGCAAATACTTAAGAGACATAACTCCCAGAAATAATTCCCTGGAATCTAACATAGTTTCTGGAGACCTTGTTCCATAGGTCCGTTCTCCAGAGACATAGCTCCTTGAACTTTTAACACTTTATAATTCATACGGTGTTTCTTTAAAAGCACATCACAACACAAAGCATTTCCTACATCTACCTATATGAAATGTGATTCACTCTGATTATTACACTTCTGGTGAAGCACAGTGAATTGCATTTATTTGTTTAATAAATAACAATTTATTCTATATACAAAAAAAAAATTACATAAAATGAATATAGAAAAAGTCCCCGCAAAACCATATTCGCTTTTGTAACGGTGGGATTTTCTTATTCAAGAAAAAAAAAAACAGTAAAAACCTTCGGCCTGATCTCATCAGACATTTATACAGAAAGCACAACAAAAATCACAGACAGTTCATAAACCTTTTTGTTGTGTTCATTCCCCTTTCTTGATATTTCTCTCCCTGAAAATGCCTTATCCAGTTAATTATTATTACATATATATTTTTTTAAGTCAATATATGTACTTATGTAGGTACACACAATCTAGATATAAAGACGATGCAGAGCAGAGCAAATAGTAAAACAACAGAAGTAAAAAAAAAAACCACTAGAAATATACAAAACAACATTTAAAAACAGCATTAAGTGTACAATGTACATACCTACAACAACCAGGACAGGCTCTTAGCACCTATATTTCATCACAATGTGTGGCGAAACTAGTCACTCTCGAATCATTCACAGAAAACCTGTAATATGCCTTTGCAATTTTGTGCCCATATCTATACCAAGTGAATCCCATTTCGTGCTGCAACCAAAGCAACCAACACAACACACTATAACAACAAACGGCACAAGAGACATGCCAGCTATTGCTATTGCTATACAAGTTGCATAGCTCTTGATGGCTCCAGCTTTTTATAGAGACAACAGCTTCGTGTTGGTAAAGGTAGCAAGCAGTGCAACAAAAATGCATACAACAACAACAACAAGCAACTCTCTCGGGTTGCTTTCGCAGAAGTGCTGTTTGGTGATACCTGCATTTGATGTATCAGAGGTGAATTTCTGAATTAGAGGGCCTTATTTAATTTTTTTACAATTCCAAGGAAATGCATCGGAACCCCAATAAATCATTTAAAGTCACTGAATTAAAATATCTCTAAAGGCATATCTCATATAAAGCAAAATCCTGAAATCCTAATGCACTTTTTTGCTCCTCAAATATCTCGTGTATTCTTGAAAAGCTAAAATATCAAAACACAATTACATTTTCAGAAAAAATAACCATTTTCTGAAATATCTCCTTACTCGGGAAAACAGACATATGTACATATGTATTTCTTCACAGTGCGAAGTAAATACCTGGGAACTCAAAAAAATACAACAAGTAAATTTTAATATTTCTTAGGCTATTGAATGCATAGCAAGACGATAAATAACAATAACTCCTCTAACTTAGCCAATCATTCGTTCTTAAAAAAAAATATCTCATAACTTACGAAACTGCCTACAAAAAAACGAAGTCTTATTTTCTAAAGACAAGAAGAAGCTGCCTCGAAATCCATAAAAATAACTCTTAAGCAAGTACATACATTGCAATACCTCCTGAACGATAACGAGGCAAAAAAATATCAAGTTATTGCCCAAATACCTAGAATGTATTTATAATTTTTTTATATCTCTAATATCTCGAAGACTAGAGCAGCGAGTATATTTACAAAAAAAAATATCTCAAATGTCACTTAAGTCAGTGCCCGTCGAGAAAAATTTATTTCGACTGCCTAGAAAGTCTTTATGAATTCTTCTTTGCTACAATACCTCTGAAGCTATATCTACGCTCCAGGCGCACTTTTTCACTCAAATATCTCGAGACTCTTGGCCACAAAATATTTGTTTTTATCAAACTTATATCTCCCAATTTAAAAAAATAACTTGATAGGCGACAAATTACAATACCTCTCAAGTGTCAAAGCATCAGTCAGAGATTGACTAAAATATCTTATAACTTAAGATAAAAAATCTTAATCCTTTTTATAGGGCAAACAAAATACCTTGGAGTCCACAAAATATTTCCAAAGCTCACCGCTCAGTCTCGAATGACAACAAAATACTTCGAAACTCCGAAGAACATTCCTTCAGTGTAATGGGCCTTTTTTGAGCAACAAATGCAACCCTGATTATTTTGTTTGTTAATAATAAGAGCTCTGCCACTCGCGCGTAGTTGCATTTTGAATTTACACTTGATGGAGTATGTGGGATTTGTTTTTTTTTCCATATTCTTATGGTTTTCTCTTCTCTATAAGTCTTTGCCTGTGCCATGGGTTTCCCTCGTAAGTTGTTATTTTATTTTATTTTTTCACTATGGCCACGAACAAAAAAAAAATAAAGCAAAATAGGTGGAAATTAAACGAGAAATCAAAAAAAAAATAAAAAAATATGCATATAATATACGCAACAACAACAACAAGTAAAATAAACCAATCGAGTATTAATTTCAATTCACAGGCGGCTACAAAAGTCGTGGAAGTCAATCGGCGTTAAAGCCAGTTCAAAACCGGCCAACATTTTTTTTTGTTTTCATATTGGATGGTGGTTGTATGTAGATGGAGGTAGGTGGTTAGGTAGGAGGTTGTGAGTTTAGACATAGAGTGATTGTGGGGCAAGGGGGGTAGGCCGATTGATCGTATATGCAGGTAAGTTACGAGATTGACTTCAGCAAAAAAAAAAAAAAAGCACTAACAACATTTCAAGAAAGTAGGTAGATTTTGAGGGACTGAAGCATGTCTAATGCTGTCTCATGGTTGTCCCCTTTTTCAATCAAAATAAAACAAAAATAACAACAAAATAAATAAAAATAGAAAAAAAAATTTAAACAGATTCAACAAACTGTGCGGTGGCATATGCGATGTTTGAAACCGTGCATAAGCAACAAAATGCGCCCGACTTTTAGATTTATTTACATTTTTTTACGTTTTTTTTTTTTTTGCTTCAATGTATCTTTGCAATGTTGTTCTTCATAAATTTAAATTGTGCTCTTTTGTACATTATTGCAACAAAATGCTGCCACACTTATCCACCACATATGTATGATGGTTGGTAGGTATATCTATTAAAGCCTTACAAAAGATTTGTGCTGCATATTTCTTTACCAATATGGAGCGCCAGATGCAAACAATATCATTCCATTGAATGCAAGTAGGCTACCGCTGCATATTTGTGTGTCTCATGATAAAAAAATATAAAAAAAAATTCTTTTGTTTAAATTTATTAATTAATAATTTTTGGATTGGATTGAAAAGATTGATTTTGTTTGAAGTTCGGTTTCTTTTCCATAAAGGGCAAAATGTGTGAAATTGACATGGAAATTTAAAAAAAGTGCTATACCCCCTATAGGAAATGGCTCAAAGTGAACAAGATTTTGAAAAATTTGAAACATTAAAATTTTATACTATGTACATAATTCTGATGTAGGTACCTACAGAATTTAAATTTTGTATTTACAGAATTTCTTAATTTACGAGTAGGTCTCCTTATTTGTAGTTAGCCTCTTTGCCACCAGATGGCTTGCTTTAGAAAATTCATTCATAAAACATAAAAATTACCGCTGTACCGAGTATTCTTAAGACGGACCTTTCGATTTAACTGGAATCGGGGGTCATTACTCTTCCAATTGGGATACCGATTGCAACCTTCTTTGCAATTGTTTAGAATTTTATTTATCACGATGGACAATAAATAAGCCCCTTAAGAAGAAAAACAAACACAAAGAATCAAAATGTCAATCTTTTTTGACATTCTTACTTCCTCTCTTAACCGATGTGAAAACAAAAAAGAAATAAACTAAAAAATTATAAGTATATGCGCATACAAATGAATTATACAAGTTAAATTACACTTGTTGTCCATGTTCGCTAGGTATGTAGATAATATGTTTTGTATATAAATTTATCATTTAAAATAAATCATTACCTAACTATAATACCACCATCACCCATCTCTTTTTGCCCCTTTACTATACCTAATTCAAAAGAAGAAAAAAAAACCATTACCATTCACAAAAAAGGTCGTTCATCTTGTTAGTCAATGAGACTCGACTCCGAAGCGTATTATTGTACTCTCTTATACTCTATAGTGAACTTATAAATAGTTGTAACTAAAGTTCGGTCATTGCATAATTTTGAATAGTCACGTTTATTTCATAACAACAACTGTCAATGTACTCGCATTTAAATAAAAAACAAACTTAAAAAACTACAACCAAAACACAGACTTTGTTGTTTGTAACAAAAAAAAAAATATAAGACCATTTTTACAATTTTTTTTTTTGTAAAGAGAGTGCGCGCCGTCTTGGTATGGATCTTGATTTGAGACTTAAGCCCGTATATATATTTTGTAATGAATGGTGGTCTTGCAATATTGATTGCTGGGCAATTGACTTTATTTAAACGTCACACAGAAATAATGTCAGTTAGATTTTATCATTGTTACTTGTACGTACAAAAAAAATCAATTGTTTGATTAAATGTCAAAAAATTTTATACAAATTTTATTTGGTAAAAAAAAAAGAGGAAGAGATACTAACGCGGGCAGGGTTTTATGTTGTCCATGTGGGAAGAAGGTAGGTACATTAAGAAATAAATTGGGTTTTGTTGTGGCAATCCACATTGATTTATATGGAGGGTAAAGCAAATGCTAAGGCTCACCGAGCGCTCTTAAGTATAAGAGACTCTTAACTCAAAATGTGATCCCTCATTAGTTTATGAAAAGGAAATTTAAATGACCCACTGTGGGAAGTTTTTTTTGGCCTTAAGAGCTTAAGGTTCAAAGCGCTTGGTGAATACCAGCCTTATTTTTTCTTCTTTTTTTTTACATTTATAATATAAACTTTCATAAACATATTGTGAAACAAACAGGTTTTATTTTTTTTTTAGTAAGATTAAATTTAAACTAGATTTTACTGAAGCATTTATTATTTCATTTTTATTTTTCATTTTTTTGATAGAGTATTTTTTTTTCTTAAGTATCGTTTTTATTAATTCGCTTATAGATTACATAAGATTTATTTCTTCTTTATTTAAGTTAATTTATAATTGTAAATTATTTTTTTAAATTTTATTTTTTTTTTATTTTTTTATTGATTTTTTTAAATGTTAAGTATGCTTTTCATATTTTTGTTATGCTTTTTTAATTTCTATACGTATTTATGTACTTTTTAAATTATATTATATTATATACATACATACATACATACAACCTACATACAAAAATAGCTAAATTAATAGGAGAATAACAATAATTTGAATGAAGGTTAATGTTTCATAAACAGTTTCTTATCATAATCCATCCAATCAGTTGCAAAATCTATAATTAAACTGAAAGTGTAGAGTTTATGATTAGAAATTAAATAGGTAGGCACATACTTATTTATGTAAGTACAATTTCGCATTAGTAAAACTAAATACTAATTTTAATAGCGTTGTTGGATTTTTTTAAAAATGACACAATCATTTTGTTGAATACATTTTGTAATATGTATGTACCTACTTAAATGAATATATGTACTTGTACATATTTCTTCCTTTTTTTTGCAAAATAAAAAAAAAACAGACAGATAAGTGATAGTTTGGCAAAACGGTCAATTTAGAAAAAAAAAATAATATAAATTATGATGCGCATTCAGGGTGTCTGGTTTTTAACACCAGTAACAGGGAACACACAACGAGTTATACAGTTACGTGAGAATACCATACCATACTCTTAACTGCATACAATGGTATTATGACTCATTTTTCAATTACAGCCAACAGAATTTTTTTTTTTTTTTATTTTACCCAACATCAACGATATAGCTATGTGAATTTATTGTGTAGGTAGGTGGGTATAGTAAGGTACTTATTTTGTTGTTTTTGTCTCCCAAGTCCCATCATGCTATGCTGCTGCTGGTTCGTTTTTTTTTTCGTCAGATATATTACATATAAAATACATGCAAAGAGCAAAACCTATATTTTGTAAGGTATGTTGTAAAGAGAAGAAAAAAAAATAGTTTTGCTTGGCAAAGTGCATTCAACGATAATGTGAATTTTCCGTGCAGGGTTGTTATACTATTGCTTATAAGTACATAAATGTTTCGCAATTCAAAGTTTTAGGTAGATAGGTAACCAAAAACATGATAAATTTTTATATACATACCTACTACCTATGTACATATTATAGTGTAACGACTTATTTAATAATTTTAATTGTTTATTAGAAAACTTCCCCAATCACCTACAAGATTTACCATTTCCCATCCTATGGACAAGCCGTACATGTTTTGGTACACTTTTTCAAGAATTTATTTTTTTCAAACTTGTAAAGTCTTAAGAACTAACGATACGAAAAGTTTTACTAACATAAAAAATTAATTTTCTACACTTAAAACCAAAACTGTCTATGGGTACCTTGGATGAAATATGTATTTATTGGAATCTAAAATCGGAAAGAGTAGGTTCGATACCTTAGGCGTTAAGATTTAATAACGGATTTTGGTAAAACAAGCATTTTTTTTGTACTATGGACTATGGGATGGTGGTCTTTCTTTCCAACCCTCCCGTTTAGGCAGAAGGGCAGTTTACAAAAAAATAATGTTGTCAAATCAAGTGAACTCTCTCAAAAATTGGGGGATCAAGTTAAACAAAAAAACAAGTTTAAAGTTTAATTTTGCTTGCTTTTAATAACTCTTAATCAAAAACTGAAAATTAGATGATGTCATGTCTTGTAGATTTTGAGAACGAAGTTAATAAGATCAAAATCAAGATGTGAATAAGATTTAATATTCGATCTATTTATAGGTAGATACTCCTTCTAATGAGAAAGAAAAATTGGGGTGGTACACATTGCTATGTCTGTTAGATAAATTCACTGGACTATATGTAGGTATGTGATGATTGCAACAGAACATTTGTGAAGTTTAAGTGCATAGGTACTTGACATGGGAGAATTTTTGAAAAATTTAAAACCCTTCAAAAAGAAAAAAACAAAATTATACCAAGGTACCTACCTACTTTTTAAAAATGTTCCAAAGTGCAGCTTAGATTGTTCTTTTCTTCGATAAAATTCAATTTAGTTTGCAATGAATTCCTTATGTGTATTGAGAGCAAAATCATGTATAGGTACTCAGCTCATACCTGTCTAACTAAAAACTTTATAACAGCCCTGCTTTCTTACATTCCTGCTGTTATTTAGTTAGTAGGTAGGTACTACCTACACATTTTTTTTTTTTTTGCAATAGTGTTTAATGTTTATTTTTGTGTTGCGTTGCCGTTTTTTTCCGAAATAAAAATCTGTAGGATACTGAAAAATGCTGCAGATAATAATATGTACGTACATAAAATGCACTGCTCCTGTAGCAAGGTACCTATGAAAAAAAGAAAATATAATTTTCCGTACCGAAGTGCTAGAGTACCACACATCTCCCACATTTCATTATTTATTTATGTATGTACAATTTGTATGGATGTGTGTGCGTGTGTATGTGTATTCTCATGATGGCAGAAAATTTTCTCAAGCTGTCATCGTATTTGCAGAAGTAGGTACACAAAAAAAAAAGCAAAAAACATTGTTTTTGTAGGTAGGTATGGATTTAAGTATATCTCTTTCTTCAATATCCCTTGAACAAGAAAAGGAAAACAATAGAGACTGAATGACTGAACTTCTGTGTGTGCGCTGGTGTGCTCTGTGCTCTGGCTCTGCTGAGCCTGTGCCTGCTGCGTGGTGTAGAAGTAGAATTAGTTTGGTAGAGTGCGGAGAGAGGAACATTTTGTTATTGTTGTTATTATGAACACAATACACAGAGTCTCAAATCTCAATACTTTTTCATGCAACGTTGCCACATTTCGCATTAAAAACCCAGGCCACACAGTAAATTCAGAATACCTACGACAAAACGAGCGTGTACAATTTTTTTTTGTATTTTTTGTTCTTCGTCGTCCGACGTCGTCCGGTATGTGTATTTTATATGCAGGTCCAAAGAGAAAAATATGTATATGTACCTACCTATGTATCTATATTTTTTTCTCTATAGGTACCTACATACATATGTATCTTCAAAGAAAGAAAAATACCGTCTTTGCTGAGGCAAACAGAAAAAAAAATTGATTATGATTATAATGATGGTAATAACGACGTTGATGTGACGTGTTGTTATTCCGACGTACAAATCATCAAACCATTTATGTGCTCTCCATACACAACTTCCACCATATGACAGAAAGAGAAAAAAACAATTGAAATTAATTTATTATAAAGATATTTTCTCCGTACCTATCTATCTAGTATATGTACGTATGTAGGTTCATACCTATGTAGGTATATTTTTTTGTAACTATTATAGAAGACAGAAATGACGAAGAGAAATAAAAAACACCGTCCCGCGCGAGACGTAGACTATTAAAGGTAATAATAATAGACGTGCGGCAATGTTGTCAAGTTTCAAACGCACCTTCTTTGATATAGCAGAATAAAATTATGATTTATAAATATTCATAAATGTAGATAGGTTTATAGATTAAAAAAAAATAATGTTCATTGAGTGTTCTGTCTCTGTCTCTGTCTCTATCTATCTTTTGGCTACCTTATTATTTCTAACTCTATTGTGATCTTTCCAAGAATGGTTTGTTGTTTTTCCGGATTGAACTGGAAGATAAAAAATTCCAACTTGAAACAGAGTTTCTTTTTGTTATTTTGCTATATCTATCTATCTAACTGCGTAGGTACCTACTTCATCAATAATATTTGAGAAATTGGTAAAGTCAAAAACATGGAAAAAACGGAAATAGGCAATATGGAAACAGGTGGATAGCTGGCATGGATGTCTTCCCATATGCCTATACATACATAGCTACTACATACTTATTAAGTCGTTTTTTTAAATATTTTTTGATATTTTTAAACGAATTTATCTACATATATCTACTCGTAGTTAAGGTTGAGGTACCTACCTACTTGCAGTTGCTATTTTGAATATGGTATTTTTCTTTGCTCCTTGATTTCTTTTTTGAAAACTAAAGTGCAATCTCGAAAAACAAAAGAGTTCTAATGGAATCACGACATACATAATATGTAGGTATTCCTCTTTTTTGAATAAACAAATTTTCTTCGTCCATCAACAATTCCAAAATTGTGGAAAAAAATCACTCAGATTTTTTGTTATTCTTTGATAAGAACATTTTATCAAGAACAATGAGAAAAGTCATCTGCATTTTAATAACTTATCAATCTGAAGTAGGTTGCAGTTGGTACCAATAACACCGTAAACTTCTGTTTTATCTCATTCGGAGCGTTGATCATAACAATACCTAGTACCTACCTACCTTATCATAATTCACATTTTTTGTATACTTAAGAAATTCACCTTTTGACCGCCATCTTGGATTTTAGTTTTTATTAAAATTTTCGGTCTGACTCTCTGTAATTCATGCTCAAAGAGATAAATAGCGGTATTTATTTAAATTATTTAAACAAAAAATAATAAATAACAATTGATTGATAATGAATGATCAATATGACTACCGTTATTTTAACAGATTATAGGTATTTAAATAATTCTTGAAAGAATCGATCCACAGACGAAAATTAAATTAAAACAAATCAATCCAGCTAATATTTTTAGCTTAATACATAAATGCTCCCAAACAACTCTTAATTTAAACCATTCAGTTTCAGCTAAAAACCTACATACAGTGGAATATTTAATTGATTTCTGAAGCCATTAAGAGAAATAAAAATAAAAGTCTGACGCATGTGTTTAACACCTTCTTTGCTGCAGTCTAGTCTTAAAGAATAATTATTATGAACAATTTTGTATGAATATCTTTATTAAATGACCTTGATTTATCGCGTTGACAACATAACAAAAAAAACCTGTAAAACTACTTGATAATTTTGTTTCAATTTAAAAAAAAAATGTCTGCATGAGGATAAAAGAATTATTATAATAATTATAGAAAACCTGCTAAATTTTGTCAATTTGTTTAGTGCATTATTAATTTGTGATTCGATTTTTTTACCTATGTTATGCAGCAAAGATATTAGAACTTACACATAACAAGTTTGAAAAGGTTTCTATGGATCAAATCTGTTTATTTCTGGACATATTTGTAAATAAAGATAAGTACGAAAATTCTAGAATTTATCGTAAAACTTATAACTTTTCAGCTTTTTTTTTGTACATTGCCTGGTTGTAAAAGTACGAAATGCATTGTTCAAAATCTAGAAAACGTTCTCATTTTCGAAGGTTTGAAATGAAACACAAATTGGGAAAAACCAAACATGGACACTTGTTTTTTTTTTACTTTTTTATAGAAATTCAAATGTATGAATATTTTTTTTTTTAATTTAAAAAAAAATATCAACTCAAAGTTACTTGAAACACAGTCAAGCATTTTATTAAAATAATATGAGTAGAATTAAATCTTTAACTCGAAAATATTGCATCAATGAAAAAAATTGATTGAAATGTCAAACAAAGACTATACAGTAGGTATAAACGAAAAACTCATTCTCAAGGTTTCGTTTATATTAACTTTGAAACCAGAGATGGTAAAACCTTTAATACCAATTTTTATGCATCATGAATTATGATTCATTATATATATGTACACAATAAAATATTAAAAAAATGATTATAATGCATTTATACGTCATGTTATTCCATAACGATCGTTTTATAATTTCTTCTAAGCTATTAAATTTGAATTTAAAGCACTCTATTTAATTTCATTCTGAGAATATATAGTTTTACGTAAAAACCGACAATTATTTTAATTGTCTAAACAAACATTTTTATGTTCACATTCTTAATTTATGTTTATTTTAACAAGAAATGAAATTTTGTATATTCGATAAGTAAGAAAAAAAACAAAAACTTATTATTATGCATGAGAAATCAAAGCAGAAATAATGTGTAAAAAATCAGCATTTATATATTAGAGAAAAGGAAATAATATATGTACATATATGTATGTATGTTATCTCGCCCCAATAACTAACCCACACAATATATTTCAACCGAGAAAATATATTTATTTAAATGTATGTCCACTTGCATGGCAAATTTTTGTTTTAATCTGTAAAATTATAATATATCTAATCACATTAATTATTTTTTTTTTTTTGTTTCAAACTAAACAAGGACTGAGAATGAGACGGACTATGGATACTGTTATAGTTTTTTGCATGACGATAAACAATAATGTGGTCGAAGTTCAAATTACTTACAATACACATTAATGGCAGCCTTATTCGATAAGAGATGGTGGCATGTTTATTTTTTTGTTTATTTTATTTGAGAAAAAAAAAAAAAAAAAAAACAATTTGATATATCGTATCTGTGTGATGATTGCGGAAGTGTGTATGATATTACTTTATATTTTAACGATGATGACTCAAATAAAAATTAGCAAGGCGCAGTTAATTTTTTGTTGCCATTTTTTTTTTGTTTTGTTTTATTTAGTTGAATCACGAAAATTGTTGTTTTTTTTTTCTTCTTGTTTAGATATTTATATAATAGCTGTACGTGTTTGTAAAATATACAATTTCCTATGGATTAAGATTAAACCGTTTTAAATGAAACGTTGTATGTCAAAAATATTTTTAACGAATAGATTGACAGTTGCAAGTTTACACGTACTACAAGCATCAAATATTAAATGACAGACAAGTAATTGATCAGTAATTATTTTGCACCATGCCAAAAATACGAGTTTTTTTTGCATGCAAACAAAATACATTTCCATTTCTAGGTCTCCAATTTAGTCATTTCAGTTTCGGAACATATTTTTTTTTCAATTTCGGAACCATTTTTTTTTATCACAAGGCTAACTTTAACATATAAACGGAATTTCAATTTATTTATTTCACTAAAAAGTTTTATGGAAGTTTTTGTTGGTTTGTTTTTTTTTTTATTATTTTAAGGATATTTGCCAATTTAGATCAGTTGAGTACCAAAATTGAATATCAAAAATAAGCTTTAAGTTTTGCTGAATAAAAGTTTTAAGGAGAATTTAAGAGTAACGAAAAAAAAATTTTACAAACGTAACACAGTGTTGAGAAGAAACAGCTCAAAATGTAACAAAAAACGAAATATTAAGCCAAATTGAACCGGCTATGAACTCAGTTGTCCAGGTCAAGTTTTAATAGAACTAAAAAGGACACGCTATAAATTCTAAATCTAAAAAAACATCACAAAATTTTAGAGAAACGAAAAAATGGAGCTTTAAAACCTGGCAAAAAAAATCAAAGCCGAATTCTAGTGTACCGAAAAAGTCAAACGTTCAAAGTTTTATCAAACATAAAAACAACTTTTAAAACGTAACGTTGAGATGCAAATTTTTTATTGAATTTGGCTAATCTTACATTCATCATATCATAATATCATACTGTGAGCTATATCCAACAAGATTAAAATTCCTTCATTAAAATTTAATTTATTTGTTGTTTTGAAATTTTTTCGAAGTAGATTTTGAAATTTGAAAATGAAAAAAATAGTTACTTTATGTTAAAAATTCATAAAAATATTTAATACCTAATAAAACTCATGAGAATACTTCCACAGTAAAGATTGCTTCATTTACATATGTATAATACTAATATTAATATACCTATTATTAGGAAAAATAAAAAGTCTAAATCGAATATTGAAGGGCATTACTGTTTATTTATTAACTGTATAGGTACTCTACATTTCGAATTTTTACTGTTACATACTTCGTATTTAGTATAAGTTACAGCTAAATTGAAATATCTAGATACATCCAACAAAAACAATAATTTTTTATTTCAAAATTTCATCATAATTTATTATCAAAACAAATTAGATAAAAATAATTTGACCGACAAAAATTTACAATAAACACCTTAAATGACCTTCGTTTAAAATAAAACATTTCTACTCTAACTAAATTACAAACAAAAAAAAATAAACTGTATTATAAGCTATTTAAATATTAGAAAAAATGTGTATCAATGTCTCATGGTCAGTTAAACACATTTCATTCACACAAACACATAGGTACAACGATTTTTAAATTTATTTTTAACAAGTAGTGTACTTAACAAACCTCTCTCTATTCCTATGATTTATACAGTTTTATTTTCTTCTTTTTCTAATTTGTTTTTGTCTTAAGATTACACTTGAAAATATAATCGAGACTAATTAATTATTATTTAAATGATGTATGTGATGTATTGCTTTAAATTTAAACAAGTGGATGTTGAGTAATTTAAAAAAAGAAATATATTAAAAGTTTAAATTGATTTCGCAAAGATGATTTTGATAAAGGTTTTTTTTTTTGTTTCTTAAAAACATAATTTTTATTTTACGAAGAATTTTGATAAAAACACAAAAAAAAATATGTTTCCTTTTTATGTATCAGAACACTTACTCTGAGCCATGTATATGAACCTTATAATTTTATCTCTACTAAACAATTCATAAAAACACGTGTGAATTTATATGGGAACATTTTTTGCATTAAAAAAATATTCAGTTGTCGAAAATCTTAGGAAAAACCATCCAACTTTAAGTGCTGGACGTTAAACTGATAAGAGCATTGAAAACAAAAATATTAAAAATTCAAATTTTGTTGAAAAAAAAAATTTTTAATGGAAATGGTTTTTTTCTTGAAATTTTATTTAAATTAGTAACAAGAAGCTAATTATTTTATTCAAAAAAGTATTTTGAAAAAAAGTATGTTGAATTAATAAGATGTCTATCAAATTTCATCAAAATTTGGGTACCAACTAATTTAAGTTTTTCTCTCAAAACCTTATGCGTTCATGAGATGGTTCGATAAATTTTAAAATGACATTTATTTAAGTTCTAAGAGTCAAACAAACAAAGCAATAAACTAAAAACTTCCTCCATCTCACTGAGTCAATTGACAAATACACCATTTTCTAATACTTTTTTGACATTGTGGTAATACTTAGTAGGAGAGAATGATGTGAAGTTTGATGTGTCTTCTGATATTGCTATCTCGCTTGCACTAATGATATTTTTATTCAGTTTGAAAAACAGATGATAAAATCCAGGGACAGTTGTCAGACAAATAGGTATACCAGGACGATTAATTTTATAAGCATTTTATCAAAAAGTGAGTTAAGTGAAATTTGGTCCAACAGGTTATTAATCAGTTGATATTTGAACGCTAAAAATCAGGATGCAAAATGTTTAAGAAGCTAATGTTAGTAATACGAATGTTTAAGCATTTTTTTTTATTACGCTTAGTAAAAATCATTCTATGAATTAACATTATACTGAAATGTTAAAATCGTCTTATGTCTATTTTACCTATCTTACGTCACTTTGAAGTTTATAAATGTCAAAAAAAGTAGGTATGTTCGTCAACGAACCTTCAATGTTTTAGACATGTTCGACTTGATTTTACTTAGACTATTATGTTAGCATGACTTTAGTTAATATTTAACAGACTTGAGAACTTCATAGGTACTCAGAATCTCAGATTCCGAAATTCTGTGTTGAAAAATATTTCTGTCTAAAAGTTTTCAATGAAGCCTATTTTTTTTTTTTGGTAAAGATTAAATCCAATTCAATTCATTGTCCTGTTCAAATTATGATAAGATCATGAAGATTCTTGTTTTTTTTTTTACTTTATTTTTAAAACTTTACTTAACTAAGGTGGGATAGAAATTGAAGTGCTAGAAATGTTCCCAAATAAGTGACAAGCCAAAAAAGCGATTGGGTACCACCAGAATGGATAAAAAAAAACAACAAGTAAACTTGGAATGCCTAAAAAGATGTCATGTAGGTAGGTAGGCTCAAATAGTTAGATATTCTAGGGTATTTATGTAGATTGTAGGTAGGTAGGTAGGTATATAAAACATAAAACGACGACTATGAAACTACGACCATCGTCACCGCATATTTTTTCACTTCAAAAAATATATTCTGATTTTTAGCTTCTCGTTTCACTTCAATCCCTTTCGCGCAACCCCCTTAGTTATGAATTCTTTTTTTTTTCTAACAAAAAAAAAACAGGGCTAAGCTAAGCAGCAACAACAACCAAAGAACGTATGCGCTTTCGTACGTTTGTCGTCTTCGTTGTGCCGTACCAGTCAACTCATCGGACGGGGTCGTTTGGTCGGTCGATTTTTTCGGGGTTTGTTTGTCTTTTTCTGGCTGCTGCTGCTGTTGCCTGCCTTGCCTGCTGATGTTTGGTATTTGGTTTTAGTTGCGCTACTTTGCTGGCCATGTTCTTTTTGTTTTTTTTTTTGTTATTGGTTTTGCTTATTTTGAGACGTTGCCAGATTTTTTTTTGATTCAGCTTCCTTTTCATTCTGTATAGAGCCAAAATATACTGAAGATGAATTCGAGAACAGAAATTTTATGTTTCATTTTAGATTTTTCTTTTTTGTTTTAAGTTTTTGTATTGAAAAATCATCAGCTTTTAGCTGATCTTATATTATGTAGAGAGAGTGAGAAAGAGAAAGAGGAGTCCTACGGCGACGACTGAACCTGAACGAACAGAACAAAAATGTGGCAATGCAATAATAGTGAATAGTGAATAGCGAGGGAAAAAAAGTATACCTAGTTGGAGGTAGGTAAAGCTATGTTGCCAAATTTTATAGAAAAATTACGTAATGTTTTTTTTTTTTTTATAAAAACAAACAGAATAGTATACCAAAGGTTGAAGACAAGAAAACAGCACCATATAGATGCAGCCTTTTATATTTTATTTTTTTTTGTTTTATTGGTGGTAGGTAGGTATAGAAATTGCTGTCGATGATTTATGACACTGTTTACACCGGCGCGGCGCGTATTATTTGTCACTTTTTGGGATAGATAGATAAGTAGTTAATGGTAGGTAGCGTACCTAGCACAAAATAAAATGACAGATGTGAAAAGGCATTGGTTTGATTCCCTCAGGTGTAATTCATTCATTATAGGTAGATATGTAATTGTAGAAAAAGTAAAAGGGCGATAATTATAGGTAACTTCCTATTGAGATCTACATACCTCCCTAATAGATACATATGTAGGTAGGTACCTACATACATACATTTGTACCTATGCAATACCTATAATTAAATTATATAGGTATGTACCTACCTACCAACATGCAGATGGCTAGAGAGCTAGACACATGAAAGTACCTAATAGACCTGTAATAAAAATAAAAAAAGATATTTTTTTAAAAGTTTCATGGAAGTAAGGCACCATCAACCTTCTTGAATATGAAGGTACATATACATATGTAGGTACATGAGATTCAAAAGTTGTTCTGAAATTATGTCACTAACCTATACACTTACTATAAATAATAGGAACCATGTTTATGGTAAGACCGAATTCCGAAAACAAGCTTCAGATTTTCAAGTAGGTAACTTGAATAATATTTTTCCTTAAGCCGGCCTTGCCATAAACATGTTTTCTATTAGATATAGTGTATACATACTTGTGTATACTAAAGTCTAGTGTAAATTTAAAAAAATCAAGTACCTAAACGTTTTTGATTGAATCCACATAAAACTAAGCATTTTTGTCAATTTTAATATTCTCATCAAAAACGCATTTTATTTTAAGTTAACACTTTTTGGACTAAAACTAACAATCTGACAAATTTTGGCATTTACAATTTTAATTGAAAGAAAAACATTCATTTTTGACAGCACACAGAACTTTCAAGTTTTTTCCCGGAAAATTTTTTCGGCAGGAAATGTCTAACAGGGGAAATAATTTACTCTCTAGTGAAATGTCTCTGTTGTTGTTTTCTATTTTCATGATGTAACAAAACAAATTTTAGTTAGAAAATGATGCAAATAAAGAAATTACACCAAATTATAAAAAACTGTCCTTTAGTTTCAGTTCAATGGTCATAATATGCTGAACGGATCCATTCGATTTTTTTTTTTACTTTGGCCACGTTCAGATTTGTATTCAAAGTATCTGGAAGTACCTACCTATACCTACTTATTAAATCTGAACGCAACTATTTGTAACATTTTTTGAGAGAAATAAAATGTCCTGTAAAATTCGATGTTGTTGAAAGAAAACGAACAGATCTATGTATGTACCTGCGTATTATGTACCTATGTATTTCCATTTTTAAAGAAATTGTCAATATTATGTTTATTTTATCTAAATGAATATTAAGAACAAATCGCTATTCCAGAAATTTGTGTAAATTTTGCTTAACTTTCTAGGCAATCTCAATTTTAAAAAGCTTGTTAGGTAGGTAGGTATATGTATGTACATACCTATAAAAGTAAACTATCAGTTAGACGCTGTCATACCCGCTCAAAGTTAAACTTTTGGTCTGTTTACCTATTTTAAAGCCTACAACATTTCTAAATTTTAGAGCAAAATTTAATATTATCAAACAGACTTAATGAATGAATTCAGACGTTCCATAACTCATATAGGTAGGTATGTAGGTGTTTTAATCTAAGATCCTTTTTGTGTACATTAGGTACCTAGGTATTTAAAAAACTGAGAAAATAATTTAAAAAAAATTTACTTTTTATTCTTTAAAGCTTACCGTTTAAAATGATCTCGTATCCTATCCTCACGTGCTGTATCGGGTAAATGTCCAACCCAAAGGTTTCGAGTCTCTCGTACCATTTTGCTTTATGTTCTTCATGGAGGCGATTCTAATGGGCGACCTCCTCCCAAAAGAAAACTCTTGCGTACAATGTCGATATATTTTATTATTATTAATTTTTAAATTGTTGTTTTAAATGTGATTGCTTATTTTTATTGTCAATCATTTATATCCATAAATCGTAGGGGGTTGGCTATTGGATTTATTTTATTTTTTTTTTATTTTTTCTATTTCACAACTGTGATTTTTTTTCATGGATTTACAAAAAGCTAAAAAAACAAACGGAATTGATTTATATTTTTTCATCTAACTTTTAACCAATTTCACACATTGATCATGTATTTTTCTTTCCAAAAAAGTATTAAAAATAAAAAAAAAATGAAGAAAAAGAGAATTATAGGCAGTTATTAAATACCAAACAACAACAATAAAACAGACGTTAGGGGTATAGGTATTATATTTAATTATTATATTATTACTTAAAAAAAAGATAATCCCTCTTTTATATTTAATTCTATTAAATTAAACTAGTTATGTACCTATATATATGTACATGTAGGTATGTATTATTATATCCATATAAAGATTTATTTAATTTGCTCTCATGTTCCCTGAACACACTCAACTTAACAAACTATACCCTATCGTACTAAAATTGTTTCTCTCTCGCTCTCACTTACACTTGTCGTCTTAATCCAATAGAACTATTCAATGCAGTGAAAGAGAAAGATTGAGAGGGATTACCTTCCTAGAAGGGGGGAAACGCAAGGCTGGTAATTGTAATCTACGTTTGAAAATTTCCTATACATACCTACCTACATTCTTTCTATATTTTTTTTTGTCTTGTATTTTAGGTATTCATACCTTTTCTGTTACTAATATAGTATTATGTACCTATATACTAAAAAGGGTACCTATGTCTATATACTAAATTTGTACATAAGCTTGTATAGGGATAGAGAACCTTAAAGAAAAATAAGTTCTTAGAGAAGAGGCAACTAGGTAGGTACCAAAACGAAAGAACATTAGACAAAAACACGATTTTTTTTTCTATTTCTTGAGGGCGGCAGAGGGGCAAACGATGTTTATGTAAGTATAATCCAGCATTAATGTTGGTTTCCTTTAGTTTAGGTTCGTGTTTAGTTTTTTGTTCATTTTAGGTATGTATATATATTTTTTCCTACATGGTTTATGCATTCATTTTTTTTTATTATTGCTAATATACAGTGTGGTTTAAAATTCTGTTCTCTTATGGTTGTTGTCTTTTTTAGCGATCTATCTCCTCTTGTGTAGACTTTGTAGTGAACTGAAGTGAACTGCTGCCATTAAAAACGAAAAACAACATATATACACACACTCATACACCGTCAATATAATAATAAAATGTTGACGAACACGATTCACGATATTTATACATATATATGTATATATATGTACTACGAAAAACGGCAACAGCGCATAGCGAAATGACGGACCGATTTTTGTTTGTTTTTTTTTTTTTTTTTTTTATAAATTTCAATGATCTACGACGAATATAGAGAGAAGAGAAACGCGACGTTGCACAATTTAATAACAATTTTTTCCCTTCCCTTTTTTATCATTATTTATACCACTCACTCTGCGATACACTTTGAAATTTTTTTTTTTGTTATCTCATTTAATATTTCTAGCTCTTTTAGGCTCACACAATATAGAACTCAATTGGAATTTTTTTATCTTCTCTTTCACTCGCATTTAGTAAAAATATAACATGGCATTTTATTTCCAAGGCACAAAATATAAAATACAAGCAAAGCTAAATTTTTATAAGAACACACATAGGGATCTATATATCTATACACGTTATATGTACATATAACACACAATTAAGAGTAAACACAGTATTTTTTTTTTGCTTCGCTGTGTCGTATTATTATTATATCTGCTTTTTCTTCTTTGCTTTTTCAAATAGATAGGTATATATATATATGGGAATATCTCGCACTCTTTCACACCACCGTTGTTTCACGATTTTATTTTATACTGCGTTTTTGCTATGGGTGATGTATGTATATATGTATAGGGATGTGTAAATATTTTCTATATATAAAGCATTTCCTTATATGCAAGCGCGCGCAAGGGAAAAACTACAAAGTACATACATACAACACAAATGGGCACACAAAGTTTTCGTTTTACACAGGCTCCCCTTTTCAGAGCACTCGTTGCAAATATACCTACTCCAACCATCGCCAGCAACAACAACTATCTCCTATTCTAGCATACACAATCGAGGTTCCATTTACCATTTGCTATCTCCGTCCAACATTAATCGCTATATTTATTATATGTGTAGCAGTGTTTATTAACTTGTGTCTAGATGAAGATGGATGGAAAGAGCTCTATGTATGGTGTGTGGTGAAATCCAAAAATGGGAGCCCTCTTGACACACACCGCTCTCTTCGACGTCAAACTACTATTTTTCCTTTATATAGAATAATAATAAAATTCCATTTATTGACGACACCAGTTTGTATATACACACAAACACCCCCTTTGCAGGTTAAAATCACACACCCGCTTTTGAAAATGTTTTTCGTAGGGGTTTTTTTTTATTCAATCGGAGGAGGAAAAACAGAAGAAGAACCAGCTTTTAGCTTTAGCACACGCGCGCAATAGCCATATAAAGTGAACGCCCGATTTATTTAGATATAATACAATCGCACTTTCTTAAAAGGTATATAAGAAAATTAAAAAAAAGAGTTTTTTTTGTCTGTATTAGTATGCGTAATGATTCCGTAGGTATACAAGAAAACACTAAAAAAAAAAACGTTAAGGCGACAACAGCAGCAAGCACACACGAAACAGGGGGGTACGTATTCGAAAAAGTTTTTAATTTATTTTCAGGTTCTGGTATTCTCACTCATTTCATTTCGTTTGCTGCCATGAAATGGGGTGGCAGTGTGTTGGATTGATTTGATAGATGGGTTGATAATAATCAATGATAACGGAAACGGCCGACCGCGGCGATTAGCCTCCGGAATACATATTTTTCTCTATATTTATTTATTTCTTTTTTTAACACTAAACAAAAAGTTCTTCGCAATAAAGAGAAAAAAAACCGTTGACCGAAATGTTTCGTGTTGTTTTTTTTTAACGTTCAATTTGACGAATTTAAAAACGATTTTAATTTAATATTGTTTTTCTTATGTCATGTCCCGTATATAATTAATTACATAAATTTATGACATTTTTATATTGCAATTGAAAAAAAAAGAGAAAAATGTACCACGTATGTACAAGTTGGCAATACAGACGTACGAAAAAAATAGAGCCATATGGATACACTCTTCTACCCAGAAAAAGAATACAGAAAATATTGTACGATGGCAGCCATTACAGTTTTGCAGATGGTCGTGCCGTGTGTTTATTTTTTTTTCTTCTATAAATTTTTGCCCATAAAAGTCACATTGGACAAAAAATCTGTCTCACTAGAGAGTTTTTATCCCAAGGAATACATGGTCAGACCATCATCATCCAAGAGGAAAGCTGAAGGAACAAAAAAAAACATTCATATTTTTCCTTTTTAGTGTTCACGTTTTAACATGTTTCTCGAAAGTTATTCTTTCGTTCGTCCTCTGCTGCACTGTGCTGTGGGAGCGATGATGGAGGATTTTTGTGAATTTGTAGTTTCCTTGAAGAGGAGCCAGAAAATTAAAATAAAAAAGAAAACACCAAGCAAACCACAAGGGGGAGTGTGAAACTTCTCGTGGCGGCCGTGAGGTGGGTGAACGCTGGTGGCTTTTGTTTCATCTGCCAGGGAGCACTACTACGTGACCGAAAAAGTTGCACGTCTCTTTTTGCATTGCTATTTCTTCATCGTCGTCGGTCGTAGTCTCGAAACTCGAAAATAGTTTACGTTTGTTTGTTCGTTCTTGCCAGATTTTTTTTTTACTTTATGTTTCTCTCTAGTTGGAGTTATTTTTCCTATCTATAAAAACTACCTTCTATAATTTTCTCCATCTCTTTCGGTCGCATTGATTACTTTTTTTTTGTATTTTTGTTTCATGTTTTTAAAACCGGAACGCATCGATTTTTGTTTTATTCTTTTCCCGTATGCCTTTTATTATCTTCAATGTTGTTTTTTTTTCCTCGTGTTTTTGTTTAACTTGTTTATTTTCTTTTATTGCTTTTGTATCCCCCTGTATGTTTCCTGCCTTCTGCCATCTACATACTTCTAGATTTGATTGGGTTCGGTTGATGGTTCTTTTTAGCTAATGCTATCAGAGACAGTGCTTCACCCTCACTCCTATGACACATCATCATGTTCCATCTCTTTCGGTTTCATGAGTCTCGTGAGTTTATGGCGATGATGGCGGCGGTGGCAGCAGCAGCAGCAGCCACCCGATGATGAGTGTAGATGTAGATGTGAGGAATTTTGTAGTCGTTGTCGTTTTTCTTCGTTTATTTTTTTTGTCGTTTCTCTTCCTTGTCCACCTCTCTCTGCCTCTGCTCTATCTTCAGCCTTTTTGTTGGTTCTTGGTTGCGGTGCGGTTACTCCGTCGTTTTTGTTCGGTTGTCGGATTCAGATACTGCTTCTCTTTTGCTCTTATATTCATTTACTTAGATTGCTGCATACAAACACACATACCTACTCTTAGTATAAATATATGCACATAATCTTGTCAAGGGTTTTTGTAAGTTTTCTTCTTCTGTGCTGTATACTTTTTTTACGACATAAAAGAGAGTTCCTTGGGAAATGGTGAATGGTGCATAATTTTTCTTTACTGTAGACTGTTTTTTTTTTTGTAGGTACTTTATTTTAATTTCTGCAGAATTTAATAACACAAAAAAATAACACATTACTACTTCTATATGTATGTACTGCTCTCCTTGGTGAAGTTGTATACTTCTTACTCTATAAACATACCTTCTATCTCTTCTACACTAACAATAGCTCTCAGTTAAAAGAAGGAAACCCTAATTTAATTTATCCCTAATTACGATCTGTTTTATTTTTCTTTTTTCATTTTTTTTTTCGTTTTCTGTTGTTGGTTGGGATTTAAACTCTGCCTTCTCTCTCAATTAGATGAAAAGAAAAATACGAAATTAATTAATTTTAACACAAAATTTAGAGATACAATTTTGAGGGATGGAAAAAAACTTACATTTCAAACACTCTTCTTTCTTTGCACAATTAATTTTTATTTTAGATTTTTATTCCAATTTTTTTTTTAACTCACTTTTCACTTATTCTCATTTGAATTGGGAGGAAATATCATTAATTTGAACCGAGAATTATTGTTAGAAATATTTTTTTTTTCGTTTAATTCACCGATTTTTTTTCTATAGAAGGGAACGCGGGTCAATCGATCGAACGAACACAACAACAACAAAAGAAAATCGAATTGAATTCGAATTTTGAGTTGGAGCTTGGTTAGGAGGAGATAGGTTGAAGGGTTCCACGATAAAACGATTTTGTTGAATCTATAGAGTTCTCAACAATACTACAATATTATACGCGATAGAGATGTTTTAATGAATCTCAATTAGGAACGCGTTGTTTTAATCAAGACAGCCCAAATTTTGAGCTTCTGCGGCGACCGCATAGCGCGAAACTTTTTTCGACACACGATCTTTTCTTCAAAGATTTTTTTTTTGAATTTTTTGTCAATATCTAAAAATGTATAATTCGATCTTAGTACATTTTTTTACCGATGAACTGAGTGCGCTTTCATCTGAAAAGAGAAAAAAAAAATGGTTTTAGTCAAAAAATTGAGATATACAAGTTTTTATTATTATTTTCAAAATTTTTTGTATGTAGGTACATAGCACAATGTTAACATTATTCCCGAACTTGATCAATATCAACTACCTAAGTCATTAAAAAAAAATTTGATAAATTCTAATGACAGCTGTGATTTAGGTTAGTCTGTCAAACTTCATTTTTTTTAAGGAATATTTCAACGTCATATCCAATTTTTTTTTATCTTTAAGGTCAATTTTAGATTCAATTTCTTGTTCCAGAAGACAAGTTGTAAGATTTAGTTTTCAAAACAGTTTTTCTCGATAAATTGTTTTTATTCAAAGCATAAAATTAAGTTTAATTTAAAATCACTCCTGTATCGATATTAAGCTAATTCGATTTACCTAGTAAAAGTGAGTGAATGATTTTATGTCCCTAAGGTTTTCGTTGCTTTCATTTGTCTTCTGTATCATTTCTTTTAAGTGTTAGAACATACATAAATTTCGACTTGGATTAGCAAGATTTCGAATCAACTCTACTGAGTGCTATCAGTTACATAGTTTGAAATTGACATTTTTGAAGTGAAATAAACTGTTTTTTTTTTTTAATAACTTCAGACATTTGTACGAATATGTCAAAATTAAGTTCATCACAGATCACAGAGATGTACAATTTTTACCACTTTTGCTCGCAAATACTTAATTTCTTTGGTATTTGAGAGCAAAATTGTATTCTCAGAAATCTCTTGAAATTGACAATAGTTTGACAGCTTAACTAATTGGATTCGAAAAAAAGAAATACCTATTAAGAGGAGTTGCTATAGTTTTGTCTACAACAATATTTATTCGGTATTATAATGTGAACCTAGCGATTTCTTTTCGTCAATTTAACCCAGACTGGATGGCTTTATACCTATATTAAATTTTTGCTCGACAATAATTATTAAAAATATGTTGGTAAACGGATTTGCTGTTTATACATATATTTTTCTAGAAATCTTTGACTGAAAATACAATATTTTCTTCTGAATAAAAAGTGGGGACATTTTCAAAAATCTCTGAGATCTAATGAAATAGGTACGAACTGGTCAAATATTTTTTTCAGTTAATCACTCGTGTTTTGATTTTTGTTTCGAAGCAAGTACCTACCTACTAACGAATTCAAAAGAACATATTTTGATTTAATGAAAACATTTGTTTTAATACCTATGGATTTAATTCAGAACGAAATTTAGAACACTCATACAATTTCTGGAATCATTTTTTTTAAATTGTAGGTAGATTTTACAAAAAAAGTGGGTAGGTAGGTATATTTTATTAGATTTATGACATCTTTACATAAGTGGAACCATTTTGCCTCTGAAAGCTTGATTAAGAAAATGATATCTCATAAAGAAGAATGGGACATTTTGGTTAACAAGTCCAATAACAAGAAGTCATATGTAGTATAACGTAGTCTTGTAGGTACTACAGTTATGTTTTTGAACGCATTTTCCAAAATTTAGACAGTTGTCTAAAGTTAAACAATAACGACCATAACTCTTAAACTGAAAATTGTATGTTGCTAAGCACATTTTTATTTTTAATTTTCATTGTTTTTACCATATGGTCTTAGCACCTGTACTTTTACAAATATAGTTTTATTATAAGAAATTTTTTTCTCTATGAAAACAAAAAAACACTAATAAACTACCTCCACATTCCTACCTACATAATATGAGCATTTTAATTGAATTTTTCTATCGAAAATAAGGTCCTAAGACCATGCGGTTTTCGATGTTTGACTTTAAATCGATAAACTTAAAAAAAAAAATCAAAATTGGTATTAAGACACCCTCATTGAAAATAAAAATGAAATAGTGGTCAATAAAAGTTTTTAATAATATCTACCTATCAGTTAAATAAAAAAAAGTTTCTTCTACAAAAAAAAACTTCTTAGGCCATAGCTTAATCACCTTACCCGTAACCGCAGCCTTATACATATCAGTTTGAGATGAGCCACTAAGTTTGACAGATAAACAAGGAACAATCTACATAAGTGCCAGATGCACAATCTTGGCCTCAGATTAGCATACAAGCATACAATTGACAGTTATCACACTCTAGGATCTTGAACCAGGGCTAAACAACAATTATGGTATATTTATACTAAAGCTTTCAAAATTTTACATGCTTAAGTTTAGTGTCGTAAAATGACGTTTGTTCCATACTAAATACATATGTCATTTTTAAATTTAAGAGCCTTTTAATCGAGCTCAAATCCTTCATAATCTATTAGTTTTCACCTAGAATCAATCATTTCAGGAACTTTTTGTTTATTTTGACATTTTTAAGAAATTATCATTTAACTCGTCGAGGATAATCAACAATTATAATATTTTTTTCAAATTCCTAGCTGGCAAAAAAACATTTTGGTCTCGGCTTTTTGACACTAGGTGAGAATTCCTATTCATTTACTCATTTTACTAAACAATTCTAAAACTTAGATCTGTTTGTTAACTTGAATTTTAATGTGTTGAAAAAGAAAAGAGTAGGTAAAATTTATTTAATAATTTGAAATGTTTAACATTTCAAAAATTAGAAACAACCATCTTTTTTATCTGTTAAAATAACCACTTTTATGGATAGTTGTAATTCAGGCTGGAGAAAAATAGCTAAATAGGTACCACCTAGGCCAGTAAAAGAACTAGGTAACAAAATAGGTAAGAAGCTAGATAAATTTGAGGTAGGTTCCTAGGAGCCGATACTACTTATAAGAATATGTGCCAAATCGTGGTAGGTTTTTTATTAAATAATTTAAATCAAGGCCCACCTAAAGAGATCCAAATAGGTCCCATTCTTTTTGTTTTGGTGTTGCCTACAAAATATTTTTTATTTTTTCTAAACAAAATTTATTTAATTAATTTTTTGTCTATAACAAACTGTGACAATCAAGTTTCTTTACGAAAAAATTTATTTTTGTTAAAATTGGTCCATTTTTTCTTCAAAGTACCTACTAGACTCTGCTCAATTACATATGTACATATGTATGAACAAAAATTTTCTTAAAAATCTGAACAATTGTCATCTATCTGTAGTATTTTTGCGAGTAAACATGACCGATTAGAAGAATTGTAAGTTCGGTTTCTATGAAATGAACCCAAACAAAAACACAATTCCCATTTTTGAAAAAATAAGTACCTGTGAGAATATTATAGCGATTGTGGGCGTAGTATACCTACAAACAGGATATTGTACCTACTACGTACAATTTTGCAATTTAGAAGAAGAAAAAAAAAATAATTTAAAATTATTTTTTTTTATTTCAGAAAAATTTCTATTAACATTTTCTAAAAAAAAAAAAAACTTACATCATTTACGAAAAAAAATGAACCCCATATTTCATCCTTGCAAAAGTTTCCTTTTATTCCTCATGTTCGCGATCACACGTGAATAATTCTTTTTTTGTTTTGTAATTTTCTTATTTATTTATTATTTCTTTTTTATTAACAAAAAAATTCACACAAACGTATAATCAAGAGAGAGAAAAAACAATTTTCTTTGCTTCAAATGAAGAACACAATTTTTTTTTTGCAAAGAAAAAAAATGATTAATTAAAAATAAAAATTAATCAAAAAAAGAGGGGAAACAAATTCGCGGGCTTTCTGAAGAAATTAAGAAAAAAAAACTACTGCACTGCTTTCTTCAAACTTTGTTGTTGTTAAATTAGCGCGGTTAAAACTTTTTTTTGTAAAATAATTTTTGCTTCTTTTTCACAAATCTCTCTTCACTTTTTCACTACACTCTGCAGATTATGAATTGTTTAAAACTTTGAATTAAAATTTTCATTTGATTTTTTATTTTTCTTTTTTTGTCGGTAATTGTTTTATTTTTTTTTTTAACAGTTCAGCAATTACTTGCGTGTATATCTCAATGTATGTATATAATTATTTTTATTAATTTTTTTTTGTTATATACAACGGTTACCGTAAGAAAACGCGTAACACTGACGATGCACACTCATCGCGATTTACTCAGTAACTGAGAAAATGTTCCTTCCAAATAAATGGTGAGAGCCCGGCAAAATGGTTGCCCCTCGTAGAGGGTGAGGCAAATTGTTGAATACCCGTTCATTTGGAAAACAATTAATTTTTCTAACAATTTGATTGAATAAAGTGGTGGAAAATTATTTTATTTAATTGATTAACTAAATACATTCAATAAATTGTGCGATTACTACTACTTTCTATTAGTTTGTTATTGTTTTTAAAAATTAAAAATTTGTTTTGAATCACCCTTTTTGTCTCTTGAAAATTTAATATACTTTATACATATTCTCTTAGTATACGTTTGTTCTCAATTGTGGTCTCTTTAAATTATATTTTTTATTATTCTCCATGGAATTAAGTAAATAGAAATTATTTTGATAAGTACATCTCTTTCTAACTTGTTGTAAGTGCTGAAATAGCAGTATACGGCAAATTAGATTTCTCCATGTGAAGTACTTAAAGAATTTATAGATTTGTTAAGCAATTAATGGAAATGTGCTGTGAAATATAAGTTTTGAAGTGTTTTTGTATGTCATATTGAATTAAAAACAGAATTGAAGTTAATTGTTTGCATCAACTATCAGCTTATTCCTATTTTTATTTGAAATAGAGACAAAAAAGTCAGAAGAAAAATTGTACAATTTCCAATGGAAAAATATTGTATGTACCTGAAGAGGGGAATTGTAATAATGAGAGAATCAGAGAGTGAATAAAATAAGAGTTATGTAATTTTAAGAGATGGAACATGGAAACAAAAATTATTTCAAGTAGATTATCGTCAAGTGATGCCATGTTAAATGAAAGGTAGGACTGCTAGAAAAGTGTTACAACTTAAGAATTTAAAAGGATTTATGTTGTTTTTGGCAAAGCACATATATAATTATATATTAGTTGTGTTTTGTGGAAGCCACAATAAAATTGTGTGAAAAAACGACAATAAGGCCAAGCAATATTACATGTTGAATACAACTACAAATATGTAAATATAGATTTAAGCTAACTCCAGATAATTATCTAAAGTTAGCGTTGTTCAATCGTATGTAAGCGATCGTATGAAAAAGATTCTGAAAAGAAAATAGAGGACCAAGGCAAAAGGAAAACTGATACTTATTTGTGTCTACTGTTATTATTTAAAGCTATGTAGTATTCGAAAAATTTTTAATTATTAACATACGAATTTTGTATTATCTCAGTTAAAGAATTTACAATTTTTTTGGACGTTTTTATAATAAAGGGATTTTATTAACTACGGTTTTATATGGATCTGTAACTCGTTAAGAAAATAAATCAATATGGATCCCACTGACAAAAGTATGTTACACATTAATTTATGTTTTTTTTTTCCTTATATGGTTCTACTTTCAGCACAACTACTGAAAACCCTGAAAGGCCATATAAGTTGTACTGTGTGTTAAAAGATAATTGAGATTCATATATAATGGATCCGTGGATAGTAAAGTGACTAATGGTTTATATTTCTTTCGAGTTATAGTTTGGAACAAATACCTTGTATTATATTTACAAAAGTAGACAACCCGGTTGGAAAAATGGCAATTTGATTTAGTTTGGTAAGCTTTTGAAGGATTCTAAAGAAAAAAAAAATAAACAGCCGCAAAGAGAATTTTCTATTCTCTCAAAACGAGCCAGAAATAAGCCCAGATTAAAAGATGCCTCTATGCCATTGGCCCATTGCCCTCCCCTCGGTCATCCATATTGACGTGTTCACATAAAATTGTTTGTAAAACTAAAATATATCATAGAAAGCGACGAGAATGTATTAAATCTTACCATCATATTATTCGGTCTTGGATTAAAATTAAATTTTAATCAAAGAATTGATTCGATTCGATTAATCTGGCATAAGATCAAAAATTTAATTAATTATTGGATTAAATGAGTGAGTTATATAAAATCGGATTAATGCATTCATCAGGATTTTAATAAATCTTATGCTGAATTCGAAAACTTTGCGAGAATTTTTCAGAGTGCAGAGTGCAAAATAAAAATTATCTTGCATTTTCTGCAAAAATAATAAAAATAAAATGAAATAAACTTCTGTTCGTGTTAATTGTGGTGCGTTCAAGAAAAAAGTCTAGTAAATACGACAGTGACGCCATGACTTAGCTAAGCTAAAACCCGAGAATTCACTGTTATTGTACATAGTTGTTATTGGATTTACCATGCAAATTGCTTAACCCCGTGGTGTTTTTTTTTGCCACATTCTCTCGGTTTTAAAAAAAAAACACGACTGAAAACAAATACGCGAACAGCCCGATACTTGCTAGTATCTACTTTTTGAACTCACCCTTTCAATTTTCAATGGGCGCATTCACTAATCTAGTGGCTACGTAGTCGAAATTCAACTAGATTTGTGAATGCAAAACTTCACTACAAAGCTAGTCAATTCTGAGTTGTCATATTAATGACAGATGCAAAAGCAAACAAACGCAAAATCGGATGTGCAATCAAATTTTGTTCCATGAATGCTGTGGCATACACTGGATCTGAAACAAAATTGTTAAGTGAATTGTTTTATTTATTGCACTTAAAAAAACATTACCTGTTAAGATTTGTTTGCAAATGTCTTCAGATGCCTCTATTTCGTACTTTATTTATACATAGGTACTGAACTATGAGTTTCATTTTGATTGTTTGAATCTTTTGTAAATTTTTTCAACAGCTGATTATGAAACGTCAAAATCAGTGCCAACTAACTTTTTAGCCGAAATTTTTACACTACGTCGGAGGGGAAATTTCAACTACTTTTGTAGTTAGAATTAGCCAATCAGAATCGCTTGACTACGTAGAAACTAGATTAGTGAATGCGCCCAATTATTTCATTTTCTTTTTCAGTTTGAGTAAACAAAAAGCGAGTTCTTTTGCTTTTCTTTGATTCTTGAATAAAATTAAATTTTGGAATTTGTTTTTATTTCATTTTTAAATGGCTATTTGTAGACATTATGTACACACTTTAAACTGTCCACTGCAAGATCATTGTCCAAATGAACACTTTGATATTGTGTAAGTTATATGTATTAAAAATTCTGATTAAAAACTCATTTGTTCAAATAACACCCTTTAGAGCTTTTGTGCGAGAAGAAATGGAATGCGCTATTAATGGTAATCAGTGGCCACTCTCCTCATTTGGACCCATTACAAATAAACCATCCATCCCTAATTATATTGAAGATCAATCATTTGAAGAAATTCGATTCATGTATTACGGATCAACAAAATTCCCCCAGACCTGTCGCAAATTTTCGAATGCTATTATTAAATCTGAAGAAAAACGAAGTTCATTGATTGCTATGAGGAATGATAATATAGAGGTTCTTTGTAAAATTTATGATTTTGATCATATGGCTTATGAAAAACCAAAATTTGATTTTCATAAAAATGCCATTAACAAGAAAACCACACTCGATGCAAGTACCCCATTTTTTGGTGCTCCTACAGGTGGTTTCCCTGGTAGTAAGGAAAATGCATTGGAGAAGGTTTGTTTGAATGAATTAAAAAATTCTTTAGACAAGCAAATTTGCCCTTTCCAACAAACTCAGCAGACAGGCGCTTTTAAGTCTGAAGAATTGGCTTCGGGTTTATTTACCCAAAAGGGCAGTGATGACTGCAGGGAGCTCTTAGAAGGCTTATCACTAAAAATAGACACAATTTCCAAAACTTTCGAAGAAAATAAAGCCACTACAAAGGTTTTACAAGATACCTTGGATAGCTCACAAACTAAAAACAATGACCCCATAAAAAAGGATCCCTCAATTTTGATAAAACCCAAAAGTAGACAGAGATGCAGTCAAACTCAAAAAACCATCATGGAGCATATTGATCCCATAAAACTTTCCATTCAGATCAACGGCATAATGAGAGGATCTCACGGTTCAATTATAATTGAATGTAAGAACGAAGAATCTGTTAAAAAGCTGGAAAGACATGTTGAATTGGAATGTGGCAATTATTTCGATACCGAAATTCTCTATTTATCAAATCCCAGAATTCAAATAAGTGGAATTGACCGTGACATCAATAAATTTAAACTTATTGGAATTATTAAGAGCCAAAACAAATTGAAACATGAATTAAAATTGATCTACACATTCGAACAAATAAATGATTCATCCAAGTATAATGCTTTAGTGGAGATCGATGAGGAGCTGTATCAGAAGTTGCTCCAAGACAAAGATCCATATTTCAATATTGGATGGAAAAGATGTAATGTCTATGACAATATAGATGTGAAAAGATGTAACAACTGCTGGGGCTTTAATCATACTGCCAACAATTGCTTGGATAAGGCATACATTCCAAAGCGCAGAGTTCCATTGAATGAATAATATAACTAAGGTATAAATAAAGTTGTATTAATTTTGATTTTGTTATTTTTGTATTTTTACTTATTATCTTTGAACTATTATCGTTATTATATTATAATTATTATACTAAATGTGTTTGATCCTAATTATCTGTAATTCAATTAATATCCGTTTGTCAGTTAATAAAATTGATAATGATCTCATATGAAATGAGAAAAATTGATTTGCTTTTTAAATTAAGTTATAGACTCACAGCAAAATGTTTTTCAAAAATTGATCTGGGATATCAATACCAGTCCACAATGAACCAATTTTCTTCCAACCTTCCCCAGTTCTCACCAATTGGTAAAAAAAATTGTTTAGTTGATCAATTGCAATGCCTTTCACCGCCCTATTAATAAAAAAAAATTGAAATTTCAAACCTTATTCTCAGGTTTACTAGTCCATGGAATTCCTTTTTTTTTATCTCGATTGGGGACAGAAAGCAACCTCGGGCTAGTGAACCTGAGAATGAGGATTGAAATTTCAGTTTTTGCTTATTAATTTCGCAGTAATAATATGTACTTTCGCACGAAAAGCATTTCCAACGATTTTTGCTATCGATTTTGACATTTGGGTTAATGGGTTTCTTATTTTGTCTCCGCTAACGTAGAAGTGGATCTTTCATTCATCTGAAATCTACGTTCGAGTACTTTCAGATTTAGAAACAAAACAAAAATCAAACAGAGCTTTTAAATGACATTTGACTTGTTTGTTTGGTTTTTTTTTAATTTCCTATTCCTATTTTCTAAAACCTATTTTTTTGATTGTAGCTGCTATCTTTTCGAATTCGATAAAAAATGGTTTTATGTAAATTTTTTATGAATGGAAATTGCCGATTCGGTACAAAATGCGTTAATGAACACTTAGATGTCAAGTAAGTCAAAAATATTATTTTGCAAAACATCAAACTAACTTGTTACACTTAATTTATTAAGACAACTTCTGAAGTCTGATGTGGAGTCTGCTGTTAATGGCAACCAGTGGCCTCTCTCCTGTTTCGGTCCATTTAAGGAGAAACCCTCGATTCCAAATTTTATAGAAGATCAGTCTTTCGAAGAAATCAGAATGTTATGCTATGCCTCAAAAAAGCAGAATTTCTTTGAAAACTTCAATCAACAATTTAACAGAGAAATAATGGAAGCAAAGAACAAAATGAAAATGCTTCTCACACTCAACAAGGAAGTGATGGATGTAGTCATTAATCTGTACAATGCTAGTGAGCCGCCTAAAGGTAACAATCAGCCTAATGCAAATCCATTTGCTACAGCGAACCAACAACAAAACACAAATGCTGGTTTGTTTGGTTCTTCATCCACTAATACGCAGACTAATGTCTTTGGTGGTGCTGCCGCTGGAACTCCATTCGGTGCAACAAATAATGCTGCCTCGGGTGGAGGGATTTTCGGTGGAGCACAAAAGCCTTTGCTCGGACAGAGTGCGTTTGGTAGTTTTTCTGGACAGCAGCAGCAACAACAGCAACCAGCAAGCACAGGACTTTTCAGTTCTGCTCAGGTCCAACCTCAGCAAACCAATGCTTTTGGAAGCAATATATTCGCTCAAGCGGCTCAACAAACCGCTGTTGGTGGAGGGTCCATTTTCGGGGGAGCCCAGCAGCAACAGCCACAGGCTCAGATGTCGCAGTCCCAAGCGTTCGGAGGCACGAACACATCGGTTTTTGGAACGCAGCCTAACTCAAGCGGAATATTCGCACAAGCAGCCCAACAATCACAACCACAACAACCTGCTATCGGTGGCAATATTTTCGCCCAAGCTGCACAGCCACAGCAGTCCACAGCATTTGGCATGTTCTCGCAACCAAACCAGCAACAGCAACAGCAACCACCGCCAGCGTTTGGTGCTCAAATGACACAGCCATCACCATTTAGTGCTGCACAGCCACAACAACAAGGCGCCTTCTTTGGGCAAACTCAACAGCAGCAACAGCTTCAAACACCACAAAATACGGCAAGCATGTTCAACTCCCAGATGCAACAGCAACAGCAACAACCACAACCGCAGTACGCGCAGCAACAACAACAAACAACTGGCCTTTTTGCGGCAGCTGCTGCCTCCAGTCCATTTGGAGCGCCTCAACCACAACAGCAAGCCAATATCTTTGCCCAAGCCGCAGCTGGCTATCCACAACAACAACAACAGTACCAAATACAACCGACCACGGCTGGTGATCGAACCTACAGCAAAATGGAAAATCTAACGCCTGAGGAAATTGAGGCTTTTAAAGCGGAAACTTTTGAATTGGGAAAAATTCCCTTTTCACCACCACCAAGAGAATTAGTCAATTAGAAACGTCATAGACTTGAATTTTGTAACAAATGAACTTAGAACAATTTTGTGATGATGAATTGAAGAAATAGTTTAAAATCTAATGAAGTATGACAATAAAAATAAATGACTAGTAGGTAAAGGACATTGATTTTTTTTACCCAAGATCCTAGAATTCTACTAGCAGAGAGAAATATTCAGAAATGCTTCAAAAACGAGTAGCTAAAATGACAACACATTGCAAGGATTGAAATTCAGAATTTATGGTGAGGACGGAGACTAATGTTCCTTCAAGGTAGTTTTTTTTAGTAAATAAATCCGCCTTATTGTTTTTAGTTTTCGTAATACGAAGGTTTTTTATGTATCAATTTTTTTAATATTAAAAACGACTCTAACACTGAAAATATAGCACAAACCAAAAAACAAAGATTTTCAAAAACTACACTTAATCAACTTGACTAAAAAGAAAGCGAATTAAAGCTGGGCATAAAAAAAAGCTGTAGCGTATGCCTATTAGTAAAATTTACACTAAAATAAAATCATAGGCTCATCATCACATACAGCTTTCCTGTCTGGTTTACCACATCTAAAACCAGTATGAAGAGATTTGGATTATTTGAAGCGACGCATACACGTAAGCAACTATAGGGTGTACGAGGTTCCAGGAATTAAACCACGGGACAAATACATGATCGCTGCTGCGAAAAAGCTGATGAGCAACTATCCTACCCTACAAGTGAGAACTATTACAACGAGCAACGATACCTAGATGTGATGGCACATTCCATTAATGACGACGATACTATCCAATTCTACCTGGAGTTGCTTCAATTTATCACTGTGGCTAGAAGCACCTATTCCCACAACCCATTATAAAGACAACTGGATTTGAAAAACCCGAAATGGTATAAATAAAGAATAAATTCAATAAGTTTCAAGTAAGTTGCTTAATCGTCAATTACCTGTCCCTTTGACGTTTCACAATATTAAAAAAGCACTAAATGTAAGTTAAACTTTTGAATATATTTTACTGGCCGGATATATGCACATCCGTAGCGAGTTTAAGTTACAATTCTTAATTCAAAAACCAACGTCAATGTATTAACACAAATTTTTATTACCGCCTACTTAAAATATTCTTTAGAAAATTGCGTTCTAGTTCTAAAAATTATTCAAAAAAAAAAAATTTCAAGGCCCTTGTTCTTGTTTTGCAGAAACCTGTAAATGTTTAAAAAACCAAACACTTTAAACAATTAAATTATTTAATAATGTTTTTCTAAATTTTATTAAAATGTTCGTTTTAATTTTATGATTCATTCGATCCGATTTTAACAGTTTGTTAAAGCGGAATATCCTTAACTCAATCCAATTCTTTCCAAAATAAAATTTCTGTGTATTTATAAAGATAAATAAATTTTCTGTTCTAAAATATAATATTAGTAGTACTTTTTGTGAACAGTTAAATTAAATTGACTACAAGCAGCCAAAGATTTAACAAGTAATAGTTTCTTGACAAATTTAAATGTTCTTTTTTTCGATCTTTTTTAACTAAATTTTTGAATCGGCTAGAACTTCAATTTTTTGTCCACCATCAGCAACACTGAGAACGCTCAGTGCATCTGTAACTGCAATAGAGGGATCAGATTTTGTCACTTCTTTTGCTAGTCGTCTATCTTCTTGTGATATCTCCCAGGCTGTCTCAAATGGATATGATAATGGTTTAAATTCGTCTGGAACTTCATCTTGATTTGGGGCGGTGGCTTCTTTAATAGATGCCCCACGAGTGTGGATTCTTTCCAACATGGCAGCATTGTGTTTGGCAACATCCATTGAGGTAATATACTCGAAGAGTTTTTCTTTTGTATAAACATTTGGCAGCCCACGTTTTTTGAAGAACTGCAAGTGACAAAAAGAAAAACAATAAAAATCGATTATGATATTAAAAATTCAACTTCGAACTTACAGTTACAATATTATTACAATCACGCATGAGAAACTCAAGAGCGCTTGGATGTTCTGGCTCTACTGATTGTGCAACATCTATGAACCAACACTTGTCGTCATGCCAGAGAATATTATACTCGGACAAGTCAGCGTGAACTAGTTTAGCAACATTATGCAGTTTGTACATCATTTCGATAATCTCTTCATAGGCAAGACTCAATTCTACATCGGTAAGGCGAGCGTCTTTGAGCTTTGGAGCTGCATTATGGTTGTCTCCAATGAATGACATTACCAAAACATGCTTCTTGAGGGTAACTACATCGGGGCAATTGATTCCTGCATCGCGCATTCTCATCATGTTGTGCATCTCCTTCTCCGCCCACATATTGATGATCACTCGATTGTTTTGCTTGCTGAAGCGGTCTTTGAAGCGATAATCATCCTTGATGTAGCGATCACGCTGCTTGAACTCATTCAAAGTGGTCTTGAAGATTTTGATTGCGCACTCCTTGGGAAGCAACAAATCTCCAACGTAATTAGGGTCAGGAGAGCCATGCAATATCACAGCTTCCTTGCCTGTGGAAATAATTCCATTGACCTGTTCAAGAATTTGGTTGTTTATCAATTTGTAGAGCAATAAACGAGTTGGAGCATCGACTCCCATCTCGGCGGTTGCGACGTTCTCTTTGCGGTCTTGCATCTTGGATTTTTTCTCCTTCCTGCTCGAGTAGGTCCTCAGTTGATTGAACACCCGATTGGATAGTTTCATATCGAATCCAGCAGCATCGCCAGTTGGGAATTCCGGTGGGAAGGACATGACTCTGCAGGCATTGCGAACTCCGCAAATATTGTCATCGTGTTTTGTAATCATTTCACCATCTTCGTCAATTTTAAATCCCCACTTAGGAATTGTCTCGAATAGCTTCTCGTTGGTCTCAAAACGATCCCAATCACGCTTTTCGCTTGCTTCAAAGTGCTCTTCTTCTGTCATGAATTCCATGTCACCATCCCGCATGTAATTGTCCAAGGAAATGGACACCTTGGAGCCTTGATTGCGTTTCTTCTCAATGCGCTTGACTTCCTCGTTGTACTCATGGTCGAATTGGGATTGCATCATTTGAGCAATTAAAGCATCGGAGTCACAGCCCATTTCACCAGCATCTTGACGGAGTACATCGAGAATAAATTCTGGGATTGGGGCAGCCTCAGTTATTGTTGTTTTGTCGTCGGGTTTGGTCAGTAGTTGGGAACAGTCTTCCCATTCATCGTTATCTTCATTCGAAGAGATTTTCTCACCAACTTCAGTGGGGATCTTAACAGCCTGTGCATAGGATCCATTCGTAGAGCTTCCAGATGCTTCACTATTATACTCCCACAAGGAATCCACTACTTGCTCCTCCTTTCCAATGCCCGAAGCAGGCAATTCTTTTTCTTTGATTTTTGTTGCATTCTTGAGGCGATCAAGAAGCAATTGCTCATTCCTCTTGATTTCCTTATTTTGCATCTCGCGTGCATATTCCTCGGACATGATTTCAGCAAAATTCATGCTTTGCACGTTTTCAACTTTACCCCATGGCGAAGACATTTTTTTATTTTGTGGTTGGTTAAATTTTATAAATTTACACTTAATAAATAGAATTTTTTATAATTAAGTTACTTAATTAATATCACAATTTGTACGTAATACAGTGTACAAAAAAATACTACACTATAATTCGAATGTTGTTTTCAAGGGTCAAATAGTATAAAAATTCAAAAATTATTTTGGTTTTTATATATTTTTATGCACAAAAATACAGCAGACACTCTGAAATTTGTTACAGTTGTGAAATCAAGTAAAAATCTAGTAGGATTTTGTTCATAGAACTGTCAAAAATGAAAGGTGAGTTTTGTTTTTGTGTCATTGTTTACTTGTGTAATTGGTTGTTTTTAAATAAAACCAGTAGATGGCTCTGCAAAAAGGTGAATTCATAAGAAAAGTTGGTTCAAGAATATGATAAAACAGTTGGAGAGGTAGTGAAGTCTTGAAATAAAGGGTGTCTCTTAAAATTAGGAATTGTAGACAACAAAAAGTTCATGGCGAAGACTGATCTCTAGAGTGTGATAGTGTTAGTGTGTCAAGTAAAAGCTATGTCGAATTTTTGAACTTACTTAGCACCCACCCTTTTTTTAGTTAATACCGTTATCAAGCAAATGCTAAACACTTTTACTTTGCCAGGAAGTTTGCTCGTAGCAATTGCTCTGGTTTTTCGACCCATCAATTACATTTGCTTTATATGTTGTTTTAATAATTGATGAAAGCTCTGTTCATTTGTTGTTCCTATAGAATAAAAAAAAAATTCTTTACTACAAAGATTGTTGTTTACATAATAAGTTGATTGAATGAATTCTATAATCATTTGTAAAGCGAGATTCTTTTCTATGGATTAATAACAGCTACTTTTCGTTGTTTTATTACTTTATCTTCCGAAAGATTGCGAAGATTAAAGTTCTATTCTGATGACAGTTCCTTTAGTCATCTTCAGTCATTATCTCCTCCAAGTCATTTAGAATTTCAGTCATGTTTTGGTTTTTATTAATTGTTTGCAAGACAAAGGCAATGCCCTAGTTTTTAATTTGTTGGCTGTCAAAAAACTATTCCAATTGCAGGTGACCTTTATTGGAAAGTGACTGGAAAGTGAGGCAAGAAAAATCTTTCTTTATTTCTTATCGAGTGTAACATTTGATAGCTTGCTTCAAAATGTAGTAATTGGCCGCGTTCACATTGCGCTGAGATATGCTATCTCAGATACTCGAGTATCCGTATTATGTTTGTGAACGACTAAAACCGGATAGGTTAATTTAGCTGTTTGATTTGAATTCAAGTCAGCTGTTTTTGACATTTCTCTTCAGATAGCTGAATATACGAGAATTTTTTAGATCGGTTGAGATTTTTATTTTGAGAACAGATGTTTTATAATCAGCTGTTTTTTCTCAAGAAATTACAACAACACAAACCAATCTGGATTGCTTTAGATAACTTTGTGAACGTGGCCATTGAATTAATGTTGACTGCATTTGCAGTTATTTATTTCTCCTGAACGTGCCCATTCACTAATATAAACTTTAGAGAAGTTTTTAATTCTATTTTCTATAAAAATTATAACCATGAAAAATTTTTAATATTTATCGACTTAATAAAATAAGAGTACAATTCATTACATTGTACATCAACATGTTTTTTGCCATTTCTTTTGTTTATTCTCAAATTCTAAGAAAACAACAACACATTTATTTTTGATTGCATTTATTTAAAAGCACTGATAAATAGAATCTTTTTTTTTACTTTTCCAAAATAACAATACAAAATTGTTATGATGTGGTTTAAATGAGTGCAATCATGTGTATATGTATTTATGAATGACGTTATGTACATTTTCTATAAAAAATATCGAATCCGATTGCCTATACGTAGTTTCTTGACGTAAGTACTGCTAAGAAGACGTTTGAAACAATTACAGGAATTCCTGTATATTGAGTAGATGAAATCTCAAAAACGACGTAACGTGCCATATCAAAAATATCAAGATGTTTTTCTATGTATTTCTATGAGCTATGTAGGTATGTAAAGGCAATTTGCATACCTCAAATCTGAATTATCGAATCATTTCTGTCTCATTTGATGATTTCAAGACGTTATACTTTTTAAGATTTTTAACCTTTTATTGACTTTTTTACGAATATGAGTATTTTTAGTTTATTCATTATCTTGCACATTGTTGTACGATTTGAAGTTGGCCCATGGGTCCATGAGCTTATCGAATGCTAACAATTCTGTTTCTGTTGCATGCGCTGTTGAGGTAAGGAGGCTTGGTCGTATTGGCCTCCACGTCATGTATTGTGTTGACATGTTTGTTTATTTATATTTTATTATTTTTTATTTATCTCGTTCAGCTAAGCTTTAATACATACATATATGTATGTACATATGTACATAGTCATGCGTCTATTAACGAAGGTTAATTTTTTTTTATTCTTTTATGAGTCTGCCAGAGATACGGCGCAAAATTTTGAATAAAAATAAATATAACTGCGTCAACCTTAAAACTACAAAAAGCTAACAGCACTTTTACTGACTCGCTTCCAAACTAGTTTTAGGACAAAACTAGTTGTGAAGGGTTTAGGAGTCTTAAGTTTTGCTCAAATCGGTATAAAATATTTTCATAGTTAAAAATAAAATCTCAATACTACTTTTGGATATTCATACAACCAGAAATTATATTTCGAAAGCCCTTTAGAACGAGTATAATCATAGCAGTACTTTTGAAGCTAGTCAAAAATAGGGCTGTTAGTAAGCAGTCCAAGTACTACTCAAAACTCAATCTATCGCACCAGCACGCGCCAGATTCACTCTTTTTCGTATACATACCTACATATAGTATAATTATAAATTCCCTTATACTCTTAGCTTTAGTTTGTCAAATATAAAATCTGTTTCTTATCCTCATAATGATGATGATTCCCGCACACTGCACCAACAAACTCAACTTACATAGTTCAATGTTCCTTTCCTTTTCCAAAATACCAACGGTTATACACAGTACACACCCATCTAGAATTGAAAACAAAACAACAAAAAATAAAATTTATTGAAGTTGGAACTGACTGGAAAAG
The DNA here is from genome assembly GCA_958431115.1 of Syrphus vitripennis. NCBI lineage: Eukaryota > Metazoa > Arthropoda > Insecta > Diptera > Syrphidae > Syrphus > Syrphus vitripennis. Next base: position 125,511,466 of record OY288108.1, read on the forward strand.
AGCAGTCTTCGAGCCCCTTTCCTTGACAAAGTCATTGACACCACTATATTCGCCCATTGCCCTTTTCAAAAAAGATATACTGTTGCCGGGTTAGTTATTTTTAACAAAACGACACTGCCCACATCATTATTATCCAGAGGCATGCTGTTCACCTGTACCTTATTGCATGTCATCTCGTAGCACGCGATTTTTGTAAAATTATATGTACCAGCATAAATCGACTGGACGACTGACTTCGCGACACAAACAACAACGACGCGACGCATACTGGTTGCGTTTTGTGGTGTACAAGATGCAACACAAAACAAAAAAAAATTAAAAAAATAAAATTCGCCAGTGCAGTATTTGTTTAGTGATTGTATTATTTTTTTTTTTTAATTCAAAATTTCCAAATTAAAAAGGAATATGATTTTTTTATTTTCAAAACGATCAACGATCAAACAGCAGAATTAAAAAAAAATGGTGACGCGGTTAAAGTTCGTATTTGCAATAAAAATGTTCAAAAATTACCGTCAACCCACTTTTGAAATTACCCAAAGCTGAAAGCAATGATTAGTTTTGGAAATTTTGTTATATTTAAGAAATCATAAAATAGATGTTATTTAGGCGTGTTTAATAACGTAAAATTTCGTACGTTGAAAATCTAGTAAAATGATACGTTTTATGAATTCCCCTTTTAAATAACTTGCGTAAGTGCTGTATCATGTGGTTAACCAAATGTGACACATCAAACGCCAAAGTGCAGCTATTGTAAGCTTACACACTTAACATCTTCAATAACACAACAAATTTTAAGGTACTTTTCGATTGGCAATTTTGAGGATAAATTTAATGTGTGAACGCTCATCGGACGATTATTAAATTTCAGAAGAAGAACTGCCATTTTGCTAAGAATCGAAAAGGCAGCTCTGAAGTATTCGGTGTAAAAAAGAAACCCGAGTAAAACCATGACAGTTGAATGACATTTTCATAACGCCCTAAAATGGGCAACTTCGAACATACCTATTAATAAATTCCGAAGTGTTTTAAAGTCCTGTGCACACCGAACCAAAATCTATTTTCAAAAAAAAAAAAAAAAAAATAGTATTAAGAACACAAGCTTTTCTGCACCAGCACGTAACTGGATTTTTTACATTGATTGTGTGCTTAATTAAAAGTCAAAACAAGCAACTGAAAGATAAATCAATAATGACTAGGTCCATGATCAAGAACTTTCATAAAATAAATATCTATTAATATGTTGGCGGAAGACATATACATCCTATTTACTCCAATCGATTTTTCTAAAAAGATAAAAAATGCTGTCGTTTTTTCATTAAGATATATCAGTGTATAATTTTCATAGAAGTCTCAATAAACTAATCTGAATCTAATGATAAATTAATGCTGTCAAAAACAAATTTATTTAAATTTTAGAACATATTCTTTTGTTGTAAAATCGTAACACTGGATTCGCATAACTGGGTTGACAGATAAATTTATAGGCGATTTTATTATCCGTATAGTATTATTGTACACATTTCAGACAAACCTACCATATAGAAAAATATTCTTTGGATAAATTGACATTGGATAGTTATCCGACAATTGTCCAAACGCAGGAATTTAAAAGTAGATAAATATTTCCAACAATCAACAAAAACACATTAGGTATGACGCAAAAATTCACCTTGACCATATACCGGCTCCAACTGGTTGTTTGTTATTTTATGCCGTCTGGATTACTCCTTATACGCAACGTAGTTATACACACACTGGATATTGCAATGTTAAAAGGAGTTCCTCCAGATTTATTATTATACATACGGGAATGTGAACTAACTTAAAGATTCATCTCTATATGGCTATTTACGGAATTGACAAGGTAACTAACTGCAATTAATTGTTGATTCAAATTAACCGACGATAAGACCTAAGGACACTGCGGGCAGGAATGAAAGTGAAATAATAGTGGTGGTTTAAAGTTTTTTCAACTAGAATTGTGGATTTATTTTTTAATTAAGGGGAAATATAATGGTAGTTATTTTTAATCTTTGGTTTATCGAATTTTGGAGTTAAACAAGGGTGCATTAAATAGGAGAAACTAAGGGCCAGTTGTAAAAAAAATTAATTGTGATTTTCGCCGAATTGGTTGTACAGTATGTGATAATAGCGAGGCAGGTCTGAACACAATTACCACAGTTGGAATCTTGGATCAAAGCTGAACCACGTTTGTACCACTGGTATTAAAGGTACCTGAAATAATGAAGTTACCATTTAAAAACTACATTCACTGTTAAATTACCATCCGCCATCTCATTTATTTATAACCTACATACCTAGACACTTTATAAAATAAATATAACTTCCCCCTATTGATTATTTTTATTACTATTTGAAGCACTTAGATTAATATTTCGTGCTAGACAAAGAAACAAATAAAGTTACATGGCTAGGTATATTTTTTTACATAATCGTTTATTTTGTTAACAACTTAGAGATATCAATAATAGTCTAGAAAACATATTTATTATTGTTATTTCTTTACATTACGTCTGCGAAAAAGTTTCAGTTCACGTCATCGTGATGTGTATTTTTCAATTTATGACATTACAATATCTAATAATTAACTTCCCCTTCGATTTCTTTCCGTAAAAACAATTAAAAAATTGTGTTTGTCTCCTTTTATGCTGAATCTTAACAAAATTATACAAACGATATATGTATGTATGTACATATATGAATATAAAAAAATTCGTGGCGTGACAGTCTATGAAGAAGTGGACTTACTACTCTCACAGGAATTGTGTTTTGTTGCAAGAATGGACCTACGATTTCATGCTGAAATCGAATGGCTAGAGTGAGGGCGCTTTATTCTCGACAAGTGATAAGTCTTCGCAGGAGTGACAAAACATGATCGAATAGGAATCAAGAAAACTCGAGGAAGCCTTCACGTCAAAAATACTATCTTGTACAAAATACAGCATGACAAAATAAGATGGTATTATCATCTAAAAAGAAAAAGCCCTGAGAACCCTGTTCCAAAGACAATGGCAAACGATCGACGCGACGCTTCAACACAAGCAAATGCAACGACACCAGTATTTAATTGGCCTCAGACGTAGAACAATCCAAAACCGGGAGGCTTCTTGACGTTCCCTAAGGTCACCCGCTAAGTTCCACAAGAGCAGCTTTAGTGGAGTTGGGCCACACCATTTAAGAGACTCTGGATCATGAAAATTTTCTGTTAAATGAGAAGTTGTTTAAACTTCGTTTTTATTAAACTACAGTTTGCAATCAGCTAGATCAATTAATTCAGTTTCTATTGATTCGACAGCGCCATTGCTGTCTTTATTTAAAAACAAATATCATTTCATTAAATTATTTTCCTTCAAAATATTGACATAACATAACACACAAAATTAACTTAAACCTATAGCTTGGCAACAGCTATGAATAAGGAAGACATTTTTGAAAGTAATACATCAGATCTCTGATATGTACTGTACGTAGGTACTTTATTGTTTATCTTATACCTCACCTCAATCAACTGTGTACCTAGATAAAAAATGGAGGTGAAGCGTTAGAGATTTTCTTTTATTACGATCATCGCCAGAGATGTTGATGAAATGATGATGAAATGTTGAAGCAACTGTATTTTAATGTTTGTAATCCTTCAAAGGATTTATGAGAGTTTTTACCTGAAAACACAGAGATTGGATTTGATATATTTTTTTTTAAATATAAAGTACCTACCAAGTTTGATGGGAAGGGAGAGGTTCAGTTCTTTAGACTTGTATGCAGTGTTTAGTTTTGTAATTTGTAGGACGCGTGATAGTTTGTTGTTGCATCCTCACATTTCTAACTTGAGTCAGAAAATTGCTCATTGTTTGTTGATGCTGATGACTTCAAAATAGGTAATACATATGTGGGCTCGCGGGTATACTCTTACGGTAATTGCAAGTTATTTAAATTATGCATAAAATATATTACTGAATCTGTTTTTGTTGCTAAGGAAAAACAATAATAAATTATTATATCTATCATACAGAGATTAAGTGAATGAAACAGACATGAGGGATGATTGTTTTTTTTTATCGCCCAGAGAAAATGATCGTTTGATATATTAGTAGATTCATATTTTTAATATTGTTTATAGGAGTACAAAATTATTAGATTGGTGGATATTTTATTTAAAACTTTATATCCAAGGGAAGCGTCCTGAGTCATTTGTTCTTTATGACTGTTCTTGAACTGCTTCTTGAAGATAAACCCATAACGATAAAGCCAGCATAAGTGAAGCAGTTAAAAATAACATTAAAAACAAAATGGCGGCAAATGCTTGTGCAATATTTGGTTTTAGGCGCGTTTATAAATAATATTTCGAATAACAAATCACCATAATAGGTATTGAAATTTAACTTTTCCATGCTGCTTTTAATTAAAAATGGTTTTTTAATTTAAGAGGTGATTTAAAAAAAAGTTTATTTTCAGGAAGTTAAAAATAAATATCTGAAAATATACTGTATGTAGAAAATGCTGATAATGACAAAAAAATGCCTTTTATTTGACACCGAAATTATTGTCACAAGACAAGGACAATTTTTGTTTCTATAAAATACGGGAATTTTTTTTTGAATTCTCCAACTTTAAACTCAAATATCTTAAAACTGCAAGGAACGATATTGAAAATATTTGACCCACATAATGTATTTAACGTTACATTTCATTTGATAATAATTTCATTAGTGAACGCACTCGGCCCGGGCCCCATAGAAAAATGATCCATTTCCATTTATAACTTTCTATGCCATTTTTTTTAGCTTCAATAATAACGGTACTTAGAATACAACCGCTAACAGAAAATTTATTTATTTTGACAGACATTTTTCTGTGGGCATTAAATGTAAGTCGATTTTTTTTACATAAAACCGTTGTAAACGGTATACTAGTCATAGAACGTTTGGACTTAACGTTTTAAAGAGATTACATGGAAAGGAAATTGAAAAATTTTTTAGCTTCAAAAATTATTGTTCCAGTATATACATATAACGGTTAAGACAAAACATATTTATTCCACAAACGGACTGAACAATTTTAATTAATTAAAATTATTCGTCAACAAATATTTAAAAATAGTATTTTTTCAATTTTTTTTTCAAAATTTCTTGCACTTGCTTTTTAGTCAGATTACTAGAACAGATTCATGAAAACTGTCAGAATCAGCTGTAGGTAATACTTTGTTTCATCTGTCACTTGACTGACTGTTCTAACTTGTATGACGGTAAACTGTTCTGTTCTACTCTGTTCTGATCTGATCTGCTCTGAACTTTTCTTCATTGAACAAACCTAATAATATATATCATATGTACATATATACATTTTGAAAGAAATCAAAATTTATTTAAAAAAAAAAATCAATAAAAACTGTTCAAACGAGTTTTGATTATTTTTTCTTCATAAATTTATATTTTCTCAATTCCTATACAGAAATCAGATGGCATATTTTTTTATTAAATAACTTTTTTAATTTATTTAAGCAGCACAAATAATAAATACTATGCTTTTCAATATTATACCTTGTATTTAAAAATATTTGTTTGTTAACTTTTAGGCACTCGAAGCATTTTCCTATTAATTATATTGAATTACGAGTACATTATTTTCTTCTTTGTTCTAAATCAGATAATTTGATCTATTTTTACATTTAAGAGGTTAGAAAAATCATTTTCAAACAAGCTCAAATCATCAGACCTATATTAATTTAAATTATCGTCACTTAAACTATAGCGCCATACTTGATATGTAGACAGACGTACAACAATTTCTTCGTTTGGTGTTTAAATTATTGTTCTAGAGCAAACGAGTTAGTTTCTTAGCAATTACCAATCAAACTCATACATTATGTTTCCAGTGAACAACACTATCTTGTTCTAACTAAATGGTTGCAGTTCTTTTTTCTATATTTAATAATATTGATACAAAATCTAAATATTTCTAGTTACATTTAATTTTTGTTAGATTTTTTTTAATTAATAAAAAAAATAACAGAATGGTTAGTTAATTTTCCAAACTAAGTCATATACTCCAGAATATTTTACGTCTTACATTTCCAAGTGTTCTAAAAAATTAACATCGATCATGTTTGTTTAAAGAGAAAACGATTATTTGTTCTGAAGATGATGCGGTATCATTTTAACTTTTAATAACAATAACTTCAATTTCAGCATCAAAAGTGAAAAATTAAAATGAAGGACAATAGTTAAGTACATAAATCCATGTATATATATTTTTGTTTGATATCGATGACAGTTCAACGAAGTGAAACTAGTCTGTTTTCATGATCAATTATGCCATTTGGGTGTTAATTTAATTTGTTTACTTATAACACAAATCAAAATAAGGGCAATCATTGTTTAATAAATGATGAATTTCAGGAACAACAAATAAAAAATACAAATACATACAATACGACCTTTTTATGACAAGGTAATACATAATTTAATTTCATTGACATAGAACCTAATAATGATCTACAAAGGTGAAAACCAATTTGTAAATTAATACAGTTACAATAGGAATTGTCTATTTATTAAATAACAACATTGAATTATGTCCAAAATTACCTTGATTATTTGCTATCAAAACATAAAGCATGAGTGATTAAACAAATACATAATTTATACATCAAAATGATATGGCATTGTTGCTTCAGTCAACTGTCATTTAGCCAAATACAGTTCTAAAAAACATTTATCTATATCTAATACTTCTTTTAATATTTAATTTGTTAACTACATATTTACAGTTTAGCAATAACAAATTTGATTAAGCAGTACTTAAAAAAATAAGTATACGCCTCAGTGAACAAATTAAAAAATCGTTTATTTCAACATTAATAATAGGTAAATCATTTTAGTTGGGGTATTAAGAAATCTCCCAGACTATGAATAATGAATTAAAATAATTATGATGATGATTTTTCACAAACTGCGTTCTTTTTTTAACTACCAACTTTTAAAGTAAAACTTTTTTAATTAATTTAAGCAATTGATGTCTATCTTATTTTTAGATAAATCTATGATTTTATCCGCCAATAGTGTGATTAAAAAAAAACTAAAACAAAATTATGCTCATTTCAATTCAAAACAAAAAACTGGTTTAACCAGCCATAATACCAATAAAGTACATAACATGTCGTCTATAATAGTGTTTTAAAAAACATGTGGTTTTGATTAACACACTTGTGTTAAATAATCCGTTAATTGATCCCTATTATCTTAAGTTAAGCTTATCTGTTAAAATTGCAAAGATTAGATAAAACATTTACGCAGCAAAAAAATTAGTAAAAAAAAACTTTAAGTCTGTCTGTAAATAATCACTCATAATAATAATTAATTTTTTTATTTTAGCGCACAAGTTAAGTTGTTTGGTAATTCTGATTCATACACGAAACAGATAATAGCGCCCGGGTTTTTGGGGGTAAACGCTTGAAGATAGCTCAATGTATGATAAGAATAAAAACAATAATTGTTTGTGTTCCTTATTTGTTTTAAACACACGTTTTCGTATTTATCAAGTTCAACAGACGAACTTTACTTTAGAATTAAAATTGTGATGTGAAGCAATGGCAAAGGAATTAAGGCTTAAAATAATGCCTTTTATGGGTCGCCTTGATGTAACGGCGGCGTTAACACGAGAACTCTGAAATATTAAATGAACTGTCACTATATATTAGTGGGTAGATCTTAAAGATAACAGAACCGTTAAGAGTTTTTTTTTTTGCATTTATAAGACCGGTTTTTCATTTTCTCTGCCGATTTTATTAAAATTTTGAATTAGAAATTTTGTGTAGGACTTTCCTTTATAATAGATACCTACTATATTCTGTGGCAATTTTTCAAACATGTTTTTTGATATTTTTTTGAAAAACGCTTTGGGACATTTTTTTGTATTGCTTCTACATACGGTATACGGTATGAATAATGCCTAAGGATCAAGAAAAGAAAAAAAAAATCAGTTTTCGAAAAATGTTTACAAAACCAAATAAACCGTTTTTGAGAAATCGAAAATCCAAAAAAAAAGGATTTAAAAATTTTGCGTAACACAAAAAATTTATCAAACAACCTTTTTCCATAAAAATCTGTGGAGTCGTTTTTGAGAATATAAAGATATTTAAAACATAGTAATATCATTTAAAACATAATAATATCAATTATAGTAATATCAAGTTTGATCAAAATAAAGAGTTCGAATTTTTTTAGTACATGGCTTAAGCACCAAATATGTATACGGAGCTCTTACTCCTTGCAGAATCAAGTGCGAGTTCTAATTTTATTTAAACATTTTCTGTTTTTTGCAACTGTTAAATTTTTTAAATATTAATTTAAGTATATCGCACTAAAACACTGCATGTTGTTGCAGACAAATTTTTTTAACGTTTAACTTTTTTTAATCGAATTGTCAACCAATCCGCGAAGTGAATAAATTTTTTTTCATCACGACAAAAATGGAGTTTTACAGATTTTCTCACCACATACATAATTTTATGTCCTTGCCAACAATCCTAATAATATTTCAACAAAATTTATCGGCGACATAATAATGTTCACTTTTTTAGGCCTTTATTTCGTATGTCAAATAAATTCAATAAAAGAGGTGGTTAAAATAGTTAATTTTATTTTATTTTCGAAACAAAGCCGTTATCAATTGTTTCGCGTCAGTATCTAAGATAATAAAGGGTAGTTACAAAAATAAATACCTTTAGTCGGCGCGGCGGCGGCGGCCGGCGCGATGCAACGAGAATAAACTCAACTTAATACTTTGTTTATTTTATCGTACTAATAAAATGTCTATATAGTTTGGCTCATAAAATAGATATCACATTATTTAATGCAATTTTAAGTTTTATATCTTCTTATATCTATAAACTAGACAAACATGGGCAATCTGCAGTCTTTAAAAAATAGGAACCTAAATTTGTTTTGTAATTGAGCAAGAGCATGTTGTTTATTTTGTTTGCAAAGTCAAAGAAAGAAAACTCTCAATGACACCCACAAAAATGTGCCACACCACAGAAAAAATATGACTCACATCTCACAGTCATAGCTGCGACTACAACGACGGCAGCGACGAAGACGACGAGACGGTTGTTATTGACGTTTGCGTTGCCTGTTGCCACCAATTCAAATCCCACTCAAAAATCGGTTAGTACCGGTATGAATATGCACAAGCCACCAAGAGCCACATGTGTACTTTATACACGCAGACTCCACTCAACCAACATTTTGCCTGAAATAATGTCGATCTATAGAATTACAAACAAACAGAACCAATACAAATCACAATCGAAAAAGTATCACAACTTATACGAGTACCTACGAGTAATAAATATTCATTTAGCATCTTACGTTCTCACTTTATCTCCCGATATAAAATTTAAGATTGCAAAAAAAAAAAAAAAAAAAACAACTTATAATTAAAAGTACAAGGAGTGTTGCCAACGCATAATTTCTAAAGGATATCATAATAACACCAATGTCACTTTGACGTTTATAAATGTCAAGAACGAATTTGAGAATAAAAAAAAATTCATTCTCTCTTCCAGGAAATAATCTGAAAGCCTTAACTCCGAAGTTTGAAAAAAAATATCGCTCCAGTGGCTTAGTCTGTAAGTCTCATTCTAATGTCAAGGCTGGGTTAATGTCTCGAGTAAAATTTGTTTACTTTTCCAAAACTTATTATATTTTCTGTCTTAAGTATTTTTTGAAATTTTTCAAACCATTTATTTCGGTATAAAATTAAATTTTTTAAATTAATAAATAAAAGTCTCGAAATCGACCTTTCGAGTTAGACCAAAAATACTGAAAATTGGCCAGTGTGACCATTCTGTCAGAAGCATTTTTCATTTTAAGCATCCTTAGGTCACCTAGAATAAATATATAGTAATATGTTAAAAAGTTAATAAATTTGTAAATTAATGAATTGAAGCAAACCTCGTTTTGAGAACAACGCCGTAATTGATGGAATGCTGTGGAGAGAACATTCTTTTTCGGTTCGGTGATGAAAGTTTTTATGTGAAATAGACATTAAAGTCTCACATAAACTTAAACATTATTGAAAGGGTTACCATAAATAATTGTAAAAAATCAATAGTTTCAGTAATTGAAACCTTCAATCTTCATCTCATGAGAACTAAAAAATAATGAGCGGTCGCAAAGACTGCTGGGTCAGATTATAAATCCACTGTACTACTACATTTTTTTATAATTTAGTATATCACTTTTTTATAAATTTAATTTAACATCAAAGTTACTGCAAAACATGGATTATTGGGATATTAAAAAACAAAAATTACATTTTTTAATTATTTAAAGATTGATAATCGACTTTAAAAAATACAAAAACTAAACTGTAGAACGACAACCCTATCCACAAATTAAATATGTGTAGCAAACAGGCAGAATTCTATCATGAGACACTTACACACTGAGAGTAGCAATCTAGCACTTCTTGCAAGCAATTTCATGACAGAAAAAGGCATAGTAACGTTGGTAAAATTTTCAGTTGAATTCGTGGTTTCGTGGCGGCTACACATCTCTTCCTAAAGAAAAAAAAAGTGCCTTCCGTCAATTTTTATGAAATAATAGTGCAGCTACATAAAAAATATTTAAATTTTTGTGACCGTTTATTTTTTTAAATATTTTCTCCTATCTATTTAAATTATTCATTTCATCTTTGAAATTGAATCTTTTGTGCAAAAAAAAAATATATATACATCAAAAAGTGAAACATACAACAACGTGCCAAGTGTTTGCCAAACAAAAAAAAAATAGTTTAACATTTTACATAAATAAAAGATCCGAAATCAATAATTTAAAGTTTAAGAAAAAAAAAACAAAACAGTTTATATTATTATTCTAGCCAGTTTTGGTTAGAATAGAATTTTTTACTATTTAAAAAAAAGGTTAATAAACTCAGCAACATTGTGTCTAAACATCAATCAGGAAGAGTAAAAAATTGAATTTAAATATTTAATTTATTAGTTTTTGTGTTCGAAAAGTGTATAAGGTACGAGTATTAATAAAATTAAAAGCCAAAAATAAAAGATATAATGAATTCATTAGGGTAAATTAATTTTGCAAGTTTATTTGGGGTGTTTTTAAATTAGTTTGTGCCTTTTTTTGTTGTTGTTGCTGTAAAAAAAAATTCGCCACATGGTGACTTGATTTTGGTCTATTTTTGTATAGTTTGTGTGTTTCTTGTGTTTCTTTTTTTTTTGTTGATGAGAGGTTTCAGATAAATTAATTCTTAGAAGTGTTGAAATCACAAAAAGTATAGAAGAATTATTTTAGCCCTGACAAAGTGCAAGCACACCACATGACAACAACGATGTTTGTGGCGGCAAATAGACCCATCCAAGACCACAACCACGTGTTTGAATATTATTTTTTATGTTCGGCAATTTTTTTGTTTGTTCGTTTTTTTTTTACACAAAAATGCTAAGCAGTTTTCATTGATAACTTAACGTATTTCGTGTTAGGATTATTCAATGGAGAGTTTCTCGTTGTAAATAATTCAATATTTTCAATGCAAATATTATAGTGAATGTGGAAGTGAATGGGAGTAGGTAATTGCAAAGTGCTTAAAAATGTACAGTCGACTCCATTTAAATGAAATAAAGTAATCCGACATAAATTTGTATATACCTGCATATTTTATAAAATGATCTCCGGATAGGTAAAAAAAACAGATGCTGAATAAACTGGATTCAGGTATCAAAAACAGAAAATTTCTCAAAGTATTCTTCTAAGAAATGTTCAACATTTTTTCTAGTGTGCTGTCAAAATAAATTAATCAATCATAGTGAATTAAGCCCTTATAGAAGGTATTTGGAGTTTTAGTGGATGTGGGGAAATCCACAAGATTTGATGATTTTTATGGAATTTTATGTTGAACGAATTAATTTATGTGTACCGAAATTTTGAAAAAAGTTATAAATTTTTTGTGTTGTAGTTAATCGATTTTATAGTAAAAATAAAGTTGTTTAATCATACTGTACAAATATTAGCAGAATTGATTGTAGTTAGAAAGTAGTTGAACAGTCTGAGTGAAAAGATTGATTATCAATTCAAGTCTTCAAGCATTAGTTGCTAGGTAACTTTCTAGGTATAAAGAGTTTGAAAATGCAAATGATATAAATGCTAGACGGCTGAAATGGGCAATGAACAGGTGTTAAATAAAGTTATTATACAAAAAAAAACATTGCAATTTATGTGACAAAAATAACTTGAATCTTTAAGAAGTCGTTAGCTTTAGACATTTTTGTGGCATAAATAAATCATTAAAATGCAAACTGGATCTACTTGTTCTTGTAATAAATTGAATTGTTTAATTGGTCTTATTTAAATAACAATTAATTTAAATGTGATAATTAAATTCAATTATTATTAAAAAAAAAAAATCTAGGCTTTTTTCATGGTAATCTTTTAATTTAAATAGACTTCTGTTTAGGTAAGGACATACCTTTATATAATTTCATGTAGGTATCAATCAATTTTTTGGTTATAAGGGTTATTATTCGAAAACTTTGGCATCCAAAAATGTAGGTACAATTTTTTTTATTTTTATTTAGTTTGTTGACCAGTTGAAAATTTTTTGAAAAAAAATTGAATATCAAAAGAACGCAGCATTCGAAATATTAATATTTTTTTTAAAAATTATTAATGATTTCGTCAGTTTTAATTTTCGTGAAAAATAAATTTTAAGGAATATTTTTTTTTTAAAGAAGAGTACTGGTATAGTCCAGGACTTAGCCTGGTTTTGTGGTGCCACCAAATTTATTTGGTCAATCCATTGATTCTTTTGTTCTTTAAAAAAATGCTGATTTTTTTCAGATATGTTTTTCATATCAAAACAATACACAGAGGAACAGAAACAGTCTTTAGTTTTTTTTTTTATAAAAGTTAGCTCCGACAAAAAAAGTCAAAAAAAATTGTCGCGTTTCTATACCATATCAATGACGGTCAAATTTATACCCATCGAATGCATTTTGTGTATATTTAAAAAAACAATTCTTTAGGCCTTCTATTTTCAAAATATTATTTTTTCGAAATTTGAGTGCCCAAAAATTGAATGGTCATACCTTACAAAAACTAAAATATTACCTACATAAAAAGATTTTGGGGCTGCCGCTCCACAAGACAATGTGACACACCCCCTTATTGAAAGAGGTACATATTTTATCTTGTTTTCAGAGTTGATAAAAGTTCTTCAATTTTGTTTTTGATTTTAGAGAAAATTATTTGTGTTCTAAAAGCTCAACATTTTTAAAACCGGCAACTATTTGTTTTTTTTTTAATTTTCTTTTAAGTGTATATTATTAGATACTAAAAACTTGTACATCTTTTTTTGTTAAATACTTAAGAAATGTTTGAACAAACTTTTTTTTTGAAAAAGCTCTACAGACAATTAAAAATTGTATATTTTTGATTCGACATTTGATGTTGTCTTTAGTTTTTAGCTTAAACTTCTTTTTTTTGCAAATTAAAAAAAAAAAAAAAAAATCGGGCGCCACCTCCAATTCGTCTACTTATATCAGTTTGTGTTGTATTTTTGTTAAAATAAAAAAAGTATTTAAGATTGTATAGAATCTGAAAATGAATCAGAAAAATATTTTCGTTTGTAATATCTAACGTGATTTGAATATGAAATGCAAATATTTTATTTCAAAGGATGTTATGTACCAACGTTGACACGTAACTATATATGATAGTGGGTGTACACTTGTTGGCTTTAATAAAAGTACAATGACATTTAAAAAATTATACAATTTGCTAAACTGAGTCATCTAAAAATTGAGGGTTAACATGAAAAAATTCCGGATATGAACAACAAGTATAGCGATAATAAAAAAGAATGCTGATAATAAAATTAACCAAAAATTAGCTTATACATGTTAAACAATATGATAAAAAGGTGTGGTTAAATGCATTAAACACGTGATGTATACAATTTGGACACATTAAGTTAATGCAGTGAAATTTTCCTTTATATTAAAAATTGTGAAAGTTATTATTTTTTGTTGTTGTTGTTGTTATTGAGAAAATAGTTAATTGCAGGTGTATTTTAATGGTTTTAAAGTAAAAGGTAAACAAAACTTGAAGAGTCCACATAACAGGAGAATATTGCAAAAAAAAATATTATCATCAATTATATGTATATTGGTGCAGTGAATGCATGCGTGGGAATCGACTATACCAGCTCTGTGAAAGCAATGAAATGCATCATAAAGTTTAAGTAAATGTAACTTATCATATCTAAGTTGAAGATGAAAAAAAAAAAAATGTTAACAAAACCGGACATAAGATTTTTTTTTGTTGTTTGAAATTATGCCGGCCGGTTATGTCGTTAGAGAGGTTATAGAAAAAGAAATCAAAAGAAAGTGATAGAAAAAAAAAAAACAAAATGCGTGGTACACAGACGATTAATCAAAATTATAGCGATAGGTGGTTGATGTCTTTTTTGGTATAGGTCTGTTTATCGACTACAATAAGATTTCAAGATCTTCACGCAGAGGTAGTTGCTTTTTGTTCAAATTTAGTTAGAAAAAAAATAATATTAGTTAACCTGAGAATAAAGTTTGAAATTTCATTCTTTTTTTTTTGTTTATTTATAGGGGAAAGTGTTAAAAATTGTGAAGTTAGTCAAAAGGGATACTAAATTGCAATTTCTGATTTTTTTTCAGGTTATCTATACAACTCGGTGTCTTAGTGCCTCATTTTGGACTTTTTTTTAAAGCAACCCATCTCTCAGAAAAGATCAGTAAAAGTTTCAAAAATTGGTCAGCCATAGAATACTTTTAATCGAGGGTTAATATTTTTCAAGGATCTTGATGTGACCTACTATATAATGGTTTTTTTGGTTTTAGATTTTCTCATACGCCGCCGTTTAACGAATTTTAAATATTTTTTTCCCTACAAAATTTTAAAATAATTGCATATCTAAATTCTATATTTACAAAATATTATTTTTTTGAAAAAAAAGAAACACCAGACTGTATCTTCATTTTCAAAAAAAAAAACAATTTTATTTTTTTGGGATATTTAAGCTTTCATTTTTTTAAGCCGCTCGATTTCGCCACTTTTTTTTAAACTAACAATTTTTGATTTTTTTTCATGATTAATATTTTCTTAATTTTATATGTATGTATATATGTTATGTATTGACATATTTTTCTATAGTAACATACTTTTCACCGAGAGGAAAATTATTGAAATAAAATTTTCTTCTTCTTCTTCATATAAAGATTGAAAATTCATAAAATTATCATTTTTTTTTTCAAAAATTGATAAAAATTAAAAAATAATTTCAAAGAATCAGTTTTTTCTTGAATAAATATGAAATTAAAAAACATAATTTTAAATACGAGTATGAAAATCAAAAATCGTTTAAAAAATTGATCTAATATTTTTTTCAATGGTGAAAAAATGATAACCCAAATTATTTTTTTGCACTATTTACAACTAAGAAAATATAAAGATTTTTGTTTAAAATTAATTTTTTTCATAATTCTGGGTTAATGTTATAAGTAAACATTTTGTTTAGTTTATCCCTAGAAGTAATTACGTGAGATCCAGTTGTGTATTTTATTATAGAACCACTATATCCCAAAAATAAGAAATAATGCTTGGTCATAACCGCATAACCTTGAATACCCGATTATAAAAGTTTAGATATGATAAGTGTCCATGAAATTGACCATACCATTTTCTTTTGCGAATATTTATAAATATGTAGGATAAATATTTTGATTTTGATTAATCCGATCGTCAAAACAAAATCTATAGATATTGTTCGTTTTAAAATTTCTTATCTTGAGTATTTAACTATTTTTAGTATTAAGTGAAATAACGTGAACGAAGAACAAAGCCTATACAAATATGTACAATCTAGAAATAACAGGCTAGACGTTTACCTATCTTACCTATTGAATTAAATGGAAATTCTAAAGATATTTGCTTACAATAAAACGCGTATAGAAGAGAATTAAAAAAAAAAATGGAACAATTGTTAATTTTCTCAGCATTCATTCATCCAGATATGTTTATTTTTTTAATTGGAAGATGTTGTTAACCTTGATCGAATAAAGAAAATTATTAAACGATATTATGTGCAACACAAAGAGAAAAACAATATTATAGGTTTATCAACAACACACCCATATTGAACCGCTTCGATTAAATTTATTGCAAATGGATTGCATCTGCGTATTGCATGTACACCAGTAACATACATAGGTGGCGTGGTTGCTGTATAGTTGTTGTGTAATGATCACCAGATGTATTTTAAAAATAAAATTATGCACTATTGAAAGATCTTTATGAAGAAATGCTAATACATGTTGCGGGAATGATATTTTGTTGTTGTTGTTGATAACTAGCAAAAAGAGGAAGTGTTGTATGTTTTTGTTGCACAATTGCACTTTTAAATGCAAAGTCATGTTCTGTGGTATAATAATTTACTTTTATATTATCTACTTATATTTTTATATTTATTTTTTAAATACATTAAATTGTTGTATGTCATTTTTGCCATGAAGTATGCTTTTAAGATATACATAATTATACTGAAGCAATTCATTATTGTGAAATTTGTATCAGAACATTTTTTTTTTCACTTATCAGGGCTATTATTGCTTCCAGATAAAGATTTTTTGTTTGCTGTATTTTTTCCCCGAAAAAATATATTTAGCAGGAAATATATTTAACATTGAATCGTTATTTCTCCTAAATTAAGAGACTTATCGTCAAGAAGCAAGAGCACTGTTTTTTACAAATCGTATGGAAAATTGAAAAAGGCTTTGAGGAAGGTGTAAACGTTAATATCCTGAGGTGAAATTTTCACAGGCGCTTTTTTATATCAATCCGAAGCATGTATCGAAGTTTTATTTTTAAAACAACCAGGTAGATATGTAGATATATATTATAAACTAAAGAGCTTTTACTTACCTATTGTAGTAGATTTTCTTAGAAACTCTTTTTGATGAAGTCAGAAAGACAGGAAGAGAAAAATAATTACGCATTCACTACTTCTTCTTTTTCTTCTATGGATTTTTTGAAAAGCTACTTTGCATTTGTTTTTAACACTAGCTTTCCGAAAACTTCCTGCTCTTAAGTCAAAGCTTATGTAAATCTTGAAAATATCTATAGATACTACTTTAGTATTTTGATTGATGGATATTGTTTTAATGGAAACCAAAACAAAAACATTATTTAAACATTATTTCGAAGGCTAAAAATCATTTATTTCTCTTAAAATATAGTTTTTTGAAACTTTTTCAAACTTTAAACTGTCATATTCCATTGAAGGATGCCTACGATGATGATGGGTTAAAAAAAAACTCTTAGAAATCTAAAAATTTTGTGGTTTCAATGGACATGTGGATTTGAGAACTCATTAAGAAAAACTTGAAAAGTTCGAATTTTTCATGGCTTTAACTCGGTTTAAATTTTCTAGGTATTCAGTTAGGTGGTTCGGTTTGTTATTTGTCTAGCCCAAGACGTTGCCAAACAAAAAACCGACTAGAAACCGATCAAACAGAAGACCGAACCGATTTACTTTAAAACACCAATTTTGTTTCAAGTCCAATAAGTCAACTTGGTTTGAAACTCGTTTTACACAAAACGAAAAGGTATTCACTGAACCAGAATCGCTTTTTTGCACTTGGTGAATCGAAAAATTAAAAACAATAGATTATAGATTTTAACAGAAGGTGAAACAGAATAGAAACTCTGGTACTAGTTTTTTCTTTCTCTTTGATTATCTTTCTAGCTTTGCTGATGAGTTTTTTTTTTTTTTCTGTTTTAGGTTCTAGTTTCTTATATTTTATTTCGATTTTTAAATGCTATTTTTAATTTTTCTAAATAGTATCTATTCTTGTTTGATTACAGGTGCACAAGGAATGTCTAATCCAGATAAAAAAGGATTCAGTAAAATAAGCAGTAAGTACAAAACAATTCTAGAAAATTCATCTAAAATCTAGAAAACACTAGTAAAATTAATAACGCTGTTCTAAAAATAACAAACCAAACCATTCTGAGGTACATATGTTGATTGCTATCATACTTTCTAAATTGTTTTTTTTTTTTTTTTTTGTATTAATTGGCATTTTCATATTATTGATTAAGTGAATAAAATTCTGCAAAAAAAAAACAGTTTATATTTAAATAAATTGATACAAATTGATTTGTGACATGCGTAAGGTTAATAGGTTATGTTGCAGTGTACGTATTCAAATTGAAATGTTAGTTAAATTCAATTTCAAATGGAAGACAATAGCCAAAATTTTAGTATCATCTGTTAACATTAGGGGTATTCATGCAACGGTGGAAAACTCGGATAAACGCAGAAACCAGATAATTTTATCTCCGCAGAAACGACCTGTCAAAATTTGTATGGGAAAAAAATTCTGCGAACCAGATAATTTTATCTCACAAAATTGATGCAGAAAGTGAAGAAATAAACCTCATAAAGTTTCAAGAAGTAATTTGTGACGTTTAGTTGTGACAGCTGATTATTTCTCACATTTATGCAAGAATTTTTATGGGGTGCTCATGCAAACGTAAAGCGGAAAATTATATCTTTCTGCAAAACGGAAAATTATCTCGTTGCATGAATACCCTTATTCTATGGTAAAATTAAAATCACCAAAGACTTTTTTACATTTTATTAAAACAAACAAACCTATTGTCGCAAACGTCACTTTGACATTTATTAATGCCAAAAAAAGGTACGTAAACCTGAACTGGTTTAGGCGTGTTCGGTTTCATTTCAATAAGTAAATTATGTTAGCATGATACTGTAAAATTATTATAAACTTAGTAAAATGTTAATAATATAGCAAATTGTTAGGTAGCATGATGCTTAGTCTTAATATCAGGTTGTTTTAAATTTGGCGCAAAGTTGTTTAGTTTGCTTACATTTTTAATGATTTAAATGGAAATTTTCGACATCAAAAAATATTTGCTCAAAAAGCTGGAATATTTACATACAATAACAAAACATTTGTTTAAATATTGATTTATTTGTTCCGTCAAACAAATTCTTCAAATGACGTCATGTTCTCCAAAACTAAACATAACCATGAGGGAGGACAGAATAATATATTAAGATTTTGCCTTGTTTCATTATTTTTTTTTTTAAATTTATTATCAGTTGCTATGCTACGTAAAGTTTTAAAAGTGTAATAATCTAGTTTACCCGCATTTGAACATGTGTAGATAAATATATATGCCTATATAACCTCCATTCTTTGAAATTTCAGAATAATAAATTTTATTTACTCGATAACAATTCCAAGCGTATTGATAAGGTGGAAAAAAAGTGTCAGCAAAGATATCAGATAATTACTATTGGGGTTTTCGCGAATATGTTTCTCTTTCTAATCTGACATTTGAACAACAACAAAAGCAATTGAATTTCTAAAAATTGCAGAAAGCACCGTACATTTTTCTGCAAGCTTGAAGCCAATGTGGACTGCAGTTTAGCCCTGCTATTTTGAGGTTTGAAGGAATTTCCGAATAGAAATGTGATATTTATATTTTAATGTATCTACATATGTAAATATATATATTATATGTACAACTTGTCCTTGTTGGTAATGACACATACAAAAACACATGCTCATTTTTTTTTTGTTTTCCAAAAACGACACAAGTGGTTTGTGGATAAAGATAAATAAGTTATTGGCAAACAATTTTTTTTGGCACGATTATTGATTAATCGTGACGTAAACAGTGTTTGGAGGAAAACAATTTTTACTTTGAATGCGTTGAATTGCTGAATCCCATTTGCGTCAATATTTTATTTCGTTTGGTGCGAAATCAACAAAATAAAACTGAAAATAAAAACCCTTTATCTATTTGGGAATAAATTGTGAATTAATTCGGAAGTCACGTTTTTATAAAAGATATCATTTTATTTGAAGTAATATTGAAATTTTTTTCAACAGATAAAAGACAACAAAGAATATAAAGTTTTTCGATTGAAATCTATCAATCATTTTTTTTTTATACATTTTTAACTTTTAAGGGAAGTTTTTAGTTCTTAGTCAACTCTAAAATAATTACGAGTTATTTAATCATGCTTGTAAATTAAGCTATTGTTAACTCAGAAGTAGTTCTTTAGTGGTGAATTGACTTAAATCTTCAGGTATTTTTATTAATTTATTTATTTAAAAATCTTTAAACACAAATTATAAAACCTTTATGTATGTAGATACCTATATTAGATAGCGAATGTTGGTTCCGTATAGTTATTTCTCAAGATAATAGTGTTTATTGCAAATAACATTAATATATGTATGTACCTTCGTCGATATACCCATGCGACTATTTAAAAAAAAAAGTTGTTATCAAAAAGTTAAGATTGTTTACTTCACGTTTGATTAAGAGTAGAGTAAAAGAAATACTATTTTTGTGCAAACTTTAACTCAAAACATAATTCTCGCAATATATTAATATATGTGCTTGTCAACCTTCACTAAATAACCTCATGTTATGTTAGATTTTGACCAAATTAATTTTAAAAAAACTTTGAAACTTACACACAAGGTGGCGCAAATTTAATGACTCTTTCGGAAGATGTTACAATTTTTGCAAATGGCGTCGTTGACATATGATGCCATTTGCCTTCCGTCTGCCTTCCTGTGTGAGAGACTGAGAGGGTTTCGTTGCATTACTTGACTCGCAATGCACTGCAGTGTTTACCCTTTCGAAGCGTGTGGCTCTGGCTAATCTACTGCCAGCTAATTCTTCGTATAATAGAATCAATGGGTTCTTGAACTGTTACCGCTTGAAACGAGGCCATTGCTTTCCCGGTTTTGCTATAAATATCTATTTGGGTTGCAAGACAGAGAAGAGACAATAGTTCCAAGATTTTTCTACCTTCTCTATTGGCTGATTGCAGTGCATTACTAATCAGTACCAAAAGGAACAAAATAGGTGACAATTTACAGCCTTGCTTAACCCCACTTTGGATTTAAAACTACTATGACAACATTCCTTTTGAGATATTTAAATCTAATAGTTCCATAAACAGTTCATTATTTGAGTAATTTCAAAAAAAAAACCATAACTATGATACATCGTCTCTTGACAACAAACTTCTTTAATAAAAAAGTTAATACAAACATTTTTATGACACATTTTTCTTTAAGTTTGAATTTGAGTAACATAATACAGTTCCTTGTTTTCTTTTTACAAACAATGAAATGGAAAAACTTTCCTCAATTCAATTGATTAAAATACGATACTCTTCTGTACAAATGAGATTGATTCTAAAAATAAAATTATTTCTCAGTTTCGTATTGAAAATAATTAAATATTTATACCAAGCTCTGACTCTGTTACTAGTTGAGTGATTTTGTTGCAGTTCTTCATATTTTTAGAAACTAATTTTGTTTTGTCGTCATTTTTTTTTTTTACTTTTGAAACAAAAAAAAATACAGGATATTTTAATTAAACTCATAATAGGTATGTCTCTCAATAATTCTCTTTAGCTAGATCCTCATCATCATTATTTATTAGTTTAATGACATTATATACCATCTATAATAACACTTTATTATTTTTACAACATTCTGTCTCGTCGCCATTATTAAAAAACATAGTTCTTTGTAATTAATAACAGGTAGAAGACACAAAGGAGTGGCATCGGAAAATATAATTCGCTAAACATGATGGCATTTTGCTGTCTCTCATTCATACAATTTTAATGATAATGTAATTAAAACATTTTGTTTGCATTTTAGTGACGTGATGTCAATTATAAATATTTTGCTATCTTTTGACATATGTCACATTTCTAATATAATTTGCAAATGCATGACAATGCGTAGAAATGCGTAAACATCCCACGAAATTATTTGTAAATCGCGTAACGTCCATGACCTCAATATAAAATTGTGTTAAACAAAAATATTAACAGAACGTTTTGCCTTATTTGTTTTTACTTTAATTTGCAAAATAAATTCTTTGTTCATTCGTTTATGGATGGTTGGTCTTTAATTAGGTGCTTGACCGAAATATATCTCGTGTTAATGATCAATCAATATTGACTTAATATTGTCTGCTTTACTTTTGTTTAGTTGATATATATCACGCGATTGGATTTTGTTGATTTGATGGAAGCAATTAGTTTTTTTTTTATATTGAAACGTTTTTTGTATATTTGGAAGTTCTGATTTTATGTTTTTAAAATTTGTGACGTTTGTTTTTGTATATTTAATTGATGGCTTTTTTAAATTACTTTAATGTCCTTTTTAATGACACTCTTTTAAATATTTAGGTATTGTTGCGATAAACTTTGAAATGACATTTTCGGTTACACCAAACAATTTTATTTCTGAAAGCCAATAAAAGAACCAATAATCTAAAATGTGATTTTCGTCCAGCTAAATTTTAAAGGCGAGTTTTAACGAAAATACACCATCTCACATGTATCATTTTCATATACTTTTTGACATTGGGGATATTCATAGTCGTCTGACAAGTTGTTTCTTTGTTTCTTCTAAGCTAACCTGGAGTTTGAATATAATATAATACCAATTCATAGACAATTTAGACCCGGATCCAAAAGATAAATTGGAGCTCAATTTTTAAAAACCGTCGACTCTTTGACTAAGTTGTTTTTTTCTATCTGTCAAAAAATGGATTGGATTTCAATAGATTGACAGGAAATAGTAGTAAAATTGTAGTAGAATTCTGTTTTTTACTAAACAGAGCTGCCAAATTCTTTATGAATAGCAGCTGTTTCTAACCTGTGTGTTAACTTTAGATTCGAGACCAGTTGGACTCGGTTTTATAGTTTGATTATGAATATGCCCCATTGTGTTAATACTTAGTACAATATCGTGAAAGAGCTTTTCACTTTTCCAGTGAAGTTTGACATCTTTCGTGTTCATATTTGACTTGCAGAGGTAGTCAAAGAAAACAAACTTCTTTTTTCAATTTCCTGAGAATTGAATTACAAAGTAGTTTTTAAATATTTGATTTTGTAATCTAATATTTTTCTTAAGTTTTTTTTAAATTTTAGCGATTTTATTGACTCTCTTTGTCAAGTTTTGTTTTCCTTTATGCTTCAGTAAATTGTTCAATTATTAATTTACTACGTAGAATGATATCATCTTCTCTGTTTGAGTTTTAGTGCTGTTTTGTGTAAAGATTGCATTCTTATCAGCATGGCGGTCTGTGTAATATAAAAATGCATTTATAAGAATGACATACTCAAATTTTCCAAATTGCAAAACGATAACATCGAGGGGTTTGCCTTTAGAAGGGACTTTTTTGTAATCAGTTGCCTTGTAAATTTGCAAAAAAAAAGAACCAAAACGGTCATAAATTTTTTTTTAGACTAGCCGTTCTATAATACGAAAGGTCAAAGAATGACTTTGACCTAAGCTTTGGTGCGATTAACAACAACAAAATTGTCTTTGTGAATTTCTTTTATTATGTCACTATTAAAAGTACTTGTACTTCTCTTAGACAAAACAAAATAACTTAACACACGCAAAAACCAGCCCAAAGTCCGAATTCCAAGTGATAAGATCAAAAACCCCAACGTTCGAGTGTATATAATATGAAGAATAAAATAAAAACATTTGTATTGCAATTATAATGTTGTTTGTTTAATTTTTTTTTTTTTTTTTTTTGTTCAGACATCTTTGCATGACGCAAACACAAATACAATAATAATAAATGGAAAAAGGGGGCTCGCCTTCCATTTTCATACCTACATAAGTTCGTTCGTATGGTTCCTTTTGTTAATGTAGATAGACAACAAATTGACTCTTATGACCACTATCTCAAACAAACTCAACAAGTAGGAATAGTATTATCATCATCAGTGTTTATATAGGCGAAGTTTCATTTCATTTATAGGGTAAAGTTACTGATGTTTGGCATTTGACGTTTTAAATAATAACGGTAAATTTTTAAGAATATTGGAATTTAAAAGAATTTAAAGTTTTGAGTTCTTAATTGTTGCAGTTAAATTGTAGAAGTTTTTTTTCAGTTATAACTTCACGACTCAGCAATCTGAGGAATTAATTATATCAGCGTTTGCTCCAGTAAAAGATTCAATTATTAGAGCAAATACTACTTGCTTCGTTAATATTGCATCAAATACACAAATGAATATGCGTTAATACTGTGGTATACGTGTTTTTTTATTGAGTAATAAATTGACTTGTTGGATCTTTAATATTGGAGCAAATACTCCAATAATTGTCGGAGGAATCTTTTATTTCAGAATTTACTCCAAATAACACAAATTGTTCAAGCAAATATTCAAATAGATATCTGAGACCTGAGTTATTTTAGCGTGTACTAAAATATTCTATTCATTATTTTGCATCAGATAATCTCTGCTTTTTTAATATTGGATAATATTTTACAGTAACTATAACAATATAATATTTACCCTATTCGTATTATAGCTGGTTAATCTAGGAAAACTTCGTCGCAGTGGAATTTTTTTTCTGCTTGTCATCATTCGTTCTCCTTCACAATATACATACCTCTATAGCTAAACTAGGACATTGAGTTCAGATATGGAATGGCGCTGTTAGTATCGCAAAAGTGGACTGATACAATTCGTTCTTAGAATATATTATTATTATAATACCTCTATGACTTACCTATTCATTAATCAAATCAAAACATTTCAAAACACTCAAAACCATAGACAATATAGAAAGTTGCTCTTTTAGGAAACTAGTTCGATACGTGATAATTGTAGTTAGATCCAGTTTAGTTTCAAATAATTGGCGCGTTTTGGAATTTGGGTATGTTTGGCTTGTTTGTCCCTGATCGTCGTGGGGCGGCGCGGCGCGTCGTAGTCGTCGTCGCCATTGGATTTAAATGGAAAATTCTTCACTAAACCCACACAGATTAATATTTTTTTGAAAAATCAAATTAACGTGCATGCAACAAGGGAGTACAGTTGCATCATTTTGTTATCAAACCAAGGAAATGT
This sequence comes from Syrphus vitripennis, assembly GCA_958431115.1. Taxonomy (NCBI): domain Eukaryota; kingdom Metazoa; phylum Arthropoda; class Insecta; order Diptera; family Syrphidae; genus Syrphus; species Syrphus vitripennis. Next base: position 125,536,480 of record OY288108.1, read on the forward strand.
TAATTTAGTTATTTATTAATTTTAAACAAATTCATTAAATTATACGATTAACTCTAATGACTCGATAGTTAAAAATAATGTAATAGTTTTTTTTCTTACAACGTCAGATGTAGGGATGTAAATTATATTATTAATTTTTTCAAATGTGTGTCAATGAACTGAATAAATTGTGAGTAAGCGACTATAAATGAGAATCTACGAGTATATGGGAAACTTTGTTTATTACAAGACTTGAAAATAAATTCAAATGTGTTGCAATTTGATGATGTTATTTTATAAGAATTGATCATCACTTCAGAGTGGAATAGATTAGGAACTTTCTGAGAAGTGTTTTAAGATTAATTGAAAATGATTAACAAAACTTTTGTTTTTAATTCAAGTTACAAACAAGAAAAAAAAGAGCTATTCATAAATTTAAATTACCATAAGGCTTGTCTTGTTAATTTCTTAATAGATTATAGAATAGAATATTTTAATGTTAGAATAATTAAACAAGAAAAATAAGATATTGAATTTTCTTTTGAAAGAAACGTAGTGAAGCTTAATCTAATCAATTACATTAGTCGGAATGTTTAAGAATAATATTATGCATATAGGTAAAGTACCTTAAGTATGTAAGTAATTAAAAAGTAATTAAATTTAATTAGCATATACTTATAATAAATCATCATGTGTTATACTCGTAAATCGTCACGTGTTATAAACATAATCAGTAGTGTTTGTTTCATTTTTCTTTTAAAACTTTTTAAACAGTGAAACGACTGATTTCGACAAATACTGTTTCAGGAATGTGAATGGCTTATGATCATGAGAGGAGTGGATGAATGTATGGTAGAGTGGATGAAATTCTGAAGTTTTTGTTTTGTTGCAACCTGTGGCTTTTAGATCCCAGAACCCAAAATTTCGCATAGAATACAAGACTCAAATGTCATTAAATAATTGTCTGCGAAAAGTGAATGTAGACTTTTTCAATTACGCTAATGGCAATATCAGCGTATCTATGTACATACTAAAGAACAAAATTTTTCTATAGAGAAATTGCATTGATTTAATGAAGAAAAACTTATTGAAATTTAATAAGATTTTCATATTATTTTAAGAAGAATAACACTTAAAATATAAATTAATAATTCGAAAAACTTTTTAATTTATCAAGAAGTGACTCTTAGAAAAACTAGTACACATTTTTTTTTTTGCTGTAGGCCATGTTTATGGAATGGACAATAAGAGTTCCTCTATTATTTTAATAAGAGAAAATTTTTTTTTTTTTTCAACTTAACGTTGTTCCTTTTTCTGTGTGTATTTGTATAGTTAAATCAATCATACTGCAAGTAAAGGTCAATGTGCAACATCAAAATCGTTTTTAATTTTTTTATATTCTTGTCATGATTCTCTTATTTTTGAATTCATAATATGTATTCTTAATTTTCCCTCAATGAATATTAAAGTAAATAATTATTCAAAAATAAAGTTAGAACATGATTGATTTATGCGATAAGGCGACACCTATGCTACCCAGGGATCCCAATTCTCACACTTTGTCTGCCAAACGATCGTATTTTTCTCTCGCACAAGCTTTAAAATCTAACAAACAAAAATATTTATAGATAGTGTTTAACATTCAACCACTTTTTTTTTTGTACATATATGGCAAACTGAAATAATTTATGTTAATTTTATTCAAAAAAAAAACCAAGATTACAATTCAAAGTTGATTATAACTTAAATCATATAGAGGTCAGAGCAGCCATGCGCCGCTATTGCCGGCTTAACATCCACTTTTTTTTGCAAACGAAAAAAAAAACTTTAAAAACAATATTCTTAAAGTTTACTGCGTTGCTTTATTGACTAGACAATAATTTACCTTGAGATTGCTGAGAAATAAAGTTTTGTAAACAGAGTTGTTAACTTTTTTTCATGTTATTTGTGACTTTTTGATTTATTTTCTTAATCGCAGAAAAAAAAAACAAAACAACTAAATTTTTCTGAGATTTTTAAAAACGTATTAGTAAGTAGGGGTATTTGTGGGTCAAGTTTCAATTGATGACGGAAGAAAATAAACTTTGATTTTCATTTAACGTGAATTATTCTAGGTTTAAAGTCCAAACAAATTCATCTGATACCAATTAAGTGTTTGTGATGTTATGAAAGTTTTTTAATAGAGATACCGATCGTCCAAAGTTTAACTTAATGAGTCCTAGAATTTGTTATAAAGTGATTAATATGAAATTAATCCATTAAGAACGTATTACGATTCTTCAAAAAAGTATTTTAAATTTCAAGGTAGATACTCCAAAATAGTATTCAAAATGAGTTTTTATTAAATTTTTGTTTCTTTAGTTACGAATAAATTTATAACTGTGAGTCCCTTCAGTTTCCGAAGAATGGAGCTTTTTAATAACTTAGTCAGTAAGTCAATTAGTCAGTAAGTCAGTCAGTCAGTAAGGCAATTCAGTAAGTCAGTCAGTAAGTCAGTCAGTCAGTAAGTCAGTCAGTAAGTCAGTCAGTAAGTCAGTCAGTAAGTCAGTAAGTCAGTAAGTCAGTAAGTCAGTAAGTCAGTAAGTCAGTCAGTAAGTCAGTCAGTAAGTCAGTCAGTAAGTCAGTCAGTAAGTCAGTCAGTAAGTCAGTCAGTAAGTCAGTCAGTAAGTCAGTCAGTAAGTCAGTCAGTAAGTCAGTCAGTAAGTCAGTCAGTCAGTAAGTCAGTAAGTCAGTCAGTAAGTCAGTCAGTAAGTCAGTCAGTAAGTCAGTCAGTAAGTCAGTCAGTAAGTCAGTCAGTAAGTCAGTCAGTAAGTCAGTCAGTAAGTCAGTCAGTAAGTCAGTCAGTAAGTCAGTCAGTAAGTCAGTCAGTAAGTCAGTCAGTAAGTCAGTCAGTAAGTCAGTCAGTAAGTCAGTCAGTAAGTCAGTCAGTAAGTCAGTAAGTCAGTCAGTAAGTCAGTCAGTAAGTCAGTCAGTAAGTCAGTCAGTAAGTCAGTCAGTAAGTCAGTCAGTAAGTCAGTCCATAAGTCAGTCAGTAAGTCAGTCAGTCAGTAAGTCAGTCAGTAAGTCAATCAGTAAGTCAGTCAGTAAGTCAGTCAGTAAGTCAGTCAGTAAGTCAGTCAGTAAGTCAGTCAGTTATTCAGTCAGTAAGTCAGTCAGTAAGTCAGTCAGTAAGTCAGTAAGTCAGTCAGTAAGTCAGTCAGTAAGTCAGTCAGTAAGTCAGTCAGTAAATAGTTAAATAGAGTGGTGGTTATTAACCTGAGTTTGTATCTGTAAAAAGGGTGTAGTGCCTGAAGTTATATGAACACTGACCATCGTGCCCATTTCATAGGTACTAGGAAAGTCATGCAATTTCATATTAATAAGAATTTTACTTAATTTCCATAAAATCTTTCAAAAGATCTGTTTTTATTTTTTGCATAAAATGTGTTAACTCAAATTCCTAAATAATGTAAGTAAACTGTGAAATTTAGCACATTTAAGTATATCAAAAGATCTGTTTACGTTTAAAATTTTAAAAAGCAAATAATAAATTATTAGAGCTTGGTAACTGGTGTTAAAATGCTTTTTTTTTCATAAAGTCTTGATAAAGCAATACATTAGAAAAATCATAAGTGAACCTAAATAATTCGAGTAAATGCTAATCATTTGATAAATTTAAAATTCAAAATTATTATTTTCTTTTATTAGTTTTTGCTAAGTAAACTTCATCAAGATGTATACCTACTGTGACTAAATAATTGACCCTGAACTTTTTCTGTATACTTTTGTATGCTACAAAAAAATATTCAAATCAAACCCCAATTGTTGAAGAAAGTACATTAGACTTTGATCTTTTTAAACAATTAAAATTAAATCACACAAAACCCAAAAAAATATAAATATCATTTTTTTACTTTTATGTAGGTACGAGTATATGTAAGTTTATTATCAAAATTTTAATTTCTTTTGTTAGGTATCATTTTTTTGCCTTAATTTCAACTCAAGTTTAAAAACTGGTGTTAAGGGGATTTAAACTTAAATTGACATTTTGAACAAATGCTTTTAAATCATTATTTTGTATTGATTGTTACTTTTTTTTTCAAAGTTGATTAATTAACAATAAATAAATATGTACTTATCAATTTTTTTTTAAATCTAAACCTGTTAAATTATAATTAGGTTTACCAAATTACTAATTTGTTGATGATTTTTGTTTGCGTATATTGTTTATTTTCTAATGGATAAAGATTTAATTTCTGAGAAAAATAATGACTATTTAATGACTAGACAGTTGAATTCATTCAATTCAAATTCAGTTGATTTAATTTATTAGCTTGTTTTTGAAATTAAATATACATTATAAAATGTCATTTAGCTCTTTTAAAGCAGGTACAATTTTTTTTCTGTCACGCTTAAAAAAACCCCTTTCATTTTTTTTGGCAGTAGTAAAAATTAATTTAATTGTTTTTTTTTTTTATTTTTTTTATATGAATGTATTAATTAGTCACTATCAGGTTCTAAAATCTATAAACATTGTAACGAGAAATCTTTTTAAATAAAATTAATAGTTTTGCTGGTAAATTAAGAAATAAAAGATTGGGGCGGCTATACGTAAAATTAATAACGGAACATAAGGAACATGAATTCAACGTTAAAGTGGAACAGTGGCAGCTTGGCTTTTAAGCTTCTAGAGTTGTTCGGTGTTCATGTTCTGAATAGCATACCGAACATAGCCCTTGCTGTCCCGATTCGACTTTTTATATCTAGTTCAGCTCCGCTGTAAGAAGAGGCAGTATATTGAAAATTTTCTACTCTCTGAACTGGTTGTCCAGAAATATTTACTTGAGCAGATGAGGAAGATCTAATGCTCATCCTTTTCGTTTTGATCTACCTATGTCCGCTGCATGGGTGGAAATATCCAATATGATTGCTTCCCTATGGAAAGTGGAGTAAATCAAGGTTGGCTACTAAGTCCCCTCTTATTTTCATTATTTTTGGATAATCTTGTAGGATATCTACCTTGAGGATAATTTGTTAGTTTGAAGATAAAACTTTTACTATACGCTCATTATGTTGTCATTTAAGCAGAAATCCAAACGAGATTCAACTTATGAGCCTCCAAGAATTTCGATAAGAATTGATATGTAACTACACTAGTCTGCAATATTGAATTTTTTTTTCCAACTGCTTTTCAGCTACTTTTATTTATTTCCTATAAATATTTATTTTCTATTCATTTATTACCTATATACGAAAATCTTGTTTTATAATAGCTTTCAAAAATTTACTGTACACTCTTGTTTTTAGACCACAAAGCGATACGCAAACAACATATTATTATTAAATATTGTTTGTGGTTTACTTAACTTCTATTTCCTTGCTTCTAATGCGAAACTTATACGCACTTGTTTCTTTGCTACGTTAACCACAAGTATAAATTAGTTTCCTACATTCATAATATCAATAATATCAGATATCAACCGACATGAGAATATTTTAGTTTATACGCTGCAAAATTGTTACCTATAAGAACTAATCGGTTTAAGTTTTTTTTTGGACATATAATTCCGTTTTTACTACAAAGGACACGAGTTCAGGGCCCTGATACTTCTTACACACAAATTTTAATAATACCTAAATATTTTCAGGTTCTATTTAACAACAAGTTTCTTATAAAGTTTCATATACCAATAAGCAAATTAAATGACAACTTAAATATTTTATTGAAAAGAACCAAAAGAACCTAAATAATGATTAAAAAAATCATTTTTTTAGAGTTTAAACCACTTAAAAGACAACTCAAATATTTAGGTCATTCTAAGCACTTTTTTTTAATTTTGACTTCACTCTGGTCCATTTCATTAAAATATTTAAGTGTTTTACGTAATTCCTGTAATGGTTAGCCTCATTTTGTGGTTTGTGTTATTCAAAAAATTGAAGAACTTGGAGAAACTTGCAGCTTATCGACTTTTAATTACTTTATCATCATTTCAAGATAAATTTGAGTCACCAACATCGGTAAGTGGCCAAAAGTTCAGGATGGAAAGCGAAAAAAAACATAACACAGAAAAAATAAAATAAAAATAAGATTTCCATAGTTTTCATCCAACAAGAAGGAAGAAGAAAATAGAGAAAATGTTATTGACCATTCCATAAAAGTGTAACAAGTTGTTTTTTTTTAGTTCATTAGTTTCAGTTGGTCATGGCTGAGCTTGTCAAAGTCAAACGTCATTCATGATGAATAAAAAAAAGCCAAAGAAATGTCAAAATGGACGAATATTCGCTCATTCGTCGGTCGTTGGTCGCTCTCTTGTGGATATTCCTTTAGGGCTACTTTTACACCCTGGTTCTACTGTTGCGCCACCAAATTTATGTTTGCATACCAACCTATTTATTAGTCTATTAATTAGTATTTATTTCAGTAACTATGTATGTCTTTTAAACAAAATACTAGAAAATATTTATAGGAAATGGCGAAAGATGTTATCAATTCAGCAGAAATTACCAAGTGTTGTTAAATCCAACTGTTTAGTGTTTATCTTATCATAATATTGACAGTTTGCATGTTTTTATTTATTAAATATCGAAAAATATGTATTCAGATTACATTTATGTACTTCCTTGAACTTTCCAATGTTTACACTAAATTCGTTCATTTCCTCAAATATTTACCAATAGTCAATTATTTTTGAACTGAACAACAGCTGTTTTTCAACTGTAAGATCATTATTACAATTTTTAAATTTAAAAAAAACTGCCTTATTTTATAATAAAAAAGATGATTGTTTTGAAATTTTTGCAATTTATTAGTTTTTAAATATAAAGTCGCAGAAATTCTCAGATTCAGAAAACAGCTCTGTCTGTTACTGAAAATACTCTGTTTTGTAATTGCGTTGTTTAATTTCATGTAAAAAAACATTCTTCTTTTTAAATATAAATCTAATATTATTTTTGTCTGGAACTTGATATTTAAATATTTATTTAACAGTCAATATACAAAATTTTCTGAATGCCGCCTGAAGGTGTGTCTTATAAAAATTTATTAAGCAAAATGCATATGCATATCTATTGGTACATAATATTTTATTTGGCAAATGTTCAAGATTTTTTGTTCATTTGATGGACAACGAAAACAAAAAATTGAAAAAAAAAAAAAATATTGACTAAAAATTGTCAAAACAAATTTTGCTGGCCTTCAAAACAAAGCACGTGTCATTGTTTTATTTTCATAGTGAGTAAGGGTCAGTGTCAAAAAAAAAAAATTAAACAAATGTTTGATGGAGAAAAATAGATCTAATTAAAACGCACACGCAAAAGTTGGCGAAGATATTTTTAGTTTTTTTTGTTCTCTCGTCTCGTTTGCTAATTTTCTTTTTGTGTTCTAATTTCGATAACAGGAAGTCTTTTGATATTCCATTAAATCATTTAGAGTATTTTTATGTCGCTTTACGTATTTTAGTGGGTGTAGCAACTAAAATAACTATTTATAGAAGAACTATTTAGAAATGGTCAACAATGTTATCCAAATAAAAATATTAGTTCTATGAAATTTTAATGGGATGTAAAAGCTTTTTAGAAAATGTCATCATACGTCATATATATACCATTACATACTTTAGTTGCCAAATATAAAAATGTTTGTTTCAATGAAGGAAATGAGTTGGAAATTGTCAAAAAAATTGAATAATTGTTTAAAAGGATATAATTTATCGAGTTTGCTTATTTAAAAAATCAGAAGAGAATTGTTATATTTTTGACCTGGCGTTGAGCACCATTTTTAATTTAAGTGATTTTGAATCAAAATGTACATAATAAAGTCTAAGTTAAATTACAAATTAAAACTAAATTAAAAATATAAGAAACAAAATGGCGACACGCTGGAAACTGGGCCCGTTTCTTAGACAAAAGGATAAGTGCATACAAGATGTTCCACAAATGGTTTCGGTAGACAGTGCGACAATTCGATATCTTTAAAATGAATGATGCAAGGAAATGTATGGAATATTGTCAGTCCTTATGCTTTCCAAATTGGACCAGAAAAAATACATTTAGTCTACTGTCATGTACAAAAAAAATGCCGTAAGGACCAATATCAAAAGGCAATGAAACTCTTGTTCTTGATCTTGTGAGCCCTTCAACCTTACTTAAACCAGTGAATCTAGCTGAAGTTCAAAATGGCACCAAATTTTATAGTTATAAAACAATCAGCAAACCCGAATTTATTTCCCATAGAATACTTCATTTTTTTCAAATTCAGTTTCACTAAACTAAAAGGTTTAATAGTTTAAATGTCATTGAAAAAACCGAGCTGTCAAATTTGTGTTGAAAAATATGTCCACACTCTTAAAACAAAATTTAAATGCGGTTTTATTTATATTTATACATTTTCCCTTCAACCTTCAAATGTATTTAATTCTTATGCACGAATAAATAAAAAAAAATAATAAATAAATCAAACTGTCAAATCATTGTCAAAGCTGTCACGACAATGTGAATTTGATCATGAAAAAAAAAAATAATTCTAAATGACTGCGCCTATGACAAACCACAACAGTAGATTTGTTTTTGTTTAAATTCACTCATACATATAAATGAGTATGATCAAAAGTTAAATAAAAGATTCCGTGTCGCACGAAATTGTTTTTGATTTATCAAATTTTCTTTCTTAATTTTTTTTCAGTTATATAACTTTTTACGAATCCAGAACATATACCTTTCATAAAAATAATACAAAGGACAATTTTTTTTTGCAAATCTTACTTTACAATTATCCAAACATTCATATATAGCAAATTTTCTTATAGATTTTGAATTACCTTTTTCTAGTTGTTTTTCAAAATTTTTGCAAAAATTTTTGATTGTTTTTCATTTCGCAATTTCTTTATTCCTTATTTCGTTAATCAAGTACCTATTTTGCATTAAATTGTTTGGCTATTTTAATTTACCAAGTCTTCGTTTCGTTATGTTAAAGATTTGCATACCTACTTATAATATTTTGACCGTTTTCCATTTCGCAATGATCATTTCGCAGTTTCTTCACAATTTAACCATTTCTCATTAATTTTTTTGGCAATTTCAGTTTATCAAATTTTGTTACGTTATTTTAAAGTCATGATCATTAAGCAATAGCTTGATGAATTGAAATTGGCAAACAATTAAATGCGAAAATGGTTAAGTTGCGAAAGAAAAATGTGTGGAATAACAATTGCGAAAGAAAAACGTACAAAAAATCAGCCAAACGAATCATTTACTTGCAGTTTACAATCTCATTAAATTGTCGGTTTTCAGATATAAATGAAAAAAATTGACTAATTCACGTAAAATAATTTCTTTAATTTTTTATTTCTTTCAGATTTTCTATCATGTCGTCAAGTATTGAATATTATGACAATGTTCGGCTTTATGCTGAACTATGCCCTGAGAGTAAATCTAACTATTGCCATTGTGGCAATGGTGGAAGATCCCACAAAAGCCGCAGCTAATGGCAATGTCACAACACCTGCACCAAATGTCGGCTCTGCTGTATTAGCAGATAAAAAATTCCAATGGGATTCATACCAGCAGAATTTTGTATTGGGCAGTTTCTTCTGGGGCTACATTCTAACAGAATTACCTGGTGGCCGATTGGCTGAATTGATTGGTGGTCGAAGGGTATTCGGACATTCTATGCTTTGGGCGTCTCTGCTGACCTTATTCACACCGATTGCAGCTCACTTGGATTATGTGGCTTTGATTGTCGTTCGAGTTGTTCTGGGCTTTATGTTGGGTGAGTTTTTTTTTTGTATTTTGTTTTTCAATTGTTTTTCAAGCTTATTGCATAGTAGCAATAGATATTGAAGGTCCATCACTGATTGAAATGTAATTTGTTTTCAATTTGTTGTTTAAGGTGCGTCATGGCCAGCAATTCACCCAGTTGCTGCAGTTTGGATTCCCCCACTAGATCGTTCTAAATTCATGTCAAACATGATGGGTGAGTTCTATATCTATATCTAAACATGAGTTTATTTGTTTCTCATGAATATTTAAATTTATTTTATAAAAAAAAACTAATGTTTTCTTTTTGTTGACAGCTTCATCCCTTGGTGCAGCGATTACTATGCCAATTTGCGGATTCTTTATTTCATCATATGGCTGGGCTAGTGTATTCTATCTTACCGGTAAGAAAAATTAATTTACTTGTTTACGTATTTTGAGTTTCCTAGAAGAAAAATTAAATATTTTATTTTTTTTTATTGTTGTTGTTTAAACATCAATGATTTTGATTTGCACAACTTATAGCGTGATCGGTTCGTATATATGTACAAATTTGATTTCACAGAATAGTGCACTTATGGCGCTCGTGATGATTGTCTTGGTTTAGTTTCAAAGTCTGTAGAGTGTATATGACTCATTGATTATGGTGTCAGGCAAATTGTAAGGCCAACGTTTATGTGTAAAATTACTGTTTTTGTTGTTGTTATTTTTTTTTGTTTGATTGCACTAATACTCGAGTCATTAGATTAAATAGTTTTTTTTTTGTTTTATGAATGAAAGTATATTGCAATTAAGTTTATGATTACTTTTTTTTTTAATATTTCTTCAAGTGCGTATAATTGCGAATTTGTGTCAACTATTAATAGGCGTTTAACGTAAAGCGTAGACACTCATCATGCATCATTTCATTTAATGGACTTTTAGTATTAAGAGTTCAAAGATTAAAAATGATATGAAAATATATTTTTGAATTGAAGGATTTATGTGCGTATATAGTAATTGAAGTAGGCATTTAAGAAGAACGCATTTTAAATTCACATCAGATTCAGATATATTTTGTTTTGTTAGACTTGAGACTTGAAAAAGTCTCGAAAATACTTTTCAGGTTTTTGCAAACAAAAAAAAAAATAGGATTTCAAAGTGTTTCAATTGAATCTTCAAGATAACACAATATGAAAGTTTTTTGCCTACATTTTCTGAGTCTGCGACTGTTTGGAAATGGAAATAAAAATTCATTTTCTTTGAAACCACTTTTAATAGGCAAGCTCCTTGGATGACAGGAAATTTAAGCCACAACATTGCAGAAAAACTGATTAGCAAGTCTTTGACCAGTTGTGCAAATATAATTAAGCCTTGGTTCAACTTTTTAATTCGCAGATTTCAGTGGATTAGCTCTGCTTCAAGACTGCTTTATTCATGTAATTAGATTATACAATAGCTAAAATCCAACTAAAAGAAAATGTCCATAATAAATGTTTAGACAGAATCACGAGCTTTTAAATAAACTCGAGATTCTGATTAGAATTTTATCTGGGTGTTTCCTAAATTATATCAACGATTTGTAACTATTTTTGCACAGTTCAATAAAACAAAAAAAAAGCAATTTACCTAAGGATTCTAAAATATATTTGTTATCAATCAATGATTAAATCGTAGTTGTTAAATATTTATTTGTATAGCTGTCAGCTTAATAAAATAATATAAAATTTTATTCACCGCACTTGAAGTTAAAGGAAATAATAAAAGATTACTACAATAATAATAAATATAGGTACAACCAAGCAGTTGAAAGTAATTTTTGCAGACACTCAAAATAAAAAAAAAAGATATTCAATATTACATAATATTATTTCCAATAAATTAGCGAATGAATAAAGAATTTCGTATCTATTGAAAATTAAAATTCATCAAACACTTCAAATATTCTATTAAAAAAATCCTAATGATTTTATAAAAAATAACTTCATTTATTTTATTGAGTAAATACAATGAGTATATTTAATTTAAACAAGGAAATTAAAAATGTATTTGTATCAATTAATTTACTACTCACTTAATGATAAGATAAAAAGTTAATTATAGCAAAGAATAATTTAATGATTTAATGGTGGTTAGTAATGATTTCTTAATCTTCAAAAAGATCATTTATTTTAGTAAAATGCAATTTAAAATAATTGAAATCTTTAAAATATTAATAATATATAATTATCTTGCTATCTGTAATTATTGTATAATTCTCGTCGTCACCGCTGAGCACACGCGTTATTTGATCAGATGTTAACTTCGTATCCTATTATACGTTTTAATAGTGCATTTGTAGCAACCGGATTTTTGCTTTTTTACGGGGCAACCTATACGTTTTAACCCTTTGTCACACCGTATGAAATATTTTCTCGGAATTATAGCTCCTTTGAAAATTCAGAACTTGATTATGGTCGAACAGACCCTTGGTTGAAATTTATTGACATCGGAAATAAACATCCTAGGTGAATTCGGCTCTAATTTAAATGGGTCATATTTGGGATCACAAGGTGAAGTTTGAATATTCACGGTAACACTAAGTAAAATCCTTAAGTTGTATTTGACAGAAAAATAAATTTCAAATTTGTTTAAGTTGTATTCAAGTCAAAATCAAGAAACCCATTGGGTGGAACACATTGTTAAAAATTTAGTGAATACCAAGAAAAAATATTCAAATTTTTATTAATTTGTTTTTTTTTAGGTGGTGTTGGTTTACTCTGGTCGATTTGTTGGTTCCTCTTTGTATTCGACACACCAGCCACTCATCCAAGAATCTCACCAGAAGAACGTCGTGAAATCGAAGAAGCTATTGGTTCATCCACATCCAAAAAACGTCCTAGTCATGTTCCATGGGGTCAACTTTTATCATCAACTGCTGTTTGGGCAATTATCATAACCCACGGATTATCAGTATTTGGATTCTTTACTGTGATCAATCAATTGCCAACTTATATGCATGACATATTGAATTTCAATATTAAAAAGGTTTGTACTTTCTATACACGAGTTATCTATTCCAAAAAAAAAAAAAAATTAAATTGAACAAAACTATGCAAATTTTTAAACCAATTTGACTTTGAAATACTTATTATTCATTAATTTGTTGTTAATGATTAAATAACAAATTCAATGAATAAATTTTATAACGAGTACCTATAATTCTTTATCTAACGCCCCCATATAATATACCTATTACATTTAAAACTCATTCATTCATTCCATTCATTTGGCTCAATTAAATGATTTATAAGAATTTAATTGATTGTCCTTCGTTGTTAGGTTGGATAGATACAATTTAAGCAATTAAATTGATTGTGCACATTTTTTTTTTGTTTTTTTTTTTTTTTTTTTTAATTCAAAGAATTTAATCTTTGCGATTAATTAACTTTGCTTTTCACCCGTATCATTAAAAAATACTGATAAAATAAAAAATTTATAAGTGGAAGACTACATAATTTTAAATGTTTTCTTGGCCAAACAGACGAACAAAACAATTCTAATTTATACCATCTGTACATAACAGTAGCCGTTTTCGTATAAAACTAATTTGATAAAGGATGCCTTTAAGGATTAATTGTTGTGTCCTTCATATTCCCATATTCTCTGTGCTTCCAAATTTTATAGTTTTCGTTTACGGCTAGAAGCTCACAAGTGATTTATGTTATAGGACATAATACAAACGTAACAGCTTGCTTAGATCTTCTGACTTCAATAGCATCGCTTATATCGTTGACATTAAACGTTTCCTTTGGAGATGGTGAAGTACTTGTAAGTAGATGAAAACAAAATTCTAGTACTGTCTCTCATAATACCTTCTGGAAGTAAGTGAGCAGAGTAGCCTCACTCACCGCTTGAGGGCATCCGTTATATTATTTTTTTTTTTATTTTTTAAGCAAATTACGTAGTTTTTGACGACCAGTGAGTCCAATAAAAAAACTCAAAGGAATAATTAAAAAACAAATTAAAAGCTAAGTACTCTCTGTTCGGTGCGTTGCATTGAAAATGGCTTGCAAAGTACCTACAAGTACTTCACCATCTCCAAAGGAAAATGCCTATTAACTTCGCGCTCTCTAATTTTTATTTTATTATTTTTAACTCGCTTGGAGTTTTTTTTTCTTTTTGGAAAAATTCTTTTATAATCTCTGTCCATAAAAAAGGTCACAAGAAAGAAATCTCCAACTTCCGCCCTGATCCTTTTCTGGTTAATGCCTTTAGATGTCAACCCATTTTCTAATTGGGTAGTATGGTACATCGATTCCGCACCTCCATTTGACAGTTTATAGCTTGACAGATGAACATCAAACTACATTTTGACAAAAGCTCCGAAATCGCTCTGTTCTCAGCAATATTTTAAATTTGAAAAAAAAAAAAAAAAATAATTTTTAGAACAAAAATCCGGCTTTATAAGAGATTTTTTGAACGCATCGAGATCCTTGCCATTCTTCAATGGAATTTGACAGTTTATGGTTTGACAGATGGATCATGTGCACGTTGCTCTGTCAACTAGTTACTAAACTGTGTGATTTCGATCGGTGTTGCCATTGAGTGACTAGCCTAACAGTTGATTTTATTAAAATTGTGTTATTTAGTCCCATAGATGCATTTAAATAATAAAAACTTTTTTTTGCAATTTTTTGTTTTAGAATGGACTTTACTCATCACTTCCGTACCTGGGTAAATACATTATGGCCTTAAGCTCTTCATATTTAGCTGATTTCCTTAGACAAAAAGGAACACTATCAACAACTGCCACAAGAAAGGTCTTTACTACTTTTGGTGAGTTTCCAATAATTTTTGATTATTTAATATCTTTTTAATTTGTAAAATTGTAAAAATAACTAAAAATATTCTCTCTTAAAATATTCCAGCTCTATTCACACCTGGACTATTGATGGTTGCTCAAGTATACCTTGGCGATGTTGCTGGATGGTCAGTTGCCATTTTCACTTTGGCCCTATTCTTCCATGGAGCCGTAACAGCTGGTTACTTAGGCAATGGTCTTGATATTGCTCCAAATTTCAGTGGAACAATATTTGGAATGGCTAATACATTGTCGTCGTTTGGTGGTTTCCTTTCGACGTGGATGGTTGGTGCTTTGACCTATCATGATGTAAGTTTAAATTGATTTAATTTTATTTTTAGAACATAATATTATAAATTAATTTTTTTTTTGTAGAAAACCTACCACCAATGGCAAATTGTGTTCTGGGTACTTGCTTTTACATACATGTCTGGAGCAGTTGTGTACATAATTATGGGAACTGGAGAACTCCAGTCCTGGAATAACCCACCAGAAGAAAACCGAACTGAAGCTGATCAAGAAGAAGGACTCCCATTAAAAGAAAAAGTTGCCAATGGAAATTAACTGACATAAAAAAAAACATTTTTTTTTTTAATTTAAAATTTTATTTATTTTTCCTTATATTTGTGTGTCATAGTTTTTGAAAAGAAAAAAAAATATTTTTGGGAGAAAAACAAAAAAGTAACCACCTGTGCTGCAGTCCAAAAAAGCACCTCTCTCTCAACAAAAATTTCCTACTCATTTTTTTTTTTGTATATTGAAGTACGAAATCAATCTTGTCAAAAAATTAATTCAACAACGTTTGATGATAAATTACATAATATGAAAAAATTTCAAAACCCATGTGAAATAATATTTGAATTATTTGTTACTCTTATGTATAGTTTGTAAAAATTTAAGAATATATAAATTATTTTTTAAGAAGACGATAAAGACAAAAAGCAAAACTTTAAGATTTATGTTTGGAAAAGATTATTATGTATGCATAATTGTGACACTGATAGTATTCAATGTTAACTTTAAAACTATTTTTAAAAATAATTAAATGTATTTTAAATATTTAATATTAAGTTAAAATATATTATACTTAAAAAAATGAAAAAGACTTTCCAAGTATACATACCTATAAACTAAAATGTATTTTTCCAAAAGAAACAAAAATAAGGTCTGTAGAATGTTTAGTGAGGAGTATACAATAAGATCATATTTGCATGTACGAGAATGTAATATACATTTTAAATATAGTAAGTTAGTTAATTAATAAAATAAATAAAAATGTAAAAAGTTACTTCATTTTTTGTATTATTCGAATTTAAATTTATCATAACTAACCGACACAGTAGGGCATGCTAGAGGAACAACATTTTTAGAACTTATTGGGCATATTCATGGTCGTCTGACAAGTTTATGTTATTCATAGACAATTTAGACCCGGGTCCAAAAGATAAACTGGAGCTCAATCCTTCAAAACGATTGACTCTTTGACTATAAGTTGTTTTTTTCTATCTGTTAAAAAATGGTTTGGATTTCAGAAGGTTGACAGGAAATAGTAGTAGAATTGTGTTTTTTACTAAACAGAGCTGCCAAATTCTTTATGAATAGCAGCTGTTTCTAACTTGTGTGTTAGCTTTAGCCTCTTTGCTTTCTTTGATCCGCTTTACCAGGTACTGTTTTAGTAAAAATTAGAACTAAATATTATGCTCAAAATGACAAAAACGCTGAAGACTCCTAAGGTGCCCAAGACACTCAAGACGTCGAAGACATAACGATAAAGATCTTTGGCGTCTTAAAACATTTCTAGAAAGCAAGTCAGCTTCAGCATAGTTTTTCATATTTGAACCAAACTATACTTTTCCGAAAGATTTTAGTGCGATTTGACTTCAGCAATATTCCATCAGCCATCAGTTTAGGTTAGTAATGTCTCAAACATTCGAATTTTATTGTGTTTTAACCCAAATATAAAGGACCAAGCACCTTTGTATATGAAAACTATAGTACTATCATGGCGAGTTTTTTTTTAGGGTTGCGCGGACCCTTGTGGTGGCGCTGCAAAATTTGAGGTGTAAAATCTGATTTGGGGAGTCTTTAAGCGTCGAAAATTGGTGGTAAGAGCAAGAGGAGACTATTTTTTGGATTATTGCATCTAAAAAATATCAATAAATATCATTTAAAACCTCCTTAAGCTCTCCGCAAAAAAAAGAGTAAGGGTTGCAGGCATACATTAGATGTCGCCCCATTTGACTTCCACCATGAGAGTACTATAGTTTTCATATACAAAGGTGCTTGGTCCTTTATATTTGGGTTAAAACACAATAAAATTCGAATGTTTGAGACATTACTAACCTAAACTGATGGCTGATGGAATATTGCTGAAGTCAAATCGCACTAAAATCTTTCGGAAAAGTATAGTTTGGTTCAAATATGAAAAACTATGCTGAAGCTGACTTGCTTTCTAGAAATGTTTTAAAGTACCAAACTACGATGAAAAATCAAAGAACTACGAAAAATATTTTTAGTACATTTTGGTTTGAAACAAACAAGATACATACATATTGTGAATAATTTGCTTCATTCACAATGGGTTATTTTTGATTTTAGCTCTAACTGGTTTGCGTATAAGCTTTCGGAACATTTTTTTAAAAATCAAATATCTGCACCTCTTTTTATCTACTTTAGTTCGATAATAGATGGAGTAGCGCATCTATTGACTGCTTGTTCAAAATACTGGGAACACAAAATTTATTTATACATATGTACATACATATGTACATATAGATTGATATAATATTAACAATTTAATATTGATCTTTTCCATTTTAAAGGTGTAAATGTTCTAGATCCGTTAGAAGTCTTAGAGTTTTGTCTTCTTTTCTGCAAAATGTCAAATCATGGCTTTTTCGATACGATAATGTTCAAATTGAAAATTTACTGTCCTTAATTACTTAATATATATATAAATTAAATAAAAAAAAAATTTAAAAAAAAAAAAAAAAAAAAAAAACCTTTCCCTTCCTTTTTCCCCTTTACTTTTCACCTTGCACACAACTATGTTGATTTATTTTTTTATTTTTTGATAGACATTCGCCACTAGCTCTAGTTTTAAGCTTAGCTAAAGAGTGTCTCTTAATTTATTTTATGGGTACGTAGAAAGTTGTTATTCGGAAGATCACTATTTTATAATAATTTTTGAATTTGTTTTATGCTTTGCTTTTTATGTTAAATTTTTTGTAAATAATTTTTCTCTGGTTTTTGCAAATCTTATATGTTAACTTTCTTTTCTAAAGCTATTCAAATTAATGTACCTACCAAAAATGAATTATAAATAAATGAAAATGAAAATTAAATACTATGAATAATTAATATGCATATATTTACGCAAAGCAGTAATTTTGTAGACAAATTTTTGTATATTTTTAAAAAATTTTTAGCTGTCAAGTTTTTTCTTTTTAAAGTATTTTTGACATTTTTTTGCAATAATTTCTTTTGAGCACTTTTTTTTCCAAATTTTTTGACAATTTATTTTCGAATTTTTTTTTAGGACAAAAATTTTTTTGATTTCTTATTTTTAAGAAATCGAAATCCCAAAAAATTATGTAAAATGAAAAATTAGCGCAAATTTTTTCATTTTACATAATTTTTCGGGATTTCGATTTCGGGATTTTGTGTTTTCGGGATTTTGGATTTTGGGGGTTTTGGAGTTTTGGAATTTTGAATTTTCGGGATTTTGGGATTTCGGGATTTGGATCCGTCTCCCTATAAAAATACATCTTGACACGACTTCGTGGTCGTCGTCACATTAAGTTAGTTTGGTGAAATCGATGGCTAAATTTCTGTGGAATTTCTGAATTCAATATCGCAATTCCACTATTTAGGGAGAACGTGGTAAGAACCAACATTATTTTTTCCATTTATTTATTTAAACTCAATTTATTAAAAACTCAATAAAAATAAAAATGAGTGCGTATACGCCCTGGTGTACTATTAGTCCTTATATAATTTAATTTTGTGACTTGACTGTACAACGGTTTAATAAATGGTTGTGGTTTCGCAGTTATTTCTGTCTGTCTGTCGGTCTGGTTGTACCTCGACCTACAGCCTAAGCTACGGAAGCGATTTTCTTTAAACTTTGGAACATAACAGTTAAGATAAAAATTATTATTCTCAAAAATGACTCTAACGATTTTGATGTAATTTTTTTCTGTAGGCTTATATATGTACATTACTTATTTATTATTTTATGTACATAATTAAAACAATTTGATAAAAATTATTTTCAAAAAATCGTTTTTGACGGTACCTGCCCTAGAACTGGATTTTTGTTTTTCTATTATCTCATAAACGGTTTGACGGATCTTAATAGAAAATTTGTATGAAAGAGAATTTTAATAATATTGCACATGAAAATCAATATTTTTTGTAAGCAAGAAATTTCAAATATTTTTCTTCTCTCTCCGTTCTTTATTTTCTTAATAATAAAATTTGTATAAAGGTTGATGAACTTTAGATGTGTGTACTGTACCTACTGTTACTTTTACGTGCTTAATTTGTATCCATTTTAGTAAATTCTCTTCTTCTTTGTCCTTATCCAACGAAATAAACTCCCCTGGAAACACTCCATTATTTTCTTTTTTTTTTAACAAAAACAACATCAAAAAAAATATAGCCCCAAGCATTTACTCTGAGTTCTGTGCGACATTCCCTTAATTTATCTCCCTTAATTGCAATTCGTGCAGATTCTGATATTTTTGCATAAAAGATGGAAATAAACTTTCACCCACGCTCTGGACGTACGCTCATCAGTCCTTAAGTCCTGTTACAATACACTTGAGTGAACAAAAAAAATTCATCCTTTCTATACCATTTTCTTTGTACATGCCTACATTATACAAAAGAACAAAGTACATTTTAGGGGAGCGTCAAATAGTTTCTGTGTACATAAAAACTCTTATGGAAGTAAGCAATCATAGAGAAATTCCTCACATCCTAAATTTGAATAGTAAATCATTTAATTCGGCCAGACGTCCTTAATTGTGATCCTGAACACGTTTACATTTGGCAGTTCTTCATCCATGTTCCTGGTTTTTTTTTTTTTGTTTTTTGATTTGGATTTGTAGAGAAATATCTTGACCATTGACCAGCACACCACCCCCGTTTCCGTTTTCATTTCAAACGTATACAACTAACAGTTACAATACAATTTACCCAAGACATTGGATCATTAGTGTGGTGCTGTGGGCCGCCTTTACGGGTATGGGCTTTAGAAAACTGGTGGTGCATGGTCGGCAGAGATGACTATCCCTCATTATAATTATATTTGGCCATATACCTCCTTTCTTTGTTGTTTTCAGTTAATTGTATTACTTGTTGTTGGGGTATCACCTTTCTTTGAGATAAAGGATTTTATTTTGGGATGCTGCATGGGTTAGGTTTACATTTTAGAAAGACAATGCACCCCTAAATGTATGTTATGTATATCAGTGATTCTCATTTAAGAATTTTACTACAGTACTACACCACACTTTGGAAAGATGCTTGTATCAGAAACGGTCAATGCACCTTTCAAATTTGTGTGTTTTAGATGGATGGTCTAGCAAAAGGTTCATGAACCTTACAAAAAGCAAAAAACGTTGAACTTCATAGAGGTGACGTTTCATTACACTTTTCTTGAAAAGGCAATGAATTATCTGCTTATGTACATTTGAACTCTTAAGATACAAGTTATGTACCTTTGTAGGTTGAATGTTTTAAATTGACTTTCTTACAAATAAAGCGTTTTTGAAATATTTAATTTTTTCACGATAATTTTACATTAAATTTTTTGAGTAACTACAATTTTTTATCATAACCTCTCAAAATTGAGTGAGAAACGGCCAAATTTTTTTAAATTTCAAAAAAAAATTAATTCTGCTCGAACAAAATAAAAATAAAAATTAACATTCAAAAAAAAGAATTGGTCAACATTAATAATTTTCAAAATTGAAATTGTCTCTAATCAATTTTCCCCACACAATTATGGGGTTTTAAAATAATCAATAATTTTTAAATTTTAATCTGAAAGCTGATTTTGACAACTATAGCCTTTCATTCGGCAGAAATAATTGATTATTTTTTTGATTATAATCAATTTTGCAGATCTAATTTTTTTCGAGAGATTTTCCCCTCCATACACTAAAACAATTTGTATTAAAGTGGTTTGTGATTTGTTTATTCCAATTCGATTGTGAAAATTTTGTTTAAAATAAATAATTCTTATTTATATATGCTTTAAATTGTTTTTAAACACTTTTCAAATGAAAACTAAATTTGAATCCAGATTTGACAGCTACACCGACATTATTTTCCCGACAAGAAATAACACTAATGCAGTGACAAAGAAAAATCAATTATTAATTGTGTTCCATTCGCCATGAACAAAATCAATTTTTATTAAGAAATCTTTATTTACCAATGAAAAACCCCATTAGTAGTTTTTTTTACCCAGGCGTCAGATTAAAAAAAAAAATCCACCGTATAGCTGTTACCAATACCTTCATGAGCAATCACCTTTAACATTTTACAACTGTCATTCCCTAGTTCACTTTTATAACTTCGTTTGCGCTGTCATTTTATTCTGAGCTCAAGAGTTCTAAGAAAAAATGTTGTGTACAAAAAAGGAAGATAACAAAATTTTCAATCAGAAAGTGTTTACAAAATTTCTTGTACAATAAGCCCTTTTCAAGATATTCATTAAAATATGATTTTCAAAATGGCGACCAACGCACAACTAAACTAAACTAAGAACAGAGCCGTCTACCATTGTGATTTTGTATTATGGACTACATTTTTGATCCTGGCTGTTTGAAACTAATGAATGTTTAAATTTTTATTTATATCTATACAAAAATGCAGATAGATTATCTCTCTATCGTGTACAATTTGTTTAGAGAATTTAGATAATTACAAGTACGTACTTAATAAATTACAATTATTGTGTTCGCATTGAATTGAAGGATATGCTGATCCAATCAAAATTTTTCCATTGTGTCTCCAAACATTTGTTTGTATATTAAATTTATTTCCACCCAAAGAAACTGGACACTTTTGATCTGGTCTCAATTCAAAGCAAATAGTATACAATGCTAGCTCCAGTTCGGGACTTGTTCCTACAAACATCGAATTGTAAGTCTTAGTGATGCCATTGTATGTGAAACGAAATGCGATGATTTTTCCTTTCTAAAATATTATTTAAAAGCTAAATATTAAAATTTCCATTTCACTTAAGTTTTAAAATTAAACTTACATTTCCCAAATCAAGCTTATTGACATAGCCCTTGTAATCTAAATGACCAGCTTTTTCTTCTTTGTCGAAATAGACCCAATTGTGAAGACCAATTATTTTTCCATTTTTGATTTCATTCAAAAACACATGTTCAAAACCAGAACTTCCGAGTTTACCCTGGCCGCGAGAATAAATTGTAAACCAAATGGTTTTCAATAAATCCCGCTGGGATTTTGGTTTAGATGAAACAATTCCTAAAAAAGACAAAAAAGTTTTACAAGTGTTTAAAATAGGATCGCAAGATTCGTCCGCACCTTTGTTTTGAAGAAATAGCATAGCTTGTCGCATAACACAAGTCGCCAGCACAGCATCAAGAAAGTCATCTTCTTCTTTGAGTTCGATGGGAGTTACAATTTCTTCAACTGAGGTATCCATTTCATAGTTGTCATAGAGCTCTCGCATCTTGGCAATAGTTGGTGACCAAAGAGTTTGTTCATTTATTTGCAGAAGACTGAAAAACAATAAAACAGTACGAATTTTTGACCGAAACTTAACTTTTCTTACCGTTCAGGTGCTACATCGTTAGTATCGATGGATCGTGTCTTCCCCTGGACATTTACAATAATCTGATCAAGTAGAGAATTCTCTCTCTTGTACAAATTCTCCGAAATCTGTAGAAGTTCTTCATCTGTCACAGAAACAGAGTTCGCAGTCACTTTTCTTGGGTTGAGTGGCACAACTGGCGGAAGAGCTTTACAATTTTCATTGGATGAAGTGGTATTGCAATTTGAGGTGAATATAGGATCTTGGTCATGAGTCAAACTGGGTTCTGTAGATTTATTGATAGGAGACGTTTTTGACGAGCAGCACCACCATATCCCAAATAATTGTCTAAAGATACTAGGTTCTTCACAATCTGTAAAAGAAGAGATTCGATTTTTTTTTAAATATAATTCTTAAAAAACCATAATTGAGATTAATCTACTTGCAACTTGACAGCAGCATATCAACAAAATAATAGGAACGCCTAGGAACAATATGAACTTCATCTTGTTTATTTTTCAGAAAACACACAGACAACCTAGCAGAAGCAAATTAAATAAATCCCAACTGAGATGTGTTTCTTTGAAAATTCACAGATAAACTAAAATTTCAATTGCTTACTTTTTAGTCAAATTTTTTTTTTTATCTCCTAAATAATCATTCATTGTTTATTTAGTTTCATATCTTTTTTGAAGAAGCTGGGTTCTCGGTTTTTTTAATCTAATAATGTCACTCCTATTAAAGTATAGCCCAGTAAAAATACAAACAAATAATAGTTTCACGCTTATTTTATTCAAAACGTTTGAGCATTTTTATCGACGTTTAAAAAACTTAAACTGGAAAAAAAAATTGGCTTTTCTCGTAAAACTCAGAAATGGTGAATGCTGCATTTTTATACTGTGTCACCTTTTTCTTATCTAAAAGAAACCCAAATATTTGCGATAAATTATAAAAATATTTTAAATTATCGGTAGAATTAAAAAAAAAAGATTTTTACTTTTTTTTGAAAACCAAAATGGTTCTTAATCGAATATGAAAAAATATGATTTCTGGCATACTCCGCCATAGGTCCAATTTTCGAATACTGTCCGTATTCGATTTGTGGCCGTATACCGGCAATAACGCGGCAAATGTCAAGTGGTTGATTGTTTCGGGCTTATCGGCGTAGATTAGCGACTTCACATATCCCCACAGAAAATAGGCTAGCGTCTGTAAATCGCACGATCTTTTAAGTCTATGCTTGATCAATTAAGCAAATATTCAAAACATGAAGATTTTTCATTTCTTTGATATTGAAATTAGAGGGCGACCGCCAGATTTTGTTACTTTTTACCGAAGTGCCAGAATACCTATATTGAACATAATGAACCTATAATGAACGTCATAAGATAAAATAAATATAAAAATATTCGATAGGAAAATATAAAAAAGAAACGTGCAAATACGGGACACTTGTACGCTTTTGAATAAATTATACCAATCTTCTATTACCTAAATTTGTTGCCTAGTATAATTAGATAATCAATTCGAAGACCAGCTTTTTAAATATTAAAAATTGAATAAACAATATTTCGTTGTGTAAAATACGAAAGAATACAGAGTGTGCTGTGGATAGATCCAAAAAGAAAGCCAGGTTAAAAGACAAATAAATGTTTTTGAAAACAGAACATTTTGAATAGATAATACATTATGTACCTACATTATTTAAAATTAAAAAAAAAAAACAATTTTTTTTCAGGTACGAATTATT
Source organism: Syrphus vitripennis (assembly GCA_958431115.1). Taxonomy (NCBI): domain Eukaryota; kingdom Metazoa; phylum Arthropoda; class Insecta; order Diptera; family Syrphidae; genus Syrphus; species Syrphus vitripennis. Next base: position 125,560,564 of record OY288108.1, read on the forward strand.
AAAAAAAAATCCAAATTTTAATTCCAATAAGCTAACTTAAGCATTAGAAGTGTTTTTAGTTTATCTGTGGATTTTAGAAGAAACGGATCACGAAACGATTTATTAATATCGTTTCCATTACTTTAAATTCTTTCTTTTCCACACTTGTGTAAACTCTGACGAAAATATTAGATAAGATGAAGTCTGCATTACTTTTAGCTTTTGGTCTGATTTTGTTGGTGTCTTGCTGTCAAATTGCAAGTATGTACCTCATAGTTAAAAAAAAAGAATCGTTGTTTTTCAAAGTAATTTAAAAATGTTTTTAAACAGATTGCCGAGAACCCTATCAACCTTACAACTCATTTGATGATGAAAATGAATGGTCTCCTAATGAGGATGAATCGACAGGCTTTTCATTATATAAACCAATGCCAAATCCTTCGAGTAATGATGTTCCAGTCATCCCAAGAGCTATGAGCGTGAACCCTACTTCAGTAACGGATGATGAACTTTTAGAACTTTCGGAGATCTTATTCAGTAGAGAGAATTCTCTGCTTGATCAAATAGTTGTTAATATGCAAGGAAAGACGCGTTCAATCGATACTAACGATGTAGCTCCTCAACCGTAATGGAACTTGTTCAAAAGCTTAGAAGTGATTCTAATTATTTTGTATTTTTATTTAAAGCCTTTTTCAAGTGAGTGAAAAAATTCTAAAATCACCAACTGTTGCCAAGATGATAGAACTCTTCGACAACTACGAAATGGATGCCGCAATAGCAGAAACCGTTACTTCTGCCAAGCTAAAAGAACAAGATGATTTCCTCGAAGCTGTCATGGCTACAAATGTAATGCGTCAAGCTATGACATTCCTTCAAGCCAAAGGTATGGTAGAGATTTACGACTTCAATATCCATTACTGTATACAACTTTTTTTTCAAGGAATTGTTTCATCAAATCCAAAAAGCCAGCAAAACCTTTTGAAAACAATTTGGTTTTCACTTTATTCTCGTGCTGGAGGTATTCTAGGAAGTTCTGGTTTCGAACATGTGTTTTTGAATGAAGTGAACAAAGGCAAAATAATTGGTCTTCATAATTGGGTGTATTTCAATCAAGAAGAACTAGCTGGTCGTTTGGATTATAAGGGTTACATCAATAAACTCGATTTGGGAAGCGTAAGTTAAAAGAACGAGTAATTTAAAATTTTAAACTAAATGATTTTATGGTTTTTATAAATTGTAGAAATCAAAAACAATCGAATGCAGATTTACACATAATGGTCTGAACAAACCAGTGAATAGTCTGTTTGCGGGAACAACTCCTGAATTGGAATTAGCATTGTATACTGTTTGCTTCCAATTGAGACCTGATGCAAAGTGTCCAGTTTCGTTGGGAGGCAAAAAATTTGTCATCCAGACACATTCCTGGAGATGGAATGGAAACATGTTAGTTGGTGCAGCTTATCCTAAATTACATTAACTGTGTAAATTCAATAAAGAACATTTAATTGGTTTATTGCCAATCTTTGTCCTAAATTTTAGGACATTGAGATTAATTCTATTGTCTTAATCTTGTCTAATATTTAATCCTTTTAAATTATTAGAAATAAGCTCCCATCAGAGTAGATATAATTTTTCAATAAATGTTACAAGTTTGCAGCTCTCCTTACGGTCACGGAAGTGTCACTTTCGAGAATTATAAAATTCTTAAATTCTAGCCTAAGACACTTTAAGGCATTGTTCACACGGCATTCAACCAGTCGGCAGAGGATTTTTCCTGCAAAAGCACTTATTTCATAATTTATGTTGTGTCGTACATGAACCGCCATTTTGAAAATGACGTTTTAGCCCATATCTCGAGAGCCACTCATTTTACAAGAAATTTAAGAAAACTATTTTCATGGAAAATTTAATTATCTTTCTTTTTTATTTATTTTATGCTTTCAACGTTAAAACGCCTGAAATTATACTTTCGTCTGTTCTTTGTGATTTGTTCTCATAATATTGGCTGTTTGGAGGTATGTAGGTACAAGCTAAAAACAAACAAGAGTGTATACTTTTAGGAGCTTCAGCTCTGAAATTATGGGTCAATTGAAAAAATGTTGAAAATATAAAAGAAACATGAACAAATTTTCTTTAAAAATAATACTTACAAATTTTTTGAAGAATGAGCCGTTCTCATGGCGGCTAACTCAAAATATATACAGCTATTTTTATTTAAAAAGAAGAAGAAGAAGAAGAAGAAGTTGCCATGAAACGTGAAACTGACTTTCGACGCCAATACATAGAGGAAGAAATTTCAAACTCGTAAATTTCAAATGCGTAAATCAGTTGCATTCGGAACGATCATCAAAACGGGTGAATGTCAAGCTCCCAAAGAAACGACAGGAGAAAAATGTTAGTGCTACAGTAGCCAAGAATCATCCAGAAGCAATGAAATCATCCCACGTGGACAGTCTGATAAGTGGGCCTATCTAGAAGCAGTAAGTGGAGAACGATTGAAGAGGATTGAGAACTCTGGGAAGATTTGAAGAGGGCTGAGATAAATGTCCAGAAAATGAGCACGATGGCACGCAAAGAAATTAGAGAATATTATGCCTTGGAAAGGGGAACCCCACCGAGAATCTAACTACATATTGATGAATTTTTAGCCAAAGCTTTAAAACATAAGCGTTAGTGCGTTTTCTTAAAGGACCATACATATGTAGTTATAAAATATTCGAAGAAGGTATTATCCAAGTCCAATTTTTGTTTTGTTTTTGTTATTACTCGTAACTTTTTTTTTGCTTTACGTACCTTCCCATAAAAAGTTAATTTTTTAGCTTTGCAAACATGAGTTTTTTTTTCTTTTTTGAAATTCGAGTTATAAAACCTGTTGGGTATGGGTTTGTTAATAGAATACATTACAAACTCGAATATATTCTGCCAAATCATTGAATTGTGTGTTTATTTGCTCCTGTTCTACCATAGATCTACACCTGACCATCCCATCCTAAAACCACCCACGTCCTTTTTATCAGCCCGAAATAAAAGCATGGAAGCACCTTTTTTGCAATAAAATTTGGCAAGCAAAGTTTTTTATCTATCAGTCACCGGGTCCCCGGTTGTGTTTGCGTAAGGGACCACTAACACAAGACAACCATGATGACGATGACAGTTGAAATGTATTCAATTCCAATGCTTGGACAGGACAAACGGAACATCCTTTATTTATACAAAATAAATGAAAATATACTAAAGAATCAATGTGGAATACATAGTTACGAGTGTATATACCTTACCTAGATGGATATAAGTTTCATTTTGTGTTTGTTGGTTTTTGTGTACATTACGGTACAGTAGTTGTTTATTTTACGAGGGTGTCTCTTTTCCTTGCGCCCGCCATTAGACTGATTGAATTTATTCAGTTTGAATTTTCAGTTCATTGTTTCTTTCATTTTTATTTGTATATCCTTGGACTCAAAACGTCGGATACGAACGGATGTGACAGGAAGTCATTTTTGTGGGGTAGCCAGGTACCTACATTATATAAAATAAAAAGAAGAAAAACAAAAACTTATTTCGTTCTAAAAAGTTGTGACTTGTGATTCTACAACCAATGCATATTGATTCGTATATATAGAAAAATAAAACTCAGTTATATTTTTTATAAGGTTGATTCAAAATCTACTTTTTCGTCAGAGTGAATTGTTAAGTTAACATATAAAATACGTATATGCGAAGTCCTTACAATTTCTGACTAGGGGTTCAAATTTCAAACTTCAGTTCGGATTTTGGAGTCAATATTTACAACTTGAAACTCCTAATTTTCATTTTATTTTCTAGTAACAAAATATGAAATCTGAATTTTGAAGTTCTCTTAAAAAAGAAAGAAAGTCCGAGAAGTCATATTTATCCCCGACTTCAGTGTGAAGTTAGCAGTACCTACATACCCTTTTCTCAGCAACTGACTATGAACTTAAAAGAGTACTCAAAATTTGCAGTTTTCCATTTCCTTTTGGAAAAAACTTCAATTAAAATTTTGAAGTCCTATTTAAAGTCTTATTTAAAAAAAAAATCATCGCTTCACCGCTAGCAAAAAGGACATGCACTGCTAACTTCACAGTGAAGTTAGCAGTTTGAACTATTTTTAAATTAAGACTTCAAATTTTAGACTCAATGTTTTTTCCAAAAAAAAAAGGCCAATTTGAAGCCTTTTTTCATGTTTCTAGCTCAAACGGTTGTTGAAAAAAAGACATGTACTGCTTATTTCACAGTCAAGTTAGGAGTTCAGGCTATTGATGAATTGCAAAAAAAAAATGCAAATTCCTGTCAAGGTCTCGTTGATCTAGTTGAAGAGTTGTTCTGCAAACTTCACAGACCATAAAACTATTTTAAAAAATCATGGCTCAAAATTTCATACAATTTCTTATTTTTTATTAAATTTTTCTATCTCCAATTAAAATATGAACTCTTCACGCCTTTTAACACTATCATAAGCATGAAGATTAAATTTTAGATTCATAAATAACGGTGCCTGCCATAAAAATGCTAAGAAACCGTTAAATCCATTTTTCGAAAATGCCTTGTCGATTTTCATTTTCTAGTTAAATGTTGAAGGAACCCCGCAATTCTGTCTGTCTGTCTATCTGTACCTAGACCTACAACTTAAACTACTAAAGTGATTTTCTTCAAACTTGGAACTTAAGAATCTTCTAGGGAGGGAAATTGAAATATTTTTTAAGTTCAATTTTCTTAGAATCAATTTTTAACAATTCTGGTTAAAAAACATTTTACCTAAAGCACACTCCCTTAAAAGCCAAACTTTCACCATAAAATCTAAGAAAGTATAAAATTAAAAAGATAATTTGTTTATACTTAGTACTTACACTCGTACTTCATCTATGAAGCGAACTAAAACTTGAGCACTCTCTAGCTTTCTAAAAATAATAATCAATCCTATTGCGAGTAGCTAATACACATGCAAGCATTCATTAGTCATTGTCAACATAATCTACAGTTTCTTTCCAGTAAAATATACTTACACTCATGGGGGTAAAATTAACCATCACTACCGAACAGTTCGTGAATTAAATTTATCTCCCGTCATCATTATCGGTCTCGCATTAAAATCAAACAAAATCTTCACTTTCATCACATGATGTCCCGAAAAAACTGATAAAATACTTTCCAGACAACACCAAACCATTAACTCATTCATCACTCAAAAAAAAAAAAAAACACAAATCTTTTGTTCACCAACTTTCATCCTTAAATCTTGTCCCCACTCTACATCATCAACCCTTTCCCATTTGCCAACCACAAAGTCATTGCCATATCTTTGCCAATCTAATAATCATACATTCAACCGACAAGCTCTAATGCAAAACTTCATTGTCAGTGTGAGAGAGTTGGGGGTGGCAAAAAGTGAGCAAACAAGAACAACAAAAAACCACCCTTCAATTTCCATAGTTCTTTTTTGCTTCGCTTCAAATTACCAACAATGCCAGTCTCTAATGTCGTTCCACCTCTATTTCGATTTGGCCACAGTTTGCAATTAACTCACTCTCTTTGCGGGTTCTGGGGATGTCGGAACCCCCTTCGTCACATAATAAATTAGATTTCATCAACCCTATACAAAGGATTGCAAAACTTTTTGCATCTTTCCATAATATACTCTCTTTTCTGTTTTTTGAACACATCGTCGTCGGTCGGTCGTCGTTTGTTGGACTACCTCTGGCACTGTTTGAATGCAAAAAGGATTGATCATCAATCCTTTTTGAATGTATATACGAACTTCTTTGTTTACAGGCTAATGCTTTCATAATGTAAGCAAGTAAGTATATAAAGCCATTGCTCCCACAGGATATCGGAGGCGACGAAATGGATGAAAGGGTTCGTTTCTGTTTTTTTTTTGTTGCGGAATCGACCATCGACCTTTGTTAGAAAATTCATAATTGTGTTTAATGTCATCAATCATAATTGCGTTGTGATGAGTCACACACAGTGCACGGTTACAAGAAAAACCGCTTAGCAATATTAAATTTAGTAGAAGTGTTGATGTTAATAAATGATCCTTGCTGAACTGTATTTAGTTTCCAATTACTATAACATTAGTTTAAACATTTTTTTTTGTGGGGCCGAAATTGAGAAAAAAAAAATCAGGAAATATTTTAGAACATTGTTGAATTGCTTCTTATCAAACATACACAAATTTTTGACTATCTTAACTTTGATACAATTACTGGGCACAAATTTATCTAAAGTTTTAAACAACACCTGACAAAAGACGCAAACGGATATCTGCTAGATTCGTGGAAGAAGCACTTTCCAGCGGTTTTAAGCCGCGTTTTCATCGGGAAAGTGAGCCCGACGGCCAGTGACCTGTCCGAAGGAACAATTTCCCGAATACAGGCGTATTTCCCAGTAGAGAAGAAATCTTAACCGCAATCAAAGCACTTCAGACCAAAAAAGAGATTAGACTTGATGGTATTTCCGCAGAGCTCTTACGAGCAGCGCCAACAACATTGAGCTACTGCACCCATTCATACTTTGGGCAGAAGGGGTATCATAGATAAATTGATTGCTACTATCGAGGCTATGTGATGGATCCAAATGACACGTTCTGTATGATGGAAGGAATTTTCAATCCAAAGTGTTCTTGTTGGGGATTAGTGATGGAAATGGAGGAATCCGGTGGACTCTGCAATCATACGTCAAACACCTTAATGATGTATTCTTGCTCTGTCATAAGATTATGGATCTCCATCAAATGACAACAACTAAAGATCAATTCAGCAATAGCAAAAATGATCAGCCTTGAATCTTCCTAATCTGCTCAAGTAAATATTTCTGGACAACCAGTAGAGATGGTTGAAAATTTTCAATATTTTGGAAGTTTTGTCTCTATTGATGGTAGAATTGAACTACACATTTACAGTCAAAACTGGAGAGCAAAGGCTGCGTTTGCTATGAAGTCCAAAATATAGGGAAACAACTCTATAAGCTTAAAAACCAAGTCACAACTGTTTTGAAACCGTGCTTCTTTACTTGGAAAGTCACAACCCTTATCAGCAGACTGTTTCCCAACGCTCCGGTCCGGAAAATCTACAAATACAATCCCAAAGAGAAGACCTCAACCAACTTGATGTTCGAAACTGGAGACAGCTAGCTAAAGATTGAGTTGGCTGGAGAAGGATGTTCGCTGAGGCCCTGCTTTAAGTAAGTAAGTAAGAAATGAAAAATTAACGACAACTCATAACGCTAATTCTAGTTGGAAACCGAATTTTCAAAACCCATGAATGTGATGTATGATCATTTTTTACTAGGCACAGACTGCGTTGTACATCTGATCTAAACCAGTCATATGGCTTGACAAATTCTTTGGAAAAAAGAAACACACGTGCAAACGAACAAATCAAAAGAATCGAAAAAAGTAGCTACATTCACATACACATATAAAAGTTAATTGGATCCTTGTAAATATATTGCTGAAAATCAAGTTGTTCTTTTCTGAATTGTCAAAAGTTTTTGGCATTTGTTATTGGAAATACCAAGTACCTACATATGTCAAATACATATAAAAGCTACGCGAATGTCCTTTTTTAATATCTACCTACAGCCTACAGCAGTCCTACAACAATCCTATAGAAACCAACAATTTCGTGATGAGAAATTCAATTGAATATCTATTTTAAAACTTGAAATTCTTTCATCAAAGTGTCTCGCTTTTCGATCCAATAAAATGGCAATATTTGTAACAAAAAGAAGATATCAACCTTCCTAAATAAAAAATAGCTATTCATATTATTTATTCTGATAAAGTAAGGATGAGTTTCGTGCGTGTAATATTCTTCTTCTCATTCTACTTGTTAAACGAGTCAATATAACCTCAAAATGAATTTGGGGCACAAATTCTAATAGAAGGTTTTTTTATGGTTTTTTTTTTTTTGTTCTATTTTCGTGGAAAAAGAAGTTCACTTAAATTGGACCACCGGAAAACACAATTCAAAATGTCAGCTGTTAATCCTAAAAAATCATAAAAGAATCCGTAACCAGCTATGTATACTTTTAAAATATGTTTTCAGAAATGTGGCAACTCTGACGTGTTTCTCAAAATGTGGGCTTAGTTCAGAAACTAATTGGTAGCAACGCATCTAAGTCCCATTTCTTGTTTTACTCCCACTTTGGGGGCTCTGCCCGGCTCACGCAACTGCATTGATCCGCTAAGGGTATTTTGCTTTCCTCGTTCCAATTCTTATGAGTTTTCAAACAGAAATGTATTTTAATACTAAAAATAAAAAAAAAGTCATGTCTCATAGCCAGCCCTAATTTTAAGCTAAGCATTCATCCTCCACGAGTGAATGACTAATCCTCTTGTTTTATAAAAATCTTAATCGGCACCTGAAATTTGCACGCTCAAAGGACATGTTTTATGTTTTTAAAAAAATTAGATACAAAAAATATTCTTCTATGACCAAAATTATCAAAATTTTAGAATTTCTTGTCATTGCCGGAGACTCCCGTCGCCATTTTCAAATATCGGTCGGTTTTCCGTGAATTCTCTTTTTCCAGAAAGAAATAGAAGTAAAAACTGTCAAATAATCTTTTGTTAAAATTTGAAGCTAACACTAAAATTCTTATATTGACTCATCTATAAAATGTACAAATTACAACGTTCTTAAAATATAAGATTATTCTGAAATATAAGTTCAAGTAGGTATATATGGTGACCCATTCCTCTCTGACTTATTGAGAATCGTTTAAAATTCAATCAATCAAAAGCATCCTACGCAAATTATACGCCACTTTGCATCTGGACAAGACATACATCCTGGGTTTCAAAAAAAAATAAATCAAAATTTTTGTTCACATATCCCCAAGGCTGTTCAAGATTGCTCCTCTCAAACTCTACAGAGAGATCATAAACACACTCCCACACAAATAAAAAAAAAAGGATGACAAATGATGCAGGATATCTGTCCACGTTCATGGTTCTGGTTCTGGTTCGCTGCTTCAATCCATTTGCCAATATACGAGTATGCTGCCAGGACGAATTAAATACATTATGCATGCTCGGCTCATGCTGAATTCTTCGAGAGCCCTGCAAAAGGATGCTAATCTGAATTTGGACACCCTCTGACAAGATGCCAAATCCCAAATGAAAAGTGAAAAGATGTTGCGCCCTCAATTTTTGGTGTGAGAGTCCTTGGCGAGAGGCTAAATCTAGCCAAGGGTGATGGGCTGATGGTCATCCATCCGTCTGTGCGTCAGACGTCTAAGAGACAAACTCACATGAACAAGACATGGCAGTTGTTTGTCAGTGTCGCAATGCTTCCAAAAGTCCAACTAGTAATTTTCTTTGTATCGAAAAAAAAAAAATGTTTCGAATAAGGTTCTTGAATTTGGAGAGAAGGGAGGTAATCTGGTTCTGGAAGAGTTCCAAGATGATTGATTGTCTTCATGTAAATTTATTGATGTCTTGGTTAAGGGAGACGCAAAATATAATCAGTTCGTTTACATAAATTTACTTACCGACAAACTTGGATAACACGAGAAAGTGGATTTTTAAGTGACCTCTTGGGACTTGTCAAAATAAAAACAATCTCACACTCGCTTAAGGTCCTTGATCAAACAATGATTTACATAAGATTGGAATTGGATTTTTGATTGGCATTGAAGCACATGGTATATTATGTATAACCAGTTATTTCGAAAAAGAATATGCATATAATTTTATACTTGTGTACATGTTCTTTTATAAAAAAAAATGGCCGACAGCAAAACTAAATTAATTAATTAATTAGTACATATTTAGTTTGGTTATTTCTTTTTTAGTTCTTTTTTTCTTGCAGTATTGTTCACGGGAACTTTCTGAACTGATTCCCACCTGAGCACTCCACCTCTATGCCAAATCGCAATAAAGAAATCCAATTTTAAAAGTTAATGAATTGAGTTTTAATAAGTAAACTTTTTGAAACAATAAGTTTTTCGTATTGTTGGTGTATATTTTAAATGAACATTTTTGTTTTTCACAGAATTTTGTTTTCACAATTTAATTTTTGACCAGTTCTCATTCTAGAGGGTTAAAAAATATCCACTTGGTTGCATGACAATTTTTTCCTTGACAGAACTTATTTTATGTGTTTTTTTTTACTGTTTTTTGTTTTTGCTTTTCTTTCGGCCTTTCTTTTAAAGATTTTTTTGATAATTGTTTTTCAACAGTTTTTTTTCTCGCGGTTCAAAAAAATGTTGTTCTCTGATAATTTTTTTTGACAGATCTTATTTTTGAAGATTTCTTTAATTTCTTATTTTCTTGTCATTTTTTGGACGAACATTTTATTTCGAAAAAAAAAAATTTTTTTTTGTCAACATATTAGGACATATACCCTAAAGTCCACTTTTTTAAAAGAGATCATTGTTATTAAAGGGTTAAGTCTAGGCTAACTTAAATAAGTCCAGGTTTTTCAGTAGATAATTACCATTGTTTCGGGGTTAAACCCGAGTTAAATCATGAAACAAGTTTTTTTAGTCAATTTAGATCCAAATTTAACACACCAAATTTGATGTGTTAACTCTGGATTAACTGAATAGATATATCTGACAGATTTATATTTCTAACAAATTTGTGTGATTTCGATATTGTCACTCATCGATTTCGACAGATGTTTGACAAGTAATGGATTAAGTTAATCGTTACACTGAAAAAAAACCTGAGTTAATTCTAGCTTAAATTGTTTCCAGGAAAGACGTTCATTTTATTTTGAATGTGAAAAATTCTGTGTTAGGTAATTTTTGTAATGGCTTCCTGAAAATAGTGAACAAATTCAATCAATCATTTAAAAATGTTTCTTTTGTTTTTATATTTTTTTTTATTTCGAAATTTTAATTTCTCAAATACAAATTAACAAAACCTTAATTTTAATTTCATATCAATTTACTATCTTTTCAAAACTTAAAGAGTATTTTTTTTAATTAATCACTGCAAACGCTTTTGTTTTCAAGTGTCAACTCAAACCAATTGTAAAATCTCAAAAATGAGAAACTTCATCAAGTTGTTGCTGGCTTAGGAATGCTGTACATTCCTCAATACCGTTAATTTTCTTGTAATATACTGCAGTTCTATTTTTGTACATCATAAGCTCTTCTTCGACATCATTCAATTCGTCCAGCGCTGTTATGATTTTTTCGAATTCAAAACAATCATGTGCTTCTTTCATTAGGTTTTTTAAATATTTTTGCTGAAGAAAATGTCCGTGATAAATTGTATTACTTTTGAATAGTTTGATCATTCTTTCTTGCATTTTTTTGAAAATTTGATTTTTTTTTTTGGTCTTTGTAAATTAAAATTGACGTGTTATGTGAAAGTGTGTTATTAAAACCGTTGGATTTAATAGACTGAATGTCTTAACAGGAGAGACATTCCTTTTTATTGTCATGTAGGGTTGAATTATGTAAATCCGACATAGATTATTTATAGAATTTCGTAAATCACTTCTTAGAAAACTACAAATTTGACCTGGGCATAAATCCTATTAAATGAAAATACCTGATAAAATATAAAAATATGCTTAAATACGAAACAAACACTTGTTTTTCTACCTGATTTGAAGATTAAAACTTTGTCCTTAAGCAATAGATATTGTAGACATGTTTGGTAGGCATAGACAGAAATGCGGGAAACCATTTTGAGTTATTACTTTACACCGTTATTAATTATACGATGCATAGAGCTGTTTTGTAAATCATTCAAATTTCACCATTTTCGATAACAATTTTGGATTGCTATACGATTCGAATGGTAGCGAGTGCATTTACTCAGAATTGGGCTGTCATTTCACTTTCGAGAGTTTAGTACTTCAAGAGAAAAAGAAACAGTACCTACAGTTATAACTTTTGATTTTTGAATGTTCCTGAATAATGGTCGTATTAAGAAAACTTTTAGTTCAAGAAGTTTGAAAAATTCCAATAAAGTAAAAGTTATGGAACGACTTTTTTTAATTTCCTATTTTTCAAAAACTGTATTTTTGTGAAAAATGGTTGTGTTGAGATAAAACAAAAAAGATTCTTAAGATTCTAAGAAAATTGAAGATCCACATTATTTTGTAAAGATTTTTTTTGATTTGAATGAAAAAAAAACACTGTTTTGTATCAGCAAATATTGGCGTTACAAAAAATTTAAGGGTAGTTCTGAAAACTGATCACAAGTTTTTAAAAGTAACTCTTAACTTGTTTCCCTTTGGCCGTATTTTATATAAAGAGCACGAAAATAATTCTTTAGTAAATAAACCAAAAAGTATTGTAAATTTTCCAAATGGTTTCACCAATCGTTTTCTCGTAGTCACAGATCAAAGTCAATTAAAGAAACAAATTTCATCGACTCTTTTAAAGGAAATAAAAATCAAATTTTTTTATCAAATTCTTTCACAGATAATTTGAGTTTTTTTACGGAAATTTGTTTAGTTTATTTCCAACTTAACTGCTTCACCATAAGGTGTTGACCTAAGAAAACATCGGCAGGCCTTCCTATTTCGGATTGTTCCATATCTGAGGCTAACTAAGTGATACTCCCTAAGTTAGCAGATCAAAGTCATCAGATCAAATTTGGTAGGAATTAATTCATGAAAAATGAATTCTTCTATTATTTTTCAGAATAATTTTCGAAGAATAATTCCAAAAAAAAAATCAAATATTAGTTCTTAGGCAATACTCTTTAAGTCTATTCATTTCCGATTGTTAACTAAATGATTTATCTGCTGTTAGTGTCAGATTATCTGCACCTGCATAAAGTACGTATAGAACTTTAATCAATGATTCACCACCATACCAAACCTCCACACACAGCTCAATATAAAGTGAAAATTAAATAATATTGGACTTAGAACACAGCCTTGGGGAACTCCAGCTTAACACTCCACATTTTCTGAAAAGTTCTTGCCATCTAATGTTAAGGCTTTGGTTGCACTCAAAAAAATGGATTAAAATAATAAATGTTTTTTTTGCAATGTTTTGTAAGCTTGGAATTGCGTGAGCGGACAGTCGCCCTAAGAAGTGATTCCTTAATATCAATTAATGAAAATTATTCTTTGCAAAAATATTAAAAATATGGTTTCATATTATTTTATTTTATTGTTTTTATTTTCATTTCTCAAACAAAAATTTAAAAGTCTTAATTTTAATTACATATTATGTTGGTATTTGAAAATAACTTAACATGGCTGCTCTACTTGTCTGATACGTATTTCCAGGCGTGAAATCAAACCAACTACCATATCATTCAATTGAGAAACTTGATCAAGTTGTTGCTGGCTCAGGAATTCTGTGCACTCTTCAAGATTGTTCATTTCGTTGTAGTATTTTATAATACCTTTTTTGTACAGTAAAAGTTTCTCTTCGATATCTTCCAATTCCTCCAAAGTTGGACTGTCTAATTCTATATCAAGATAAACCTCCACTTCTTTAATTAGCTTTTTTAAATATTGTTGCTGATTAACATGTTGGGAATAAATTTTATTAATTTTGGATAGTTTATTCATTCTTTCTGCAACATCTTCCATTTTTTTTTTAAATTGAAATTGGCGTGTACACTTTAAGTACTGTGGAAAAATATTATAAGTGTTGGAATTTAAAAGACTGAATATTTAAACAGTAGAGATATTCCTTTCAAACTCATTAAGGGTTGATTTGCATAAATTCAGCACAAGACAAGATTCTTAGAAGTACATAATTATATTCTTAATGTTATTTTATTACTTCTTGGAAAACCTTAAATCTGATCAAGGGTTTTTAGGATTGATTAGGTACACTAGTTTACAGCCAAAATGCCCACAAATGGGACGTGCCGTTAATAATGTCTTAGTTTTAAATTTTTTCCATTTTTACAATTTTAACAAAACTAATACATATGTATGTAAGAAATTTAAAATTTTTGAAAACGATTTTTATAAACCATTTGTGTGGGACGTCGAAAATAACATTCTTTTTTGTTTAAATTATTATAGAAATCCGTTTTGTACCAAATTTTCAAAAAATTAGTTTATATCTTTTTTTTTAAACTCATTTTTTTTCTTGTAAACTTATGTATTAATTTTTTTCAAAATAAAAATCGTCGAAGCCGTTTTCGATAAAAATCTAATTTTCAAAAAATTGTATGACAGATACCGATATACAAACATACAGAATTGCGAGAGCCATATTTTTCGACTTTCCTAGGGTGCTAGGGCGTTTTTTTAGAGTCAGACATGTTTTTAATGATTGGACTATTTGGCGGATTAAGATTTGCAACTTGAGATTTTTCTAAATTTTAATGATTTAAGATTTTTTTCAAAAAGAACCAATGTTGGTGTTTCTTACTAATATGCTTCCTCAATTCCTTGCTTCCTTGAAATGACAAATGTACCTACATCTATAAACAATTTTCCTAAAAGTAATGTGTTTAAGGATGAAATTCAGTAAACAGTTTATTACTTCCTACTGCAACTAATCTCCCTTCAACTGTCGAATTGAACATTTTAACCTTCGAGCATTCAGTCCTTTAGTATTTGAAAATATGTGTAAAATCGCCTTAAAAGGCATTCGTTACTTCATTAAATTTAATGCTTGCCCGCAGGCTTTAAAAACGTCGGCATAATCCACCCCTAGAGTATAAAGCTATGGATGTCAAATTTCATTTACAAATTCAAGTGAAAATGCCCAAAAAATGTCAAATTAAATGTGATGCGTAACTAAATAAAATACATGACATTTTATTTTTTTTTTCGAAGTAACTCTCCCCCTGTGTGGTCACTTTAGATGAGTTTAAAAAAAATTTTGTTCTTATTTTGCAAATTTAATCTAGTGATTGTGAATAAAACAGCAACACAAAAAATCACTACCAAATTTACCCTCTTGAACGGGTCGGTGTCACTTGGATCAGCTATGGCGACGTGAAGCCGTCGTCGCGACGTGACCTGAACAAGAAGTTTTTTAAAATAAAAATGGTAACTTCGAAACCATCACCCCTTCTCCTCCTTTTCATTTTTTTTTTTTGAACATACATATTTCACCTCCCATGATGGTTGTTTACGAAATGATTCCAACAAATTCTGTTGAAAAAATTACAATCCATTGTTAGTTAATAATCCTCCAGTAATGAGACCTTCTATATATAAGGGTGACCTAACAGTACGACATTTGTGATTCTAAAAAGGGATGAAATCCCTTCCAATTGAATTTTATCACTTCATTTTGTGGCTTTGAATTTCAAATGAAAACAATTTTGAAAGAAAATTCTTAAAAAAAAAATACGTACAGCAAAAAAAGGGGGTAATAGCGCTGTGTGTGGTAAAAGAAATCTACCTCCAAAAATTTATATTCATCCCCCTGGATGGGTGGGTTGATATGTTGGTTCGTGGTGATTTGTGAACAATATTTTCGTTTTTTTGCTGATTGTGATTTTTGGCTCAATAAACATTTATTTTACGTGGTTTAGCATTATTTTTACTTTTATATATTTTATTATAGGTATGAGCATAATTTAGGGTGGAGTTGAGAATAAAATCAAGTGAATTTATAGAAAACCGTTTGTGAATGGAGAGTTTGCAATAAAAATAAAATCAATGAATCTTATATAATTTTTGGAAAATGTACATTCTTAGTTGTGTCATATAGAATTTTATGTATAAACGTATGAATATAATATTTATGTTTGGATAGATAGTCAGGGCTTTCGTTTTTCTTATTGGATTGATGAAGAACTTGAAGATATATTACTTTGATGAATGTCTCCATTTGTATGATAATGTACTTACATAAATTATATTCCATATTTAAAAAAAAAATATTTTCGCATACAAATTAATTCTAATGTACGACTGACACACTTAGGCCAAGGATTGGTCCATTGTGTTACCACATGAACAAAGAGATTTTCTCCCAAGTGGAGTGGACGTCTTTGGGAGGGAGACAGGGAGATTGGTAGTTAATTATGTCTTCCTCTTCCATACAGCTTGTGCAGAAATCGTAAGACGGTGTCCTGTAATGACCCCTACTGTGGAGCCAATCTGCAATCTGTTTTAGAACAACAAGCACTTAGATCGCCTAAGGTTTATCAGTGGGTAGATCTGTCGCCACACAAGTGGTGATGTTATACCAGCTAAGGTTTGTAATCCTTCATGGACCAGCATAAGCTTACATGCAGCGATAGGTAAACCAATATTCACTATACATGGTGCAATCTGTACGATTTTGCCATTTCTGAAGAGTTCATCAGCCTTACAATTGTCTGGTAGATATGTTCCTGTGGTAGTTGGGAGCTGTCAAGAAACTTAAGGGCAGCTTTAATATCAGAGAATATGCGGATCTCAGAAGTTGATACCACGTTTTCTTAAAGCCGAGACAAAACTTCTTTGATCGCTCAAATTTCCGCCTGGAACTTTCTACAATGATTAGGAAGACGGAAAGATAGGTTTAGTTTCAGCTATAGTCCTCTGACTCCTCAGTATGGATCACACGGACATCCATTGACTTCAATAAGTGGAAAATACCAGAAAAAAAAACTTCTGTAAAATCACGGTTGAATCTGGAGGAATAATCCAATTTCCAAAATTGCTTAATGTCAACAGATATTGCATTCGATCAAAACACAAATAAATCGGTTTAAACCACCAAGAGAATAGACATCTTGCGTCCAAGAAACACTGGAAACAGGGTTCGTCATTCAACAAAAGTAAAGAACCTAGATCCTTGCAACGAGCATTTGATGTATTGGTGGATGCTTTGAAGGGAAATAGATAATGCGTTATCGTGAAAAAGACCAAATATCTGTGGTATCCATTTTCTGATCCACACAGCCCTCTTCCTGACATCTATTGAAAGGAAAGGTGTTTCCCAAATGTGAAAAGCTATTGATCTGTGATCAATAGCAAAGGATCTCAAGAACCCAGTTCAAAAGGCAACATCACACGATTTTTCAACAAATTCCGCCAAGAAAGGCCAGTGCAAAATTCCTAAATCTAACAAATGCATCGACATTTGCATTTAGTTGGGCCTACTATACATGGAACAATCCAAAATAGGAAAAAATGTAAAATTGGAGTTATCTTAGTTATACCAATCGCCACAGATATGTACAAGTACATGTGTATTTTTGCATACAAAATAATTCATAATCATCATTAACATCGTCTTCAAATAAAGAACATTTTATTTTAGTAATGAACGGATGATCACCCTCACCATAGCGTTCTGTAGCCAATGTTTGCAAATCAATGTTTTCTAACAGGTAGAGAAACTTCAGGTATGTGTATGTGTTCGAGGTCTTCCTTTTTTTAAGAAACTGTAGAAATACATACCTAGGTTAATGGATTAAAATTTACCCTGGAATTTTCCTGGAATTAAGATCATTAAACCGATGTTGGATTTTAAGAATTGATCTTGTTCTTCATTGACTTCATTGACCTTAAATCAGCGTGGATTTGTATAAAAGCGATAACTTTCTTGTTCAAATCACCCAGTCCTTAAAAACCTAACATCACGAAATCATAAGCCACATCAACTTTTGTTTTGATTTTATAAATTTAAAAAAAAAAAAAATTAAATACAATTCATAAACAATATGGGAAACAAGGAATCACAGATTGTCCAAGAAGATTCTTCTGCATTTAACGATCGTTTACTCCAGCAAATGTTTCTAAAACAATTACTTCGCGAAGCCGAACAGTGTCTTATTCTGGAGAAAAGTATAAAGTCAATGGACCAAATGGATGACATCGAAGAGAAGCTTATTATGTTCAAAGATCGCATAACAGCTCATTACGACAAAATGATAACTTTAAATAAAATTTCAAATTCTACAAGGCAATTTGATAAAGATGAAATTGCAAATTGTGATGATATGGCAATTGGTATGATTTCACGATTGGGAACACGTACAAGACAACTTCAGCGGAAACAAGAGCGTTTGCAGTTGTTTGCTAAGCATATAGCTTCAAGTTTGGATAAGGAGAAATAATTATAATAATTTAAGTTTATGATAATTATTGATAATAAATAAAAGCAAACATGATAAAAAAATGATATCCTACAATTTTAAATTATAAATACTTATACAATACATCGAGACTCGTTTAATTCGAACTGTCGAAGAGGAATCAGCACAAGTAGGGAAAAGTTGGAGAGAGCTAAAATATATCCTCCAAAAACCGTACAAGATCGAGCGTAGGAGTATGGCAGGTCCTTTGTCGAGCAAGGGGAGACTCGTGGACATTAGGTTCGAGAACCTAAGCAAGTAAGTAAGTCAATGAAACCGAAAAACGGTATATTTTCTGAGGAAAGTTATGAAGCCTAGATAATTTTATCAGCTTACTACTCAAAGCAAGAGTCGTACTACTGTACGCCTTTCAAAGTCAGTAAACAGCAGGTGAAGTGGTGTTCGATATTCAACGCACTGTTCGATGATGATCCGCAAGGAATCTTTTATTCGCTCCGGGACTATTCCTGCAGTCCAGGAAGGGCGGTGCTCTTAAGGACTCTACGGAAATATTTTGAAGTCCAACAGCTTTGCTGTTCTTCAGTGTTTAGATTGTGGTTGGCATTTCTTCTCTTCTGGGGGGATGCATTGAGTGTTCGGGATTTTGGTACTTCGGACATGTCACTGAGCTCTGTACTTTTTCCGTTTTTTGAGCTGGTCCTCAATCTGAAACTAGCAGTGACGACTGACGAGTCTGTGTTTTGTTACCACGTGTTGCTTAGAGCTATGGACACCTGTGAGCTATGGACACTTGTGAGCTCTAGGGGACGTTTCTCCCTGCTGCTAGAGAAGATGGGATGCCAGCTTTGATGTGTTTTCTTTCTTCGATCATCGTCCAAGTTTCTTCAGAAAATGAAGCACTACAGCTTCCTTGCAACTACTATTATTTCAGCACCGGAAATAAAAAAAAAAAACATTTTTCACAGCAAACCAATGGTTTTTAATGGAGGTGGGTTCCATGGTTCAAAGCATTCTGGTGTTTCCTTGGGATCTCTTCATCAGTTCGATCCAATGTCTGTACCTTTTCCTGTTTCACATGGTTCCTCCTATAACAAGCCTGTTGGGATTTTTGATATCAACATATGTATCTGGCACTGCTTTCGTTGCGATGCTCCATAATTTTTTCGTTGCCGTTCTAAACCTGGCGTCCTCACATTCTAGAAACCAATCTTTATCCGGATACAATAGTCATCTAGTCTCAGTAGCGCTTATCGGATTAATTTCAGAAGGTTTCTAAGCTCCGTAACCTATCCTAGAATTCTAGGCCCTTGGCAGACGTTCATTCTTGATAAAATAAGAAAATCATAAATCAGAATCTCTCTTCCGAAGATTTCTTTGTTTAGTCTCATTCCTGACAAAACTGACTCTCACTTGAGATTTTTTTATAGAAACAAAATCCTTTTCCCAAGTTCATTCATTCATACTTTGTTTTGATCACTCTAGGAGCTTAACAGGAACTGTAGATTTCCACATTAAACCAGGTTTATTCAAGTCAAAATATAATTTTCATAAAAAAAATATTCTTTAGGATTTCTTCAAATAATCGCACAACATTATTTTTCGTTTGTTCCCCGAGGGCGCCTTATTCGCTTGGGAGTGAGTTTTTCGTCCTGTTTTGTGTGTGTGTCATATCCTGGTTCCATTCAGCATCCATACAGTTTCTGTACCAAAATATACAGTTGTTTAGATCGCAACGTTGTTGCCACCCTGGTAAATTGCCCCCAAGTTGGATTACAACCCTCTGGGTGTACAACAACGATTACTTGTAACGTGCGCACGTAAGCTGGCTGTATTTGCAAACGTCTTGTAAAGTCCTGGCGGGCTCTCTCTCTCCGCTACATTTATTTGTGTATGTTTGAGTATGTGTGTATGTGAATGCGAAATCATTTATTGTAAATGCAGGAAGAAAAGAAATTTTATTTGTTTTTTCTTTTTTTTGTCATTTTTTTTGCTGCTTTTGTTGGGTTTCCTGTTGGAATAATTTTTTTTTTTTTATGTAGATGGACAGTGGCCCTGGAGTAATGTGTGCGACTACCTTCCCATCCCGCACCACACCGGTATAGAAGTTTTTAAAAGATGTGAGGCGGGAGAGCTGAAAAAAGAGACTTTGCTCTGGAATAGTTCAGGGGTTCGTTGTCGTTGGGTAGAGCAAACATAACCAGAAACAGTTATTTATTATTCCAAAGGGGTGGTGATGGTAAGGTGGTGGTTTGGCTTGTGGTGGGTGGCTGTGCAATTCTGTGGCGGTGGCAACATGAAAAATTACGATATAATAATTTTAGAACGATAAATATGAATTTATTTTCATGCTGAGGATAATTCAGATGTTTTTCTTTTTGCGTTCTTTATGTTTTTTTTTTTGCAAACTCTATTTTTGTATTCTTTATAAATTTATGTATTTGTGTGTGTAGTGTTTTAGGGATTTCTTTTTTTTTTTTGAAGAAAACGGAAACGAAGGGAAAATAAATAAATAAATTGTAAAATTATTTCACCATAATAACATGTCAGGGAAATGGTGCAGCCTTCGTGGACCGGAATGATAAGGTGTGGGTTGAATTTTTTTTTTTCAACTCAATTTTTGCTTTTTGGAAAACTAACGTGTGTTTTTGTTTTCTTTTGATACTTCTTCCAATTTTTTTTTTATTTTTAGAAAAAATGTTATTTTATATTCTTATATGTGTAATACCTACAGCTTTGAATGATGGATGTTGGTACTGGGTAGGTATTTTTGAAATATTCATGAAGTGTAAATATGAAATTTGAAAATTGGAATTTGACACCGGTCCCAGGAGGATATGTTATTTGGGTTTGACCTAAGGCGAAGGAAAAACAACTGATATGCGTACCTAACCTCAAATGTAAACTTTTGTAAATCTAATTTGTTTTGTATTTTAAGACAAATACATTTTTATGATCGTTATTTAATGCTTGTAATGGAATGTAAATAATTTAGTTTGGGTTTTTTACTTCCATTTATTTAGTTAGGGAGAAGCAATGTTTGTTTTAAGGGGGAGTCAATAATTCTTCTGGTCGCATATAAGTATTTCGATTTTTAATATATATGTAGGTATGCAGGTAGGTATACATTTATTAGAATTTTATTTAAATTTTTTTTTGTTTAATTTTTGTTTTCTAATTTAATTTTATAAAATAGTAAACATTTTTAAATTGAAAAATTATCAAAAAAATAAAAATTAAAACGAACCAAGTTTCTTTTCTTATAATAGGTATACAATTATTTTATTGATTTCAAATTTTTGTAATAATTTTCGAATATTTGTACAGTTACTAAGATTAGGAAGTCGGAAAAGTGAGTCTCGCAATTCTGTCTGTCTGCCTTGGTAAAACTTGGTGTATAGTGTTTTTGGTGCTTATCTCCACACGGTTTTGGATTTTTTAAGACCAAAAAAGCGGTACCTGCCATACATTTTTTTCTCGAAAACGGCTCCGACAATTTTTATTTGAAAAGAATTCAAAAAATTTGTAGATATTGGCCCACTTTTAATTAAAGGAAATTCGTAAATTTCGGTGGTACCGTTACATTCCATAGAATCATTAAAAAATACTAAATTAGATTTAAGATTTAGATTCGATTTATTTCTTTTCCAACTGTAGGTACGTGGATGATCATGTTAAATATGAGCGAATAGGTGCTCGTGTTAAAACACATACATCCTTTGTCAAATTAACACTGGATACCATATTGAATTGCAATTTCTGAGAACCAAGGAAAAGGCAAGGTTAGGCATGTTTCGAGTCTCTGAATGGTCAGTTGTCAAAAGTTCGCTTTATTTACTGCTAACTTTTGAAAAGTTCGATATTTTTACAGGCAACTTTTGACAGCTAACCAATTAGAGACTCGAACCTTGTCTAACGATGCAGTTGTTTTGCTCCTCTGAACTTGCCTATATTGTCAATGCTCAATGCTCACGTGCTATTAAAATTCATGACCCTTGTCAAATTAAACTTATGACCTTATGAAATAAGAAATCTACCTTTTATTATAGCCGTAAGTCCATAAGGCTAGAGCTATTATTATTGAGAAATTAATTTGTAATTTAACCTTACACTTTAATTAATAAAAAATAAAATAAAAAATACCTTTTATTAATAATTTAGGTTTATGTATACATAAAAAGTCAAATGTAAAAAAAAAACAAAAACATTTTTTGATAAGCTTGTTTCACATAATCATGATTTATATGAAAACAAATCAACCTCCATAATCTTATATCCATCTCTCGAAGGCATTTTAATTTTTAAAGGCAATTTATTTTCGTTTTATACCAAAAAATAAAATATAAATAAATAAATAAAAAAAAAAATCCGATTACACGTTTTTTTTTTGCACAAAATTTTTGTTATCCTTGTTGAGATGAGAGGACAACCATCCACAGCCCTTAAGATAAAAAAAAATCTATCATATTTTTGTACGTATGTGCATTTGAACATTTAGGTATATATAAATGCCCAATGGTTAGAAGGGAAATTGGTAAAATTTCAACATTTAACTGTGGAATTGACTTGAAACACCATATCATCCATTATGTAAGAGTGGATGTGAGTCCAAACATTACATACAAAGTTAGTCTTGCATGAGAGTGTGTATTTGTCTATTGATGGAATAGAACGAAAAGTCCCAATTTGAAAACCATTTTGTCATTTTTTTTTCTAAGAGGTTTAAGTTATTTGAAAATGAAATTCCGGTTTGTTTTTTTTTTTGTTCTCTAATGATTTCCTTGGAATTTTCTTTGCCAGGGGGTTTCTCACTTTTACTATATTATTTTTTTCATTTTATTTCTTAGCCCTGTTGGTTCTTGTTGTGTCCTAATCGAAGGCGATATTTTTTTTTTTACGAAAGACTTTGTTTGGAGAATTTAAAAAAAGAATACTTTTTTTTTGTTAGTCTTTATCTACCCTCTCTATCAACATTCATTCGACATTGTGAATTTCTGTTTTTTTTTTTTGTCGTGTGTTAACTTACTTTTGTAAAAGTTTTGCAAGCAAGAGGCATTTTTACAAAAATAAGGCTGGGGTGGTATTGTAACAAGATGAAACGTAAATTGAATTTGCTATTAGTTTTTTATTTTTTTTCCTAATTTTGGGTATCTATATTTGTTTCAAGCTAAGACAAACAATAGTAGAATTTCTACCTTTTAAAATGTGAGCAGCAATTTAAAAATATTTCAATAGGTTTTTTTTTGCAAGTATTGTTTGTAGTGGGTGGTAATTTTAAAGTATAAAAGAAATTCCCCAAATAAAATATAAAAACAAAACACCAACCTGTTTCAAATAAAATATTTTTACACTTCTAGTAAAAGATATTGAGCAAACGATTTTTTTGGGCATTTTTGAAGAGCTGTGTCATTCTGAAAAACGGTCGTATTGAAAATTAAAAAAAAAAAAATTTACTCGAATTCTTGCCATCCTTTTTAGTAATTTTTTTTTAAATACGAATTTTTATTGAAATTAAGATTAGCTAATAAAAAAACTGTGAAAAAAGTTGTCAAATCTTTCATTTTCGTTTTATTTTGAAAACAATGAAAACCAAAATAATATTTGTTGCTTTAATTAATTTCTTTGACTTTGACCAATCATAAGGTAATAACTGTTTGATGGATCAATTTGGTTTATTTTCTGTAAAACGTATTACTCAGATAAGGATTTTCACCAGTATTGGCAAACTATTAAAGATTTCAAAAATTTACCGGAAAGATAAAAAAATATATCTTCATCTGCATTTGACTATTTTTTACAAAACTTGGAAAAATTGTTACCTTAATTTGTTTGGATTAAAGTAATAAAACAAAATAAAATAAAAAGTGCAGTTCTGGAAATATGAGTTAAGACAGTTTTTAAAAATGGCGAACAAAACACAGTACTTTTACACCTGCCATTTCAATTTTTAACTTGAAATCGACGGCGGTATCAGTTCTAACCATAAATTTAAGATTGGATACTTTGCATTATTAAAATTCTATTTTCCTCAGCTGGCTGACAATCTGCGAATTCGACAAATATACCAAAGAAGGCCAAGACGCCTTTTGGCATCTAAAGCGTCTTCGGCGTATTGAGCGTCTGGGGTGTCTTCGGTCCCTTAATTCAAATAATCAAAATATTCAACAAAAAAAAAAAACTTTGAATGGAGATCTTCAGCCCCCTTCCTGCATTCAGCGGACGGCTCTGGGCCGTCTACAGGACACCCCTAAGTAAATAGTTTCAAAAACTGCATAAAAAAGACAATTAACTTTTCAAATTTGCAGCTATTTTATTATTACAATCACTTACTTAAACTTAAAATATTGCTGAAGAGATAACCCTCACCATATGAGTTTTAAACTGAACATACTCCAATAACGATGTCTTAAAAATGGTTATACAAGTGTTTACTTTAATTGCGGTACCTGAGCCATATGTTTCATCAGTGATTTTTGCATCAACGGTTGCCTTATTAAAGTAAACACTCACTGCTATGTGATTAGTGTTGATATCAGCGTTTACTCCAATAACAATAACTGAGGAATGTGCTATATCAGCGTTTACACCAGTAAAAATATCTGAGGATAATTAATATCAGTTTTTAATCCAATAAAAGTGTCTCAAATGTGTTACATAGAATTTACTCAAATAAATATATCTAGGGATTGATATACTCCAATAACGATTTAACTTCATTTTAGTAGGACTTTATAATCAATATAGCTGAGGATATCGATATAATTTGTGAATCGCAAACAAAATTGTTAAAAAAAAATTAGAAGAGCATTTTTCAGTGCAATTATTTTTTCTTCGTGGAGTGAACTTTAAAATTTTGTGTTTACTATGTTTACTTTGAGAGTATCTGTGAAGCATGGTCCGTAATTTCGGAAAAAAAGTTTCCCAGCCTTTTTTTTGTGAAGGACGAACGATTTTTTTCCAATTCTTGAATTAATTTTGATCTTATTTTACTAACCACCCATTCCCAACCACATGCGCCATTCAAATTTTACTCACAAAAAGACAGCAGTATATATGTTATGTTGGTATCCACACTATCGCCCATATCAACTAACCCCCTTCCCTCCACCCCCTCTCATACAGATGACGCAAAATCACATTATTTACATAGAAAGGTCTGTTCACACATTTCTACCCTCACAGTTGTAGTTATAGGCTGTTTGTCTAGAGTCGTTAATAGCAATCCAAAGCCATTAATTCATGCATGGCTATTATACGAACAACATTAAAACATATAACCCCAAACAAACGTACATATACATAACGAAGCTCTGAAATATTCTAATTATATTCGAATTATTAACATAAATTCCTTAAGACATAACATGTACATATGTAAAAATATAAAGAAGAATTTTTCGCCATTAGCATGTCCCTGGCGGTGTTGGATGGCGCGGCCGGCGGCGAGGCGATGGGCGAGCGGTAGAGCCCGGGGAATAGTAAAAGTCTTCTCATCTCGAAATGTTCCTTGACTAATGGACAATCTCACATTTCCATATTATGTGAAAATCGATAGTTGTATTCATATTTTAACATACTGAGTATAGGTACATACATCGTCCTTAAACATAAACATAAACATAATTAGAGTAACAAGAAGAAAGAGGCTACTAGAAGAAATTGTTTTGTAAAAATGTATGGGGTGATGGGGTTATCTGTTTCAGAATCAACGAAAAATATAAGGTAAGACACTAAACTATTTATTATGGTTCACATTTTTAGACATATATTATAGCACTTCGAAAATTTCGAACACATAATTTTTCAATCGTTCTTATAAAATTTTTAAAGAAACATCATTTATTTCTGAGTGAAAATGCTTCGCATGACAGCAGGAGTGACAAAGCGGGATCGAAATGAAAGCAGAAAATCCGAGGAAGCCTTCACGTCAAAAATTCCGTCTTAGTTAAAATACAGCAAGAAACCCCGAGAATCTAGGTCAAAAGGTAATAAGACACGAAGCTCCAACACTATCGTGAAAAAAAGGTAGGCGTAAAAAATTCATACAACGACACCCGCTTTCAAAATACTGAGTTTTTAAAAAATATTATTATAGGACCTTTCATAATAATTCGTCAAACCGTTTATGAGAAAACCGAAAATCAAAATTCCGGTTCATAATGGTCTTTTAAAAAATATTTTTCGACTCAACTTTAATTACTTACAAAGACTCAAATTATACAGGTTGGGGTCGAAATACTGTAAGTGGCAAAATACTGTATTTCAAAATTCTGTAAGTACATAAAATCTCTGTAAAAAAACAATACGATATATTTTCCTAAATAAAATTATTTTTTTTTGTTCATAATATTTAAGAAAGTATTAAAACCGTTATTCGAAATATTTAATTTAAAAAAATTTTTTTTTTTTTTAAACTAAACTTTTGATATTTTTGCATAAAAATGTTAGTTAACCGTTTTTGAGAAAATCGAAAATTAAAAAAATGATTCTATGAATAGTAATGCTACCTTTCACATTTCATTTAAAGTGAGACAATATCTCTTTAAATTTATAAATTTTTTTTTTTCAAAAAAATGTCAAAGCCATTTTTGAGAAAAATCTGGTTTTCCAGAATTAAAAAAAAAAATGTTTGTTCATTTTTCCAAAAAAAAAAAAACAGATGAGACCAAAGAAAAGTTAGATCGGTACCGAACTTTAGTTTAACCAAATGGAAGCAGAAAAATTTAGATTTTAATGAGACCGAAATAGGATTTTAAAAGCCTCGTCTCGTTGCAAGTCCTATCAACGATTATTTAAAAAAAATCCACATTAAATTTGACAAAAAAATGTGGAACGCTTCACGATTTTGCGTGTCATCCTTGCGCAGGGGCCATGCTAATCTTCTCTGTATCGTTCCAATTTTAGTATATGTTCTGCCGAAGCAAGAACAATGTTACTCTGTTTCAAGTTTTACTTATTCCAACACATCTTTAAAAAAAATACTGTGAATTATATTTTTGAATAGGAAAATCCAATTATAAAATTTCTCTTTATCAAATACACAAACCATTTGTAATTTTTTCATTTTCAAAAAATAAAAAAAAATCCAATAAGAATCCAAAATAATATTACGATTTCGTATATAAAGATGGAAAATAGTAATCTAACTGGAACAAGTCCTCTCATTCGATCAAATATTTCAGTGTACATAATGTACATGAGTTTCTTGATTGTTTTGTCAAAAATCCATTTATTAAATCTTCAATCATACTTATTCAAAGATTTACCCATATATTGATTCTGAAGTTCGTAAGATTAAAAATTAAATGAAAATGATGTTTTGAACAATAACTTGTTGGCCCCATATGTGAGAAAGGACGATTGTGGAGACTGTACAATCATGAATTGTACCCAATCTACCTTGAAGCAGACATAGTGACAAAAATTAAGCTCTGTAGACTCCGGTGGGCAGGACACCTAGCTCACATGAGCGAAGAGGAACCGGATCGTCGGCTCGAGACCGGGATAGGTAGAGAGACTTGTTGAATGAGGCCAGGACCGGACCCCGGTTGTCGAGCCGATGATGTTAATGTAATTTTTTTCGCAAAAAGTCAATAGAGGCCACTGTGGGTTTTGGAACCGCACTAGATGCTTACAGCTAAATCGGGAAAGCAAAGGCTGCATTCGGAATGCTGTCCAAACTATTGAAAAATATTTTAATAAGCTTACAGACCAAGCAACAACTCCCGTGCTTCTTTATGGATGCAGGACTAAGAAAGTGTCATGTACAGTCACTGCAAACGTTCAAAAATAGATGAGTGCCCAACATCTTGAGGATTTTCTGATCCATCCGTATCTCCAATGATGAACTTCAGGCCAGTCGGAAACCCATTGACTCCATCGGAAGAACTCTAAGAGGTTAATGCATGAATGCAGCAATGAGTGCTTCATCCTTGAAGTTAAATTGTCTGCAAAATTTTGTCATTTTTCCAGACATGTTCTTTTAAGTCTCATGTCAAAGACTAAAACTGCGAGTACCGATTGCTTAGAAAAGCGCTGTAGAACAAGTAAATACTTTTAAAGGCCTATCAGATTGTAAAAATTTAATTTCGATTGTTCAGTAGCATTTGTTACCCCTAAATTTGAAAAAAAAAACAAACTATCATTGGATTCGTAGCAGGTGCTCTTCTGTTATTTTTCTTCAAACCAATCAAAACAAAAAAAAACTTTTTCTTCAATCTCAATTCCCAAAAGAGCAATTTATAGTCTGTAGCTATTGCCCATACTCAACAACAACAACAACAAAACAAAAATGTGAGCAAAAATAAATCCAAATGTAATAATTCAAATTGTGTATATGCGAAATGGGATTTTCATGCCTCTACACT
Source organism: Syrphus vitripennis (assembly GCA_958431115.1). Classification (NCBI taxonomy): domain Eukaryota; kingdom Metazoa; phylum Arthropoda; class Insecta; order Diptera; family Syrphidae; genus Syrphus; species Syrphus vitripennis. Next base: position 125,588,851 of record OY288108.1, read on the forward strand.
AAAATATACATACCTTATACATATTTTTATATTGCGAAAAATGAAGGTCCTTCGATACCTTTTGGCCATAATGTTCGATATAGAAAATATACATTTCCTATGTCGGACCATTAAAATTATACCCAAAGGACTCTGAAACGGGTAAAAAACAGGCCATCAACAAGAAACCAAATATGTATAGCAAACCATAAAAAATCGTGTTTTTTTTACCCTTCATCCTTTGGATTGGTTGGGTATCCTGGTTGTTTTTTTTTTGTTGGTCCTTGAATACTATTACACGTATTACCGACAAAATAATGGCGGGTGTTGTTGTGGGTGGGGTGGGGTGCGGATATATAAGAACAGAACGGTATTTGGAAGAATGATTGCGGTTTTGCTACATCGCATACGAAATCCGAAAGACCTCTAATATTTTACAGGATAATGTGACATTTCGATTATTCGATTGGATTTAATGTGTTTTATGACCATTTCCCCCTCTCCTCTGATGATTCGCATTCCCATTCCCATCCCATATTATAGGAAACAAAACAAAAAATTGTGACTACCCACGCAATTTTCCACTAAATCCATTTCCCGCTATATGCTGGACACGAGAAAGTCGAGTGTATTAGCAATTTAGTCAGCGACTATACTAACTGCGACTTAAGTTAATGTCCTTGGTACGAGTACGAGCATATATGGAGACAAGTTTTGAGCTCCATCTTCTCCTGGCCAACCTGCAGCCATTATCATTGGTGTGTCTCTTTTTTATTATTTTTATTTCTGCCTTTGGAAAAAATTGTTAAAAAAAAACTAAAAGACCAAAGTTTGGTCATTAAAACGTTCACGGCTGCGGAACGCTTTGTCGGTCAGTAGAGTGGAACTGGAACTGTTGGTTGTTGGCGTTGGTACGCGTCCGGCCAGCTAATCAGCCATTCGAATAAATTTCCACTTAATGGCGAACACAGCCGGTGCTGATGGGGTTTTTTTTTTTTGAAGAAGCTGGGGAAAGGGATAACGCGAATGTCCTATTTAAAGGATTACACTGTGAGTTATTGGATGACGTTTTGGGCGCTGGTCATATATCTTGACTATTTTTAACTTAATTTTATTTTATTGGCTTTGTCATCGCCATTCGTCTTTGGTAGGTAGACATACATAGGTATAGGGTTCATTTTTTTTATTTTGTCTTTTTGTTGTTTGAACATTATTATCCTTGTTGGGGTTTTGGATGTTTTGCTCAGTAAAATTAATGGAGATATATGAGAGTTGATGTTGTTGTTGTAGAAGCGGATCCATGACATTTAAGAAGCATATAATGCGTTAGCGTGCGTATACTGATAGATTTCCGGTTTATTTTTGTAGATGATATGATGGGGCTGACAATGACGAGGTGCAGGAGAGCCGTATAGATATAAGGATTTTTTTTGGAACCCCGCGATATGGACATGGCAACCGGTCGTGGATAGAATCAAACCAATGGGATCCATTTTAATTGGCAATTATTTTTTAATGTTTATAAATGGACGATTTTGTTAATCGCGTTCCTTGATATATGACACTGCATCGGATGTGACCAGTTTTTTATTGCTCTTGAGTAATGGAGCGATAGAAGAATAATGTCAATGAGCAGCAAAATTGATGGTGATCTACGGATATATACTTGTATTAAAAAAAAAAATGAAAATAGAAAGTGATGTTATGGGTGTGGTATTACGTGGAATATACAGATTTAAATCTAAACTAATTATTGATATCAGCACTCTCGTACACTGTGGTCAAAATGGAAAAAACTCTTTTTTTTTAATTGCTTAAATTGCTGTTGGGTAAAAAAAAATAGAAAACACAGTATGAATAAATTGAAGGTGTCATTGTTAAATCAAAAGAAGCTAACTGCGAATTCCCGAATAATAATAATTTTTAACGAAATTTTTGCTAAAAAGCGTTGGACTATTAATAATGAGAAGTTCTTACACTTTCAAGGGGACACTTTGTTTATTTTATTTGAATTTACAAAAAAAAACATAGAAAACATAGCACATTGAAATTGAAGTTTCCGCAACTTTAAGACCAAGTAAAATCTAATTTAATCGATAACATGTTCAATAAAGAGCTTTTTACCCCTTTTTTATGAGCGAAAAAAAAATAGGAAGCATAGCACAACAAAAAACAAATTATCAAAACTAACTCAGGGTCTATAAATGGCGAACTCCTATAGCACTATCTCTTCTCCATAAGAAGAATGCCTGATTGCTTGCATCAAGTTAGCAGAAAAAAAAAACATAGCACGGAGAAATGTGTCACAATTAGTTTAAATTTGAAAAATAGCGGCCAGGACAATTAGTTTAGAAAATGTCTGTGTAATGTGAATTACTGTCTCGAAAAAATGTTCACGTCTAGAAACGAAAATATTTTTTTTAAACATAGTCACAAGATTTTCTATCGAATCGTATTTCCGAATTTTATGGGGTCGAAAAAATTGGAAAAACGATTCGGTTGGTGAGCTAACTTCCATCCATTTTTCTGAAGAGGCTTTAATTCGAAAACATTTACATTTATTTTTAAAGAAAGAGACAAACAATTGCAAGGAACAGTTTTTTCCAACTCGAAAGAAGGTAAACCAACTTTATATAAAATTTGGAAGGTACCGTTAACTCCCATAGAATCTTTTTATTACTTTCGATTTCTTCAAAAACTGCGCAATTTTAATGAAAAGCAAAAGCATCTAAAATTTATAAAAAGTATTCAATATTCAGATTTTGAAAAAAAAAAGTTTCGAAAAACAAAAATAAAATTAGTTTTTGAAAATTTAATATTTCAAAACCGGCCTTATACATATTTTTGAAATTTGATACAAAACGGACTTTTAATTCTTTAATAATTTAAATAAAAAATAGTTTACTTTCGAAAATAACGGTACCAATTTTGATAATTTTTTTTGAGCGTATTAATACTAAGAAGGCCAATTATCAAACAAGAAAAAATTTAAATTATGTCATTGTTAGCGGTACCTACCATACAAATGTTAAGAAAAACCCGTAAGTTATAAAATTTAGGCTCACATTTTTGTTTAAGTCAAATTTTTGTTTCACTTAAAAAAAGACGACGCGATATTGCATTTTGTATCTTTGCAGCAACTCAGAAATTTCTGAGAATGTAGGATTGTAGGTGGATACTAAGCTTCTAAATTGAAAATCTAAAATTTCCTAAATAAACGTTAAGTACTCAAAGGATAATAAAATATAACACTTCTAATAACAAGCTTAAAAAAGTAGACGGCTGCCACCACCAACGAACGCCTTTAGAATTTTTGATAAATAAATAAAATTCCTCCTGTCAAAATTTGATAAACTCAAACCACACACGAAATTATTTGTTCAAATGTGTTTTAACACAAAATGCCACTATAATGAATTCGATTAAGATTATTCTTTTCTTTTTTTTTTAACAAAAAGTCAACAACCGCAAAACTGCAATTAATTTAATAGAAACTAGAAACATTTACAAGTAATTAGGAAAATCTACTAATTAGCTCAGAAACAGTGATTTTTTTTCTATTTTGCGCACTGCTCAAGAGTGCATGCATAAGATTTATTATCTCTAAGCAGATACTCTGTATAAAATATTTAATCCACTTACAAGTAGGCTTCTTTTAATAACTATATTATTTTGCGTGTAATTTTTTTTTTTTTTTTTGATTTTATTCTCCAAACTTTTTGCTTAATATAAATGTTTCATTGAGCTCATTTGAGTTTAATTAGGTAAGATAAGATTTTTTTTTTTGCTTTTTATGCACATAATAAATTTTGACTGATTTTAAAATATGCATTCAGCATTGTCCATGCCCAAGTAGAGAGATAGACATAGAGGTCAAGTTATAGCGTGCGCATTGAGATAAGTAGAACTTCATCAATAATCCGGTTTGCACAATAACAACAACAAAAAAAAATATGGTTGTATGAAACACGCATCGTCTACACGAGCGATGAAGTTTTAAACTTTATGAAGTTGGCAAAAAGATCTATCATCAAAGGAGTGAGCAAGAAGATTTATCATATCGACTTGGCTAGGATTTTTTGTGAAATTTTTATTGAAATATGTGGCGCAAATTATTTTGGAATTAATAATTTTAATAAAAAACTACAAAGCAAAAGTAAAGAAAAGTGCTGCCCATTTACAATAGACAATGACTTCAGCTAGAAATTTTTAAAATTGCTTGTCGAAATTAAAGCTAAATCCTAGTTAAGCCTTAACGCCAAGTGAAATTATATTTAAAATTAATCAGTAAGCGGCATCGTTCCTGATCGGGGAACTACTGTTTAGCAAGAACTTGGTCCGATGTTTGTTTCACCTCCCGACCAAATCTATCAGGGCTGTCGGTCATCTCTTAATGAAATGGCAAAACAGTTCAGTGGTTACCTATTCTGGGTTCGGGGCCCTACACATTCCGGGAAATTTCAAAGCCGAAGAACTTGCCAGAAATGGAGCTCTGATACCCATTTCGTTTAACACGCCAAACTTCTGCTAAAATAAGATTCTTAAAGGAAGACAGCTCAAGATGGACGAACCTAACCACATATCTGGCTACCAATGAAATCTGGTCATCGATGGATTCATTGTTTGTCATCATTGAGTAGATCAACAGTTGGCTCCGTTATACATGTCACGATTGGAAACTATCTTATAGGAAATCATGCCACCAGAATTGGCGTTTTCTCGAATTACTTCTGCAGGAGCTGCATGTATGAAAAGGAGAAGAAAACGAGTCCACATCTTTTCTGCACATGCCCTGCTCTCTCACAGAAGCGAAATAGAAATCGATTTAACAAGAAAAAACGTATTGACATTTGATAAGATTTTCATATTATTTTAAGAAGAATACCATTAAAAATCAGAATTAATAATACGAAAAACTTATTGTTTTAAGGAGTTTACTTATTTAAATTAAATCTCTTCAAATAATGTGGTTTGGAGTTTTGTATTGGCACAGAGGTTGATTATTCGGCTGGCAATAATCGGAAGGTTTGTGCCAGAAAATTCTACTGTCAATCACGTTAATCAATCCGATTTATTTTTCTCTGATTAGCAAAACTATTTAGGTATCTTGTTGAATTTAAAAATAGCACAATATGTGAATCTTATTGTTTGTTCAATAGTTTATTTTTCTCTGTGCACAAAAAAAGTTCTTGTGCTTTTACTCTTTCCTCTTTAAACTACATCTTCCAATTTTTTTGCCAACATCAATATATGAAACCTTAAGAATGTAAATGTAAATAAATGGCCTTATAGAAAATTGCATGCATACAATTTTTACTTCTTTTCATCCACTCTAACAAAACATTATATTATATTGGATGTTTATGTACCTTTCTCATATACTCTTTTTCTGTTTGTCGCAAATTGTATATGGAGAATAAGAAAACCTACAAAAAAAAAAACTTTTCTCTACTCTTCTACTTCCAAGCATCGAAGAATGTATGGCGAACATTTTGCTTAGAGGATGCTAGCCCCCCTTTAAGTCCATTCATCGTTTCTACCTTCAAGAACGACCAACGACAATGAAGCAAGCACGTCCTAGGGCCTCCGGGTTGGGTTGGTTTCGGTTGGATGGGGTTGAAATTTGAAAAGAAACTCGTATGCAGAACCATCATTCCCATTTTCTGATTTTTCGTTTTAACTTTTTATAGTGATTTTGGTTCTAAAGGGGAATGTATTGGATTTGCAGGAAAATTAAAGGAATAGATGTAACTCGGACTTCAAGAAGTGCTCTGCACAAGATATCTGGGACCATCTTTAGACTATCAACAGAATCATAAATAGACGCACTTATGGACTCAGCAGTGGAGAGTTCAATGCAAGGACACTCAAGAAAACAACTACGGAAGTACTATTGTTAAATGGTAGGAGGATAACAGTGGCCAATATTCTGTAAAAATCTAAACTAATCTTCCGTAGGATACCATCTACGATTTCTTGGTTCATCGAGCTGTTATCAATCTTAACTGAGCTGCAAAATTAAGTCTGCATACTAAAAGACGAAGATGTTCTACTTTCAAATAGTTTAAAACATCAAACACCAACTGGATGTTGGATTCATTAACTACTTGAAGCTTATAGCAGCTCGACTGCAAAGAAACGTCAGCTAATCAATCATAGAAGAATAAAACCTCCAAGATGTCTAAAAAAGAAGTTGCTATAGGTTACCTTAAATATCTTATCAGCAGCTCTCTCGAGAACCAGAAATGGTAGAATGGACGGATACCAACATCTTTCCATGTAGCCAAAACATTTTCCTCCACAAAAACTTCTAGGGAAATTTCTTCAAAGAATCCACCAATGAGAAAGCTTCACGCTGACACAAATGTGTGAACATCATGCTTAGAAAACCAAACAACCAATAACTTCTTCAGAAGAGGTTTTAAACAATAAAACCGGGTTCCACCACCTACCTGCAAAAGATCAACACCACATCATCACTTAAAGACCACTAACGCCAGAAGCCATCCAATTGCACTTTTAACAGTTACTCCTGAGTTTCTGGGTGAAGTAAAACACAACGTTGTCAAATAGACAATCCTGATTACTGATTCCACTAACCCGGAAGAAATCAATCAATGAAATCTTTCAAAGAAATCATTCACAGAAATCAACAGGACCAGGGAATAATCTCTAAGAACTGCAACTACATCAGTTGGTAATGATCTTCCTGGCAGTAGGCGATCATAAACAACTGCATCAATTGCTGATAATCTCCAAGCTAATCGAAAAAGGCAAAATCTGGGTTGAACCAAAGAAGATGAACAACAAAAACACCATTGGATATAAGAACATTTTTCTTCTATGCAACATGAGCAAGTTACTCAAAGAGTGGATGAATTTATTCTTCTAATTTATTATTCTTGAACAAAATATACAAAATATCACCAACTAAGGTGGGACTTCCAACACTATGGTGTATTGGAAGTTCATCTGGAAGACGCCAGCTCAAGAGAATGATTCAACTCCAGAGTCACTCTTCAAAAAAACAGTGCGCCGAGATGAAGTTAAAATATCACCAAAGGTATAACTCACCATGTTTGATTTTATGATCACAAATACTCTATGTTTCTTTTATATTGGAGCAAATACTCCAATATCATATCAGCATTTACTCCAATTACAATATCAGAGGAATGAGTAAAAGAAGCGTTTACTCTTATAACGATCATTATAGTCCCTGCTCCTTGTTTCTGTTATAGGATGAACTAGCTCACTTATAGACAATTTGATTACACTCACATGTAACGGGGAATTTTATATCAGCATTTGCTCCAATAACGATTTCATACATTTCAGAAGGATTATAGAAGCTCTATAGCTAAGAACAACAGTTTAAATTGCTAAGCGAAAGCAAAAGTGTTGGTTGGGAGAGCAGCTTTCCCATTGAAGGAAACCAACTTCACCTTCCACGGCGACATTTTATTCACTGATGCTATAAGCAAACGAGCCCAGCGAGAAGACCAAGCTTCTTGATCTACGCCATGCCAGTACATTTTTTTTGAATATGAGCATGGGCAAGCTGCTTCGACCTAAACAGGTTGTTGTTTTTTTTGCTTACATCTCATTTTTCCTTAACTATGGAATGTACCTTCTGCAGTTGCAGGATATACATTGTATTTTCTATTCAGATCCACCCCCTCATATCCATATAACCTTTTACCCATCGATGATGATGATGTCGTCTGCGCGACACAGGGTAAAAGCATAAGAGAAGGGGCTACAGAGAACATATATAAAAGAGGTACTCTATTATACGACCAACGATGGCAAATGGTTGTTAGATTTTTATGTGTGTGACACAAAAATCGATTTTCCCGTTGTCATAGATGATTTCCACATTTTTGCTGCTTTTCCTTTAGATTTTCTTTTTTTATCGTCGAGTCTTGTTTGCATGTGTGCTCTTACTTTATTCCTAGCTCCATGCATACAATGGGGCAACAATCATACATAAATGGGGGAATAAGAACATCATCCAGCGACAAAAAAAAAAAAAACTCCATATACACACACCATACCACACAACATGTCCATGTCCGCCTTGAGGAATGTGAACTGAAGTGAATGCGAAGGAACAACTTTTGTTGTTCTCCTTCCATTTTTCTATATTTGCTTTTTCTCTCTCCTATTTTGCATGAGATTAAGGGATGAATCTATGATAATAGGAAAAGTAGAATAACGAAAGGCTAAAATGAAAGGGAGGGGGGGGGGGGAGAGGGACAAAACTTGGGACTATAAGGATTTACGGTGGAACAAACCCGACAATCGGATGAATCACTGGAAGCCATACTGATGGTGAATAAATTAAGGATATCATTTGAATTTATGCAGATTTATATACAAACTCAATAACATACACAACAACCCTTAATATTCGTTTTTTTCTAGAGAAACAGGGTGTGGATTTATGATAATTTTTTTCCCTCTTTCTTCTGATGTAACATGGATCCTTACTGGAAACCCCACACCTGATCCCTTTTACCTATACCTACACAAATATTTTTCAAAAAAAAAAAAAAAACAGCAAAGTTTAAAATGGATTCATATCGCGTTTGGTTTTATTTTTTTTTTTATTTTTCTCCCGTTTACAGTTTATTGGTGACAAGGGCGCAAGCGTTGTCCCTGGATCACACAAAAACACACACACAGCTGGTATATTATATTCCTTCCTGTGTTATGGGTAATAGAATGGACTTATGCAAAGTTTACAGCAAGGATGTTGGGAAAGCTATGTGGGACGGTGCAGGGGGATTAGCTTTTTTATTTTTATTGGTCGTAAATTTTAAATTGTGGGCGTGTGCAAAAAAGGAAAATGATGTTTTTTTTATTTTCTTCTCTTTGTAGGTACCTATAACATATAGGATGGTTTTTTAAAGATTGGTAGTGAGTACCTATAGGTAGGTATATGGATGTGTTTGAAGAGAACCCGGTGACATTGTAGGTACAACCGAATGACATGACTTGGTTATTTCCCAAAGGAGACTAAAAAAATAAATTTAAAAATGGAAAATCTTTTCTTATCAATTCTGACTGTTTGAATCTTTAACAAGAAAATAGGATTTAAATGAAGAAAGCAACTAGCAATTTATTTTAGTTTGGGACAATCATACTTATAAATAAATTAGTTAGGAGATCATAACTCTCTTGCCACAAATTGATGAGTGTCAAGTTAGCGAAACATTTTATACCGATCGAAATATTATAAGTTGAATATTTTGCAGTTTCTGTCGTTAATTAGTTGTGTTCTAACAATTGTGGTCCTAAAGCTATTTTTTGTTCTTTTTATGACAGAAACTATTCATAGAGAAAAGTTTCTTGGCTTAGGAATTTGTCGTTAGTCCTGAAATTTTTGTTCTATGTTTTCTGTTTTTTTTTTGAACTACAGTTGAAAACAGAGTCTAAGCATCTGGGAAAGAGTAACAAACTTGTTATACTCAGCAATTTAATAAGCTTTTACTTAGTTTTGAATTAGTTTTCATAATATCAAGTTGACATTTCTATGTTTTTCTATGTTCTTATTTTGCTGATTTGATATGAAGTTAGCGAAACACACCCTAAAAAAAAAACAAAGAGGTAAACCAAAGAGTGTAACTTAGTTATGGTTTAAGAACAGAAAAGCTATTTCTGAATAAGTTTTGACAGTTGAAATTTTTTCGGGACATGCTTTCTATGTTTTTTTTTATAGTAAATGATTTCATATTTTTGTGTTATTCTTCTACGACAAAAATTACCAAAGTTATAGAATTTTTCGAAGTTTCAAGATCGTTGCCCTGTTGATAGAACTGACTTCGGATCTTCAAATTTTGATGTTATTTCAGATATTATGAAGCTCATGCGATAGAGTCACACATTATGATTTTTTTTGTATTTACTACCGGTTTAGGTTCTCGGACCCTATGTTATCCAAGGGATTCCCCTTCCGGGCCATAGGGTCTCCACGCTGCTAGATTTGCTTTGCCAATCCATTGCCACTTAAGTTCGTATGATAGAGCCAATAGCTTCCTCACTTCTTTTCGATTATCATTGGAGTAACGAATGGGCAAAAAAAATCCCCAAGATATCTAGCAGACATCTATGTTTACGAAAGTTTGTAGCTATCTTGTGAAAGCTGACTTTCCAAGTTTTGCTCTATAGCCTTCGCTTTCACAGATTCGACTGTTGATGTCTTGTTTGGTTCCGCCATCAATAGAGACAGTACAAAAAGAATGAGCCTTGGAACATCCTCATTTGCTGAAGTAGAAATATTTGGGCAAAAAGTAGATTTAGTAGAAAATTTTCAATATCTTGGATGTATTGTCTGTACTGATGGCGGAACTGAACTATATAATTAAAGAAAAATATTGAGAATCAACTCTCCTGTTCAACTTCAATGTTGAATCCGTAAATTCTCAAAGATACAAACATTCGATAACAGATGTCTGCGCAACATCTAGACGATTTTCTGACCAAACAGTAACTAACCCATTGCGTCTATCATACAAAGATGTAAGTGGGAGTCTCTTGGCCATATGTTTTGAATAGTTAACGAAGTCAGGGAGACGAGTGGGCCAAGCAAGAAACACTTGGCGAAGAAGGGTCAAAGACGAATCACCACAATACCCTTTGCCCTATACCCTATGCACCATACTGTTGAACCCACCTACATAATAGTCTGAGGACCTATATAAATATCGAGTTGACCATTTAATAAATTGACTTGTGTTGATTCAACATTCATTTCTTCATTTAAATCTTATTATTTACTTCGCATTCAAGCCCCAAAGTGGCGGGGCCACGGATTTTATTGCATTTGCATTTTCCCACATTTTGCAAGAAAACATTTGGCGAAACAAATGGATGATTTTGTGCCTAAAATCAATCATTCCATAGCATTTTGAATTCATAAAACTTTTTGATCCATTTATTTCATTTTTATTAAAATAAAGACCCCTCACTGTGCGGAATTTCTTAACACTTGATTAATTTTGCTCTTATCCTGTCAAGCAGGCCAACTATTAAAGTAAGAAAAAAATACATTTCTTCGCCATGTATATAGCTTCAACACCTTTTCATCCCAAAATTCCTTAAAAGAAAAAACCGGCTGCGTCAAAATATACATATTACAGTACACAATCCTCTCTCATTAATATTCCTAAATGGTAGGCATTCGCATATCGCACACATTCAAACCAAAATATATCAAAAATGAATAATGATTCCGCTTAATGTTGTAAGTCTTTGCTTATAATGGCCAAAAGTCTAACAGCTTCACACCCTTAAATATTATTTTATCCAAATAAAACATATCTACGAAGAAAGGAAGAAAAAAAAAATTGTTCTATAGTTGTTCTTGTACTGAAAGGACATGATGTGCGGGAGCAACTTTAAGCACTCAACCTCTGCAGGGATTTTTTTTTTTGTATTTATATATCGATTGGATGTGCTATGCTAGACGATTAAGTGTGATGATGGCGAGGAGCTGGACATACATACCAACTACGACTGCAATTTCACTTTCTCCAAGGAAGGATGATTACATGTATGGCGAAGAAGGAAAAGCATTTCACCTCTTCTCTCACAAGAGTGTCACCCCCTTACCCGAAAATCATTACCTGCCATCCACTCACTACTGAGAGTAACTAAGGTTTTACTATTGCACGCACACTTGGATGGTATTGCTGCACAACTGCGATAAGGTTTCGTCCTTTCAAATTAAATGAGCTCTGAAATTGATTTTCCCTTGAGTTGGATTCAGTTGCTTTGGTCAATAGGAAATTTATCATGATTTTGGTTGCTTTTTTCTTGGAATTCCTTTTTATGAATTTGTTGGATGTTAGAGAAGGGTGGATGAAAGATTAATAAATCATATTATGGTAAAATTCATTCATACAGCATTTCCAACCTAACAATTGAAGTTGTAATGAAAACATTAAATATAAACACACTTTAGAAGCTGTCAAAAATATTCACATCGAACATCATAAATCAACAATGATGCAATTTAACTTAACAATTACACATTTATATTCGTTTTTTATAATGTTTCTATGAGGTAGGGGATGTTTTTTTTTCAAGACTTTCTAAAGGGGTTCTATAGAGGTTATAAGTTCGATAACAGCCTCTTTAAGACCGTTTAGCAGTAAGAACAGAAGTTTATTTGAGCTAGTGCGTTTTTCTGATAAAACTCTGTAAATTGCAAGAATATAAAGTACAATTTGTATAAAGTCTGCATGGATTTACTTTATAGAAGACGATGTTCTTTTGTTACAAATTTCTAGATAACTTCGTAGAAACTTGTCAGGTTTTTGTTACGAACCTTGGCTTCTTGTTACCTTCTACTATTTTCCAGACGAGAAAAATGTTAATTTATCACAAAGTATATAATAATAATACAGAAGCTCTTAAAAACGTTAAAATAGTGTTTTCTTCTATTTTCAAATTTAAATGGCTGACGTGATTTCTAATACCTACTATTTATTATTTTTTTTTGTTCGTACATTTCTTAACTTCCGTAAGACTTCCGCATAAGCATTGTCAAAACTTAATCTTCTGTAAGTGCTGTAAAAGAAATTTCAAATAGGGAACATAAGCTTCTATAATGTTCTCCATTTAATGGCTAACAAAATTTAAAAAATGCTTTAAAGAAATTAAAGACTACAATTTTTTTATGAAGCTGATTCGAAGCAGAAATGTTATTTGGGCATGTTCAAACAAAGAAACATTTAAAAATATGTTATATCAAACATTTTAATTCCTTCGAGGAAAAAATAAAAAAATGGTACCAAAAACATTTGCATTTCTACACGCTACATTCGGTTCGGGTCTTATGGAACCATGAAACCAAATGTCAAAAACTTTCATTATTGGTTTCAATTTATCATATCAATGTGAACCCAAAATGAAAAGGTGAAGAGATAGGAGACACAATTGTGAGAAACTTAATCATGTCAATTTTTTGGTTTTCCAATTGTCGGTAACACATTTATCTGACCATTCATTTTGTGGCTTCAAGTTGGTAGTTCTAGCATTTGACACCTGTCAAACTCAGCTGTCATCTAAAGTCTCATATAACTAGTTGAAGTTTTGCTATTTAAAACGCTTTTTAAAGTGGTGGTGGTTTTTAAAGTGGTGATTGAAACTGAGCACTACGCTGAGTTTGCTGTTTTAATCGAGCTATACTTAAATAGGCCCAAGAAGTATATTTCTTTAATCGATACATTTTACAGGCCCAATAGATTATTATTTTTTTGTTTCAATAGTGTGTGTAATATCACAAAACAAATGTATGCAAACATTTTAAGGCTTCACTTCTCCTATTTTATTTTTCACCGTAGAAAATGTGAATACCAGTTATTTCAAATCTTTCTTCGCCTGGTCATATGCAAATAAATAATATCCTTTTTTATGAAATAAATCATAAAGTAACCCCACTGAGTTTTTTGGTCAATGATTTGCAAAATTAAACCTAAAACATATTCAATCAACATCACACAGCTTATGAGCCTTGGACTCGAGGGTGATATTTTGATGGTGATAAAAAAAAAGGCAACACTCACCCTTCCCTTTCGATGATAACTGCAATCGTCCTACATCAGTTGTGGGTAATAATCGTTCCACTTAGAGTAAATGGCACCAGCGCCCCTTGGTGCCCTTATCCGCATACCCATTATTTTCCTAGCCGATATGGTGCCTCTCTATCTCCCGGGGCATTCATATTTTCTTTTTTATGCATATATCTCAAACAAGGACATATAAAAAAATACGCACTCATAGGTCTTCATCATGAGCATACATTTTTTATGTTTTTATTTCTGAATATTTCAGTCAGAAAACGAAAAAAACAACAAGATGGAAAGGGAAACGAGATTAAATGTCCTAGATAACAGTTCTTCATCATCAGAGACAGCATCACCATGTGTGGCAGTGAGTGAATGGGGGTGGGAGATTGATCCCGGTGATGTCCTGGCACTCACTCCGTTCGCCACTCCGCATCCAAATAAAGCACTTCATGGTTTTTATGAATTTATGTGCGAATACCATCTCAAGATTATGGATGTAAAAAAACGAAACCACCTAAACCCAGGGGTGGCTCTGACGCCAGCCACTATGCGCCAGCCAAGTTCGATGGGGTTGATCATGGTGTTGGGTATGAGGGGCCCAGCAGCACAGTGGCAATGGCGATGGCGGTGCGTGGTGGCCGTTTGCCGATGCCATTCAACTTTATTGCTTTGGTCATTATTTTTATGATTATTGTTGTTGTTGTTGCTGGTGTTTTCCTATTCATGCGTTCCACTTCTTCGCTCATTTTTTTTTTTTTGCGATGATGATGCGAATGCGGTTATAGTATCGTGGACTCGGCCCAAATTGAATTGGAATGCTAATGTATGGAAATCGAAAAAAAGAGGTCCTGTTGTTTGGTTGTATTTTTTTTTTGTAAGGCTTCTTTTTTATTTCTATACTTCGACGTGGTCAGCAGAAATGTGTTTTTTCGTTTTGTGGCTTTGTTAAAAAAAAGGATGCTTTCTGGCAGGCTTTTACGTATAGGCCATCATGTGTGGTCTTGTGTGCGCAGCACAGATGGGCTGGTTAATGTTTTTTATTCATTAGAAGTAAAAAGGGTATCGCCAGATAAAAGTTAATGCTTATGTGGTAGAAAATGGCTACTCTGGTTTATTCTGCTTACTGCCTACTCGAGATAATTTTATTTATTATGCTTTTTTTTTTTTGTTTGGTGGGTAATTGAGAGGAGCTGAATTTTCTGTGGCCTATTTAGAAATGATAATGGGTTGTGGTGTGTTGGTTGTGGGGAATAATTTTTTTTAAGGAATTCTTTCAAAGAAATTACCCACCTACACTTTTCTTTTTTAGTAACGTCTTGGACATGCAATTTTTTCTTTGACGATGAAATATGCTGACATAAAAGACCAACAATAAAAAATAATGTTTCGAGTTTCATAAGAGTGGTTTTGAAAATAGAATGGACGGAGTTAGGTATTTGTGGACTTTGATTAAAATGGCAGATCTCATTATTCGCATTATTGGGAAATGTTTTTTTTTTTTTTGATGTTTAAGTAGACATGTTTTTAAATTTACAAGGATGCTAGATAAGCAGGTTTTCCACATAAATATATTGGTTGGAGGCTTCTTTTATACATAAAATCGGTTTCTAAATTGTTCTTTTATTATAAAAAGTTAATCATGAACTGGAAAGAATTTAAAGCTACTTTTTGTTTCAACTATCACATATCGATAGCTGGAAGCTGGAATCATGATATTAAGTAGGTAATGATGATTTTAAGAATTCTAAAGTAGCTAAGACGGAATATTACTATATGCAATGGGATTGTCAAGAAAACATTATTCTTCATAAAATTTTTGGTTTCAGCTCGGTTTTCAAGTAACGGCTGATTTTTGAAATTTGAATGAATGCCTTCTTTGAACAATAATTGTTTTCCGATATGTTTGCAAATTAGCAAAGGTTAATAGCTGGGTTGAAGAAGATTCTGTTCTTTGCAAATTAATTCCTTAATAATCAATCGTAGAATTCAACACAAACTTTTCAATAAGAATTCTTTTAAAGGAGAAACATTGCAATTACATATTTACGTTAAAAAGATTTCAGGACTTCATGCATTCCTTGAATTTGTTGGATTCTTTTTGCAATGTTTTGCATTTTTTGAATCATTTTTGTGTACAACCAATAGTTAAAAAAAAGTGGTAAAACGCTAGCACATTAAGTCAAATTGTTTGTATAAAATTGTATTTTTCGGTTCTTTTATGGCATGTGTTTGGGTTCATCTTCGTATTATAAATCGAAATTTTTGTGTTTCGGTGGTGGGCCAAGCCGTCAACTTGAAAAATATGGAAATTTGGAAGATATCCTTTTCCCCATCTGATTTTTCTGTAATCTACAAAGCCAAAACTCAAAACTTTCGGTGGTGGGCCAAGCCGTCAACTTGAAAAATATGGAAATTTGGAAGATATCCTTTTCCCCATCTGATTTTTCTGTAATCTACAAAGCCAAAACTCAAAACTTTCGGTGGTGGGCCAAGCCGTCAACTTGAAAAATATGGAAATTTGGAAGATATCCTTTTCCCCATCTGATCTTCCTCTAATCAACAAAGCCAAAACTCAAGTACAATTTCCATATTTAGGAATTTAGCTCTAATAAGCTATTTGAGTTTCTGGATAGAATTCAAAAAAGTGCTTTAGAAATGATAGGTGATAAAAATATAACAGAAACATTCACGTCTCTTGAACACGGCCACAATATTCGCACCATTAGGAATGCCCTTCAGTTTTCCCTTGAGTTTGTTTTTAAAAATATTTGTTTTGTTGCTTTCAAGAGATTTCATAGTAAAATTGCTCAATGTGGGAATCTTATTGTTTTTTAATACTTTTTTTCTCAGTGCTCTAATGAACATCTGAACGGAGGCAAATCCTGCCTCCAGCCTACAATATCAATTAAAACAAAATTTTACTAAATTGTGAAGATACCCATCGGAAACAAACAAAAGTGAGAATCAACAAGAACAAACATTCGTCATGTTGCATGAACTGCTCAATTGTAAATCATGCTTTTGTGGGATTGTGAAGTCTGCAAACATACCTATTCAGAGACTTAACCTCTTCTCAAGACTGGTTCACATCCTAAATTGATGAACAAATGCTAGTATTATATTATCACCTACAGAGGGAACAACTTCGTGTGACACAGCAGGTCACCGTGATCACCATATTTTTTTTTTTTAATTTAAGGAAATTTTCATTAAAAGCTCACCACGATTTTTTTTTATTCGTGGGGCGTTTCGAACTCAGCTTCTCTTTTGCATTAGATCATTAATTAAAAAATTTTCTAGACCGACACTTAAAAATAAAAATAACAAAAAAAAATTACATACTTCGCTATAAAAATGTGAAAATTTTGCAATTACAATCAGTCGCAATTAGCCGCCTATGTAAGTCATATTTATCATTTATGGCATACCCATTAACATATTATCACCTATACCACTCAAAAGAATTATTTTCGACTAGCCTATACGTTTACCAGGAAAGAAGACACACGATTCTATGAAAAACTATCCAAATCCCCCAGCCAAAGCTACAACACTCTGGTCTCTCATCTTTAGCCGTCGCGTCGTCGGTCGTCGTCATTTCGTTGTCTGGATAAAATCACCTGACAAATTGCCATAAATATTATCAGCAACCGAGTGTGCAATGCGCTAACATAAATTCGGTCGCTGTTTCCATGTAAAATGGTAAAATGTAGATCGTTTTATTTTTGCTTGCAATTTGCAATGAGAATGCAATTTTAAATGAAAAAACATAACACAACAACAACAAAAGCAAAAAAACATGCAAATTATTTAAGTGTGAAATACCAAACAGTCATAATTGGGGAAAAAAAAAATTAATAATTTTATGTGCATTTGCTTCTTAGGTTTTTTTTTTTTTGTTTGTAAGCCGCGCCGCCGCGCCGCACTGAGCCGAACGCAGACTCATCGCACCAAGTCCATATAATATTCATAGCATGTCCTCCCACTGTGATGCCGAGCGAGTGAATAAAATGATTTATTTGGATTTAATAATGTTTATTACAAGCCATTTTGAATTTAATTTTCTCTTTTATATATTAAATATATAAATTACAGAAAAATTAATACTCCTACTTATAACTATATGAAAAAATATTATGCGTAGACAGGTGAAATTATGTATTAATGTTATATAGGAGGGCAGTTGGAAGCACTCGACAGAAGGTTTTGAGAGAGAAGTGTGTGCATTCGCAGAACAATTAAATATTTATGTATATTAAAAAGTTAAAAAATAAAATAATGTATTGTGGATTTTAGTGCGCTAATGAGGTTGATTTTGCACATTCTGTGAATTGCATATACATAATATGTATATAAAAATGCCGACAACGGACGCAATGGTATCTTGAAAAGAAAAACATACCTTTCAACAACTCACACACTTTTTGTTGGCTTATTCTCACCTATACAGTGGTTAGAGAAAGTACAGTTATAGGTCGGCGCCTCTTTTAGTAAAATTTATTATTTTTATAAAATTTGTTTTTCCTCATACGTAGTAGAGTGTTTCAAAAATATAAAACCTGGCTCAGGGAGCTTCCCACACTCACGCAACTCAATTGTTCCGTTTAGGGTATGTTGAGTATTGAGTTGCCAGTAAAAATATTTTCACCAGGAATTTCCAAACAGAAATGTAATTTAATACTAAAACAATGCATGGTGCGAAATAAGAAGGAAAATTTAGGAAAAATATTGCTGAAGATAAAATTTTATGTATACCTTCCAAAAATAAGTTTTGTCTAAAAAAAAATCGAAAATAATGCCTCAAAAAAAGTTTGGCAAACTAAAATATAAAAACGGTGCCAAAAAAAGTAGTACAAGGAACTATCAAAAAAATCTAAGAAAATGATTTTCGAAATATTTTTGAACTTCCTACAAAAAAAATTACTTCATCATTTTGAAAAAAGGTATAACAAAAAGTTTTCAAAATAGAGTTCTTATAAAAAAATAATCTGTCAAAAACTAGAATTGTAAAAATATAAATATCAAAATCGTTAAAAACAAAAAATTGTAAAAGGAATAGTAGAAATGTTGTCACAACAACCAGATGGAATCATTTTTGAACAAAAAGTTTAAAAAAAAATTGGCATAAAAATCCATTGAAAAATATTTTTCCAACAGTCAATTATCAAACGCTTTCAAAAATTAACAAGCTTTTAAAAGTCTTTAAATAACATTTGTTCCATACAAAAGACGTCATTTTAGAATGTTAAGGTCTGTTAAATATTTTTCCACCGAACATAAAAATGTCAAAAAAAGTTCAAATTAAAAGTTTATTGATTTTATCATTCTCAGGGTATTTAATCCTGGGGTGGAATCGGCTAACGCGATTGTTGACTGTCGCTTTGTTGATAGTCGTTTTTGTTTATCAACTCTGATAAACACTGTGTAAAGTGATCAATAAAACAGTTTGAGTTTTGGCAGCATTTACAGTGAGAAACGTCATTTTGCTCAGCACTTTACACTGGCGCTTCTGTAAGGTATCAAAAGGATAGGTTCTAGGGGATAGCCACTGTCTCTTTGAAAAATAAGTGTGCGTAAAGTACAACTTATGATATATTTGTTAAATCCTGTTCTCTTTCCAATGCCACACAAAATTGTCATGTACACTACCACCATGTCTTGCATTAATAGCCATGATGCTTGTTTTTTCGTCGCAGATCTTAAAAAAGCTTTTTGAATTTTTGTAATAAATATTTTTTTTACAATTAACTCACAATCATTGCATTAATGCTATGTCTTCCTTTACGATCAAAAAAGTGACAGCTGTCACTTGAAATACAAGGAAAAAACGATTGTCGATTTGATGAACACCTTATCAACTATCGCCTTAGCTGATACCACCCCTGGTTGTTAATTGTGGTGTTGGTGTAGATTTGTGATCAACTTGAGGATTAGCCTCGATTAAAGGTTAACCAAATGCCATCAGCTTCCTCTTTATCCAAGAATTCTATTCTAACACTAACCGGCACCTAGCAAAGGTGAATGTTGAACTGCTGCGTCATCTCCGCTGTAGATAATCGGCAGTAGTAGGCTGTCAATGAGTTTGTGGATATACAATCAAGAGACTTAAGTTCAGCTTAACTATCAGAGATATTGCTAATATCAGTAGTTTGTATCATCTTTTCTTTAATCCAAGACAAAATTTATTTGATCACCAAAATTTCCATCTGGAACACGCTACAATGATCAGGAAGACGTAAAAACAGGCTCAATTTTAGCATGTTTGAATACACACCACCTCCTACCCCGTCATCAATTTTTGATCCGTCATAATAGAAATGTATACAATTGTCTTCCAGGGATGCTCAACTGATCTGGAAGGTATGGATACCTGAAAGATTTTGTCAAACTGTACTTGTGGGATGGTGTAGTCGATTTACTCAGGGAAAGTTCTGAATAACAGAGTTGCCATTTTAACTGTTAGTCCACTGCAAGGGAACCTTGAGACAGATGGCAGTACTGGCAGCTGTTTATTTAAAGATTATATCCAGGGATGTCACATGGAGCAGTACATTAAGTGTTCCAGCAGATCGCTCGATCTTTCATAGCTTATAGCAATTTGTAGCTGTATTCAAGGCAGTTTTAGTTTTCAATCGGTTTGAATATGGTAACACATTTATTATTTGAACGAGTTTCAATTCATTACAAATAACAAAAAAAAAGACAAGTATACGCCCTATAATTGTAACTTAGTGACAGAAAACTCTTATACCCAACTGTGCTCATGCGTTTTCTTTTTTCATAGATACAATTGAAAATGCATAAGTAGATCAGCTACTTATAAGTAAATTAAGAATAAGAATACATAATGAGATAATGAATTAATATAAAATAAACAACCAGCCTACCTGACTAAAGATCTGCAGATTATAAATATTATTATTATTATTTTTGTTCCTATTTAAGCTGGCATGTAATTAACATTTTTGTTTTGTATTGTTTTGCTCTTCAACCAACAAAAATGGAAGTATGGATATTCTGCATTATATTTTTTTTAAGTGTACTCATCATGATAAAAATAATAAGTTCATAATTAGGTATAATTTTACAATTATTTGTATGTTTTATTAAAATTAAATATTTAATGCGAAATAAAGGTAGGTAACTGCATTGTTATTTATTTTTTAAAGCTTAACACAAATAGGCGAACCATCATACAACATGATTGCTTTGTTATTCACATGGCCGGAACGAAACGACACAAAACAAACGATTTCATCCCGACCATCAGCATTAGCATTATATGCAGCATTGGGAATTGGCTGATTCCAAGAAACTTAATCTGGCATGAAGTATTTTTTTTTTTTGTGAAATTTCACACCCCATGGTGTGGATGATGAAGACATTAAAAAGTCAATGATGCAGATTTTCTGGAAAAGGTGTTGATGTATTCGACGTACAGTAGAATTATAGGAGCGGAACCTGCAGTGGAGTTCTTGTTAATGCATTGTATTTAAAAAAGTTTATAATGATATACATTAACCTATGGGGCTTAAAATAAAAATGCTAAACCTATAATCATTTGAAGGTGCAATTAATGTTTGTTGCAAATTCACAATATTCTTTTTTTTTGAATTTTCCATACACTCTGCTCTATTTATTTGAGTACATGAAGAATATTATTTAAATTTTTTTTTTTTTTTGAAAATACTCGTAGAAGAATGGCTCTTAAAAAATATTCGGACATCCTGGGCGATTTTCCATTTCACTGTTGAAAAGATGGAAAGAAATTTGACGTTTTGGTTGTTTCACATCACTCAGAATCTGGTTCTACTAGTTGAGTGCTTTAAAGAGTCTCGATGGCTGGAACAAGGAACTCCGCAGGGTAGTGTCCTTTCACCTCTTCTATGGCTTCTGATCATGGATGCAATTCTCTTTAAATTAGAGAGATGTGGAGTGAAAGCGGTTGTCTATGCGGATGATTTGTTACTATTGATGTCAGGAAAGTACACCTCTGTGATTAGTGAAATCACGGAGATGGCTTGGCAGAAAGTTAGCAACTGGGAGTTAACTAAAGTAAAACTGAACTGATGCTCTTTACCACCAAAAGTGCCCCCTATCACGCTGCCTCAACTCAACGTCCAAATTCTATCATTGTCTTCCAGTGCAAAATATTTGGGAGTTATACTCGACGGGTTAAGAAGGCCTGTGTTGCCTTCTACGCCTGTAGCAAAACTTTCGGCAAAAAGTGGGGACTTCAGTTGAAAATGATTTTGTGGACTTACACAGCCATCGTACGACCAATCTTAACATATGGTTCGATTGCGTGGTGGCCTGCTCTTAGCAAAGCTAATAATATTGATAAGCTAAAGAAGGTTCAGAGAACAGCTAGCGTTGGCACCTTAGGGGCCATGCGTACATGCCCAACGGATGTCTAATGTTATTTTGCATCTTCTACCACTCGACCTTTTTATTAAATATATAGCGGGATTAGGCTGAAGGAATCAAACAGCTGTCAAAACCATACGGTCACAGCAACATAACGAAATTGATTCCTTCAGATATTATATCGGCAAACACTGACTACTGCTGCACTCCTACTTTGAGCCTCAGTAAGGGTTTTAAGGTTGTTGCGGCATGTACCAGACATTTGCCTATTCATTCAGAGAAGTTGGACATTCCTCACAACACGTCTTGCCGTAGTTGTAGTGACCAACGCGAAAGGGAAACGGTAATCCATTTCCTCTGCAAATTTCCTGCTTTGGCAAACATTAGAATGCAATCCTTTGAAAAAGCATTCTTTTACGAACTCGACGAATTATCTGAGACGAAGATCAGAGATCTGATCTTTTTTCTCAATGCGCCCAAATGGCTCTTACAAACTCCGCTGTGAAGCTTCTCTGTAAATCTTTTCCTTTCAATCATAGGTAAAATGAGTTATGGTATTAAAACGGCGCACTACAGCGCCAATTGGATAGCAGGCTAGGTTGCCTTGAGATCGCCATTTCTACCTACCTACCTCGATGGCTGCGTGAATGAAGTACCATCATCATATTGTCGAACAGAAGTGATTCTTTCGCGGCGCGGCGGCGGTGACAAATTGTTTTTAAACACGTGGTTCTCAATTCTTCCTAAACTTCTTGAACAAAAACAGTGACAGAACATTATAAACTTTCAAAAAATTTTTTAATGAAAATGCAGATGTTCAATTTTTGAATTTTTGTTTTTCATGTTTGGCTTGTGATATTTTTTGTGACTCGGCAGTAACGGTATCTTCAAAAAAAAAAAAAAAAACTAAATTAACTCAATACGAAAACAGCTCTTCAAAAAAGACTAAAAATGTGGACAAAATATTATTCCCTTAATTTTTTCGTCTGCTGCATAAAACTTTATTTTCCGTTTGATTGTGTCAGAGCATGATAATTTTTCCCACCACATTTTATCTATAGAAAAGTTATGCCAAAAACTAGTATGTATTTCAAAAAATATTAAAATAATAATTGAAACAAAATAAATAATTTATTTTCTTCACAGAAATGTTTTCTTTTGCAAATGGGCACAGAAGCAGTGTGTTCGGCTGGGAATGGGAAGATCCCAGGTTCAATACTTAGAGACAAAAAAAAGAATTGATAGTTTGAAAAAATAATTTAAATTTAATGTCAGTATTTTCATTTGCTCAATAAGGTTTACTCCATTGTTTTAATACGAATTTCTGCTTAAAAATTATTTGGAAACACAAACATTGTTGATAAAACATTTTATTTTTGTATGCGAAATAAACAAAACTTAATAAGCTAAATATAAAAATTGAGTTATTGAAAGTACATATCTTATACTGCATATTTTCTTTTTATTGATACTATTTTTTTTATATTTTACGATATGCATAAATTGCATTCAATTTCTCGTCTTTCCCCATCCAACAAACAGATAGAAAATGAGGGGAACAAATCGAATTTATTTTTATTGTTTATATTTCCATTCCAGTCTACCATAACCCCAGACTACCGCCTCCTCCATAAAATTCAGTTCAAGGATATCTTTCGATTTTCTGCAATGAATATATTTTCCTATATTTTATAGCTGATTCAACATTAGCCTGCGTTACGTCTTTATTCTATAGCGCGATAGCGACCCAATCAATATGCGGGAAGAGCAGTTTTTGAACGAAACGAAACAAACCATCATCATCATCATCATGTCGAATATCCTTGTTTTTACGATGCAACCAAATTTTATTCGAAATCATTTTTATGTATAGGAGGTAGGAGCTAAAAAACTCAATGACCATCTCAAACGAATGATTTTTTTTCTTTTTTTACGATTTCATGGTATTTTGAAATAGATATATAAGATCCTTAGATTTTAATAACGGTTTTCTTTGTTTCAATATTGCAAAACGTTCCCAAAAAATGTGCAAAGGAAATTAATTTCCTCTTGGAATGTCAAACTTCAAAGTAGACCAGGTAGGGTATTGAGAGTCCTTTGAATTTTTCATTTTCTTCAATCTCTGATTGCTTGAAGAAACATTCCAGAAGATCAAAAAAAAAAAACAAAAAAATCTTATCCATACACACCCAAAAATAATTCAGGATGAGGTAAAAATTGACATCCCCATTTTTTATGTGCAATTCCAGCAGCAAATAAACAGGATCAGGCGGCAAGGGTACTGCTATAACACATCAGCTATACTGTCTGTCTGTATACGCACTCGTAAAAAACACCTCCTTTCTGGGCATCAGGAATTGAATGACAGTTTGACAGGAGTCGGAGAGTTGGGGTGGTATTACAGCTCTTATATATATGTATTTAGACCATGAATGCGGAAAGTCTAAGTAGATATGGCTGAGGCGACGAGATAAGCAAAAAAGGACGAAAGGTGCCGCACGGATGATGCTGATGATTTGGATAGATACGTAGATACTTTCATCTTATTTCATTTCATTCTCTTCTCTTCATTTTCTTCTTTTCTTTTTACTTATTTTGTAGCATTTTTTTATTTTCTTCCTCTAGCACTTCCCGCTCTACATAATATGTAGGTACATGTACCTAACTTCTATGGGGAGATCCTTTTCAAAATGGGATAAAGCACTTGACATGTGATGGGGGTGTCGAATTTTATGTCCGTCATCGTATGAATAAAAAAGTTATGCGTTTTACAGGTCCTTGATATTGTGATGGTGATGGTGACGGTGACGGCGGCGGGAATGAATTCCATACACACTCAGATGAAGACGACACAGCAACACGCAGTTGATTGGATTAAACTTGTTTGCATTTTTATCTTCCAGAGGTTTATGGCAAATGGTTGTTGTTAAAAAAAAAGGGAAGAAGGACGAATAATGGTGAAAGTGGCGCGTGTTGCGCCCCCCCTACACTCTGGGTCTCGGCAACGCATCACATTCACTCACATTATCGTAACAAGTCCTTTTTAGTTTTATTTATTTATTTTTTTTTTTAAGACGAGATTATGTTTATTAGTCGAAATGCTTTGGTGGCATAGATAGAGAGAAAGCTGAAAGTTGTAAATCCCAAAGCTGCTTAAATTATTTATATATAGAATGTTTTATGTGTTTGATCCTTCGGAGATACATATTTATGTAGATAACAAAAAAAAAAAAAAAATACAACAAAACATAAAAAAGTGGAGGGATAATAACATGAATAGCGAATGCATACCATTAGTTTTATGGGAAATAGTCAATGAATTTAATGGATAATCTTTTTGAGAATAATTGATTAGCGGAAAATAGTAAAAGACTGCTACTTAAATTGAATTAAATTTCTGCCAGATTCATAGATGGGTTTTCAACCTTGACCTTTTCGAATGAATTTTTTTTTTTTTGAGGCAAACATTTTAGATGTTTCGTTTTATGTTGTGGCGTTTCGATGAGAGGAATCGACCACTACGTTGTAAACAGAGATTATCTTAAAGATAAGAAATCTTAGTAAATTCCAAAACCCATTTGTTTACAGTACTGTTGGAATTTTGTGTCTATGAATATGCGAACAGGCTGAATTTGTATTTTTTAAATTCTACAAGACGTTCAGGTTCCACATAGAATTGTAGGTCTTCTGCTTTCCTGCAATAACACGCACACAAGAATGGTTGAAAGTTGTGAGTCACTTAGGCCATCAAATTTATTTGTTTTAAATACGATGGATCTAAATGTCATGTTCTGTCAAACGGAAAATACACTGACAGAAACAGAACTCTCTTACGCTTCAGGCAGACGAGCGGGTTGACCTAGAATTACTTGACGAAGAACGTTCGAAAAGGCATCAGAAGATCTTGAAAAAAGTTGAAGAGACCTGAAATACATTGTAAGGAACCGTGATGGATGTTGCGTATAGGATTAATAGAGGTCCTATGTCCTATAAGGGGAATATTAAGGATATAATGGTTCCAAGGACCTAATGTGAGTAAGTAAGAGATATTAAACACTTTTGTAACACTTAAGTACATTCGAAAACGAATTATTTTACAATCTAAGTTTTGATGTTTGGACTTAGAGAATTTTAAAAACAGGATTTTGGCTTTGCAAAACTTTTAAGTACAGAATAAGAAATTAATTTATATAATTTATTTATTGAATACGAAGAATTTTTTTTCAATTTCAATATATTCCACTTTTGGAAATATTCCAATTCGTATCTAAATTAAACAAAAAAAAATAGTTTGTTTCGCAATAACTGTTTGAAAATTTTGTTGTAAAAAACGTTGCCCGCTTTGTTAGACTGCCAATAGTAAATAAATACATATTTCGAAAAACTTTTTTTGGGCATATCTCGAAAACCGTTCTTTGAAAAAAAAGTTAATGTCATTTTCTTTTTCAGCGGTCTCAATTTAAATTAGTAAAAAGAGTTTTTTTTTTATGTAGCATCGGTGACCCAAAATTTTGTAAACTAGTGTAATTGAAAATAACGAGCAATATTTGCTTAAAAAGTGGATATTTTGTACCATTTTTGAATTTTATTAAATCCAAAGCCTTGATATTAAAAAGCAGTACAAAATTTTTGGAAGTTGTGCATTTTGTATTTCTGTTTGTTTTTTAAGATGTCACAAGATTAATTAAAAGAAATTTGAATTTTCTTTTGTCAACCAGTATAACTATACAATCAAAAACTGCAAGAAGATTGCCCTAAAAAAATGCATGCTTTTGCTGTGCAGTATCCAATCAAAAATGATTTTTTTCTAAAATTGGGTACTTTATAAAAAAAAAACAGTTTTCCGAGAAAAACCACTCAATATAATAAAAGCTAATAGAAATTTTATTTGTCATAAAGGCACAAAGAGAGATTTTTTACTGCTTTTATTTTATTTTTAATGTGGAAAAAAACTTATTAGTATCCTGGGAGGGAAAGAATAAGAGAATGTATAACAAAAATAATATAAGATAATGTACTTAGACGACATTTTATCTTTTTCCAGAAATTCGATGATTTTGTGATATATGTATGTATGTATTTCCATTTCAACAAATATAAAAATGTTCTTTTATGTAAATATTTTATAACTATTCCTTAATTAAAAAAAATAATCCAAATTTATCCACAGCAAAAGTTGTAAGTATCCATTTTTAGTAAAAGCAAGTTTTCCAATAGTATCCTTATAATGTTATCCAATAATATAATGATGACCGCGCGTGTTGTAAGATTTCGAATTACAACGATAAATTAATCGATAAATATTTCCTCGATTCCCGACGTGCCGTTTTTTTTTTAAAGTTACCCGAAAACGACCTATCCGCTCGAAGTCGTTTGTGTCGAATGAACTGAGTTCTAGATTTGATTTGATAAAATATTTAAATTAGAAGAAATATGGAAATCGGGCTTTCCAATTTTCCAGCGAAATTTTAAAATTTGAATATGCGCACATTGCTTGGAGAAGAATATTGGCTTATAACACTACTTGTTCTAGTTGAGTTTTCAGAATAAAAGTATATTTGAGAACAATTGTTTTTATATATTAAAACTGTTCCGAAACTGGAAAAACTCAGGGGGAATGTAAAAATCTAAAAAAAGAACAACAAAGAAGGGTTAGATTCCATTGCAACCCTTTAATATCAAAGAGTTCTGAGACCTAGACATTTGAAGTACGTTATAACAACCCTTTTTAAAAAAAAGTAAACAGGGGATGGTGTTCCGTACTGGTTTACCCCTTTCAAATGTTTCGTTAAAAATCTGTTCTTTCAAAAATACTCGTAGAAGGTATAAAAACGTTCAATACATTTTATACCTTCTCAACTTTATACTCGTTTATACAAAAACAACAATCTGTCATTTTGACGTTTCTTCACAAAATCTACACCTGCGTATTATTGCATTCAAATAAATGCTTTTTGTTGTGAACATTTTTTGATTCAACATCACTACAGCGATAAATTAAATATTCCGTCGAATTTCGCAAAAAAATAAACACTCACTAAAAAAACACAAATCAAGTTGGATAATTTATTGCACCTTCACGTAGTCTTCTCGATACATCAGTTCAACTCTTATGCTTGGGCAATCCCCATTATGCTTTGAGAGCTCTACAAGGGCACTTACATACATTTATTTTCAAAAAGAATGAATAAAATAAAATAGAATTCAAATACATAAATTGACAATTCAAGAATCGCTAAATAATTAAACCTACACTATGGCCATCTGTCTGTCGTAATTGTTTTTGTTGATTGGTTCGGTTGGTGCAAAATATCGAATGAAAAACTTAATAATTAAAAGGGAATCACTGTAGGACTTACGTTATTGCTCTTATCTATCTTATTAGAAATTTTTTGAAACAAATTTCAAAAATTGTCAATCGGTCTTATAAGCCTACTTTGTCATGTGGGTTTTATCGAATAAAATAACTTTTGAATGCCTCAGCGTAGACAAATTCTTTTCACTCTATAGAGTTCTCTGGAATAAAATTTAAATTTTTCATGTAAGATTGGTAAAGTGTGCAATTTTCCGATAATAACAGTTAAGGTATCTATGGATAAAATAAAAGATTCTCTTCAAAATAATTCAACTACAAATTTAGTTTTTGCCTCTATTGCTTGTAAGATTACTTGAAAAAAAGAAATGTTCAGTTTTTTAAAATGAATTGACCGCAATAGAATTTTTTGGAACTATTTTTAAAATGCAAAAAAAAATGTATTTTAATTGCAATTCTCTTGAAGAAAATGTTGAAATTGTTTTATATGTTGAGATAACAAATTTTTGTAAATACAATTTTTTTCCTACAAAAAATACATGTTGTCAAAAAAAATTCTCGAAAACAAATTGTATCAAAAAAAATGGTTACAAAAAATTTGGTGAAAAAAATTGTTAAGGGAACAACCAAGTGAAATTTTTTTGTTAGCCGCGATAGTAAAAATTTCGTCAAAAGTAAAATTCTGAAAAAAATAAGTATATAAAGAAATAAATTTATAGAGAAAAAATTTTCTTAAAAAAAAATGTCAATAAATAACGAAGTGGACATTTTTTCGACCAACGACGATAAAATTTGGTGAAAAAAATAAACTGTGAAAACAAGATATTCAAGAAATTAATAAGCTACAATGTTCAATGTAATTTTTTGCGCAAAAAAAAAACAGAAGTTTTGTATATAGAAAGATGGTATAACTATATTAAACAGTGTTGAAATGTTCCTACTATATTCTAAGAGGTCATGACCTTGCCCAACAGCATATTCTTTTTGGACCATGATTACTGAGACGCACTGTACCTATGTTAAATAAAAAGATTTTTAAAAATTATCAAAAATATCAAAATTAAGCATTTATGTATTTTTTTTTCAGAAAATTTATACGCTGCATAGAATTCAAGTTTCTGAAACCAACCCTTTGAAAGGTAATCGTCAAAAACTGTGCAAAATGTGAAAAAATTGAAAATTAAATAGGAAAAAATTCAAATTTGAACTTAAAAAAATTTTAATTTTGTAAAACTTAAAAAAAAATATATTTTTCTTCGAAATTCTATTATTTTTCAAAAATATTAAGCTCAATTCAAAAGTTGAAAAGTTGCCTTTAAAAAGGAAAACTTTTTTTTTCCAAAAATTCAAATATCGAAATATGACCTACGCAGATATAACGCTGCGTTTTTGGAACGCCAGCAGCAAATGGTATAAAATCAATTGATAAATGAAAAAAATTAATATATATAACAAAAAAGAAAACGTATAATCAGCAAAGTAAAAATAAAATATGATTTTAGCTGGTGGCCATTTTTTTTGTTGTTTTAATAGTCAATAATATTTTCTCCATTGTTATAATACGATCTTCATTTTGTCTACTTTGCCTATTTTTCTTTCGTGTCATGTCTTTCATTATAATATTTAGTTTATAAATTCTATTTTTATGATTCCCTTAACTTACCCTAATAATCCAAATATATTTTACAAACAAAAACTAGCTACATGCAACTTAGAGTACATATACGTAACGTACATCTCTGAATGCCGTATGCTTATAATGAGCTGCAGCGAGATACATCTCGTTAAATTTATTCGAATGCATCAGACGTTGTATAGTTGTAACATACGCGAGAGTACGAAGGTGAAACTTGGACTTTATTTTTGCGATGAAACCAGAGGGGTTTTTCGCGGTCGTGTAATTACAAAAAAAAAATTCATGCAAAAAACTTAAATTAAACAAAAACAAAAAAAAAAAATATAATTTTCTCATCAAATATGGTAAAAAGATGCGAAATGTCAATCAAGCTGCTGCCACAAGCAGAGTGCTGCTGTTGGGTTGTCGTCTTGTCGTCTTGTCGTCCGGTGTGTGTGGCGGTCTCATTAGTCATTCATTATGATCCGTCTCTGTTTTTAAGACGGGCGCCGCGTCGCGCCGCCCAGGCTATACCTAAAGTCGTCATCGTTGTTGTCGTGTATATTATAATAGAGCTCTGGATGATGAGTTCAAGTTGAGGTTGTTTTAAGTTAATTCATTGCTACTTTATTTTTTTTCACTTGCAAAAGTCCTCTTTTAATGAGGGAGAATTATTATAAAATGAAATTCATTCATTACCACACTTCGAGACTGAAGTCTATCAATCAAAAGCCGACGTAATTTTTTTTTTTTTATGAACTGTTTATGCAATATGAAGGAAGGTACTGTATGGACATTTTAACTGACAACATGATGATTTTGATCAGTAGAGGTAGTTTTATTTTATCACTGTAATTTGCATTTTATTTAACTGCAAGACGATATAATTAAAATAAATATTTTAGAAAAAACAAAAATGGCTGACTTTTTGCAAAAACAATCTTTCACACGCAAAAATTACCTCATTTTCTGTTGAGGTTTTCATTGAAAAAGAAATAGCCAATTATTTTGATAAGAATTTCGTAATTAATCTGTTATGCAATGCATTTTCTATAAAAAAAAAAATAATTAAATTTATTCACAAGTTTTTGATGGACTGTCATACCAATTAGAACTGGATATTTATACCATATTCATACATTTTTAATTGACGCAAATGCAAACTTGATGCGATGATCAAATGACTGAGAGATTTATCGGTGACTGGTTTTTTTTTTTGATTTAATCTATTGGATTCCGAAAAATAGCAATTTCAATTGACCATGAAAGCGTGACATGTATATATTTACATACCAAAGTGTTGTGCAATATAAGCAAATAACCACATTGGCCAAGTAATTGTCTATATGGAATGTTTAAGAGCTTCACTGAACTGACGCACTGAATTACCCGTTTTTAACAATTTTTTTTTTTTACTGAGATGCAGTTTTGTCTAGGAATTTAAACTTATTTAATTATATTATAATCATGAAAATAGCCCAGGAGGCTGTGTTTGAAA
The DNA here is from genome assembly GCA_958431115.1 of Syrphus vitripennis. Taxonomy (NCBI): domain Eukaryota; kingdom Metazoa; phylum Arthropoda; class Insecta; order Diptera; family Syrphidae; genus Syrphus; species Syrphus vitripennis. Next base: position 125,620,200 of record OY288108.1, read on the forward strand.
ACTGGTCGAAATCATCAATTAAAAAAAATCTTTGATGAAACGTTCATAAGTTTGCCGAGTTCCTGGGCTTCAAGTAGAATTGAATTGGTCGCTACTATTGCTCTGCCACGGATATATGCAAAATACAGAAATGTGGAAAAGGTTAGGGGGTGGCGGAGGATACCTAAGTATGAGGGAGCCTTCTTGAACCATTCTTAAATTTGGAGAGAGGGTCCATGCAAGACTATAATGACAAGGGTTTTGTACACCGTCTTCTTGATACTTCTGGGTAGGGTTTTGTTCCTTAATTGCTTACTAAGCCCAAAGAAACAACAATTACCAACATAGTCCAGGAAATATCACTTCGAAATAATTCAGACAAAGAATTTCAGAATTTTGGACTAGTGCTTTATTTTCAATGTTGAAACAATTCCATGAGTGCGCGTCGCTTTGTCGTAATTTTCTGGTGGTTTCGAAGAACTTGATTGACTTACAGGATCTTTTAAAGGCTTTTTTAAACCAATACGAAACCGATGCGAAATAGTCGGTGACGACTATTCTTCTCTGGCGTTCTAAAAATGTTAAGCTTGTAGACCATCGGAACTAGCTACTTTTGTCTGTTTCGGTGATGGTACAGATCATCATTCAAATTAACTTGATAAAAGAAAGATTTAACATAAAACTTCAATTAACACTTCCTGAAAACTCCTTTAGAACGAAAGAAATCATTTGACTTAAATAGCTCCCAACTAAACTCAAGGAACCATAAAATTTGCACTCAATGTATGTTTTCTTTTCTAATGTTAGTAATTTTGGCACAGCAAATGAGAAGCTAAATGCTAAGAGCCGTTGAATTATAAAGGCCTATACTTTATCGGTTTGATTGGTTCTTTAGCCTAAAATTAAATTCATACAAGGATTTTTTTTTGGAAATTCGAATGTTAATGGTGGCAGCACACGCCACAAGCTATTTTTTCGTGGTGGATGAATGCAGAAGGAAAAAAAATCGTAAGATAAAGAAATAAACAAATTTTTGAAGTTAGTCCGTGGTTGACTCAACATAATTAGTAAGTTAACCACTAAAAAAGCCGCTGGCATTATCTATTGGCTTTAAGTAGCATTTTACTATGACCTCCTGAGGAAAATTTGATTTTTGATTAAGATAAGCTATATGCATTATGCATATTTTTTTTTTGAATTTATAATAATATTTCCAATAGAACACATTTATTTAGAGGAAGGGTGAAAACGAAACGGCGGCAACAATGCAAAATTTCAACAAAATAAACCTTACCAAAATATTCGATAATTTGTGACGCTGCATTACCGACATAATAGTTTTTTTTCTATACCTACTGCAAGTTATTAGTTTTGGTTCAGTCAGCTTTCGTCATCACTTTATTTCTTATTAATTTAAAATTTAGGTAAAATATGTCTATTAGAAAATAATTGAAGAATTTTTTATTTGATTTAAATATAAACGAAAGAGCTGAGCTTCAAACTTTGCACAAGATTTAAATTAATATCCAAACGAAACATTTGTTTGATTTATAATAAAATATAAAAGTTAAATAAACGTAAGCTTTTGGAGCGCAGTGCACTTAAATCTATTTTCGTATGGTAAGGTCGAGGAGAATTAAAGGCGGTGGAATAGTTTATCAGTAAACTTTTCTTAAAAAAACTAAGAATTTGAAAGAAAGAACAAACTTAAATAATTTACTTCTTAAACATTCAAACAGGTTAAAGCAACTCATAATGGCATCTTGTATTTTTTTTTTGTAAACTTATTTTTGCTGTACTCATTAAAAATATCTGCGAATTTATTTACAACTGATTTCCATTAAAATCTAATATATCTCTAGATCCCCTCGTGCAATGGATGGATGGTTGGTTCCCCAGGGAGAGAGCTGCTCGCGCAGAATCCTCATCCTCATCAGTCTCTAAGTTATGTTCATCTCGTTTTGCTGATGGAAAATATAGTGTCCACACAGGTCCGGCTGTCTGTGTTGTCCCGTCATCACATCGTTCACAATCAATAAATTAATAAAAACATTTATCAAATGGAAATCAACGACATCGATGACGCGCGCAAAAAGAAAATGTTAAATGCATATGGAAAAATGCAAAATTCAACAACGCAACGCTACACAAGAAAATGTTGTAAGGGAAACTGGTCCGTAAATGCTTAGAGTTTTGTTCGTAATGAAGATAAGGCACAGTAGCAGTCATTGACAGGGTGACCAGGATGGCATTTTTAGGTAAAACTTAAATTTTATAATTTCGATGGGAAGATTTGTCGACCAATAAGCTGCAGTGAAATACGAAGCATGCGTTCCGAGTTTTCGTAAAATATGTCCGTTTTCAAAACTTTTGGTGTTTTGCTCTTTTCAAATGTTATTGTGAGATTCTGAAATCCAAGAGCGATAATGGAAACAAACATTTTATCTGGCCCATTTCAAAAAAGTCAACAAATATAGCTTCTAAATAATTAGTTCTTCTTTTCTGAAAATAAATAGATAGTCTTCTATTTTGTGTAACCTATGGTCACCCTATTTTGATATTTTTTTTTGGTTGAAGAAACAATCCAATGCAATTCTATTCGGTCTCAGACTTTTTTTCTACCATCATACTGACGATCCTTAGCGCGGTCCCCACCGAGATGCCTTTGCATTCAGATTACGGAATTATGTTAAATATTTAATAAATACATAATGATGGCTGTTTGGACGTTGGATGGATGGTCAATGGTTTGGACTCCACAATATACAGATGGATGTTAGCTTGTTTGATTTAGTTTTTTTTGTTTGCGTCCAGTATGCCAAGCATCGGTATAGCGTGAATTTATGCCCGGGAATTGTCGTCGTCTGCATTGAATACTGTGCAAACATACAGATCTCCATCAGGAGATCTCTCATTCTCTGTCTCTTTCGCACTCCTTCTTTTTCTGATTATTATGGCCGAGTGCAACACGGAACTAGTGGGAATTCCAGCTTTGAATGCGATAATAAACGATGATGATGACATCGTGGTGACTGCCACATGGATGTGACTGCGCTGTGCTACTGATGCATCTGGAGATGCTCCTGCATGCAGTTTAATGCTGCTGGTTAGTTTCAATTCTTGCACAGGAGCAAAAACAAAAAGTTAAAATGAATAAACATGCCTTGGAAGAACAGTGATAATGTGCAAAAGGCATTGTGGCTTCTTCTATGATGGGATAGGGAGGTGCTAGGCAGTCCCATCAGTCGATGCATCGATTTTTATTGAAACTGTATTTATGTTTGTATTTATAAAGAAAAATGGTGTTACTATAAATCACACTTTTGGCGCCAATATAGCATAGATGGTTGAAGTTGGTCCAGAAGCAAACTACCATAGATCACCAGGAGATGATTGTTTTTTTTTGTTTTTGTTGTTTTAGGTGCAATGTGCTTATTGTGGATATTGGAATCTTAAGTAGGTATGGGGACTTCTTATACTCTTTTGACCTTAAATAGAAAGCGAGTATAATATATTTGAAAAGACAAACTCAAGGATTTGGTAGAATTTTTTTTTAAAAACCAGTTCAATTAAATTTCAACAAAACTTTACATTGAAAATAAATTCAATTTGTTCTAATTTTCATATTTAATTTAAAAAGCCTACGGCTAATTTTTTAATCTAAAATCAATTCAAAACTCGATCTAGAAACATTCTCAATTTGTCTTTAGATCCTATTTAAAAAAAATTTTCAGGGGTTGAGCAGTTCTTCACTTTAAATTATTACTGAAGAACTCGGTCTAAAATCATTTCTGGGAGTTAGAAACTCTTAAGCTCCGAATTTCAGGATCTAAATATAGAAGTGTCCTCTTATACCGGAATCCAAATATTTGATTTTGAGTTTTAACTCTTAATAATAAAATGTGTTAGAATTTCTAAAAGTTATAAATTTTCGTTACCTTAACCAAGTTGAAATATGTTGAACTTCGTCAAGAAATTAGGCGGAAGAAAGATTGTTTGAAAAAATAGTTGTGCGACAAATTTAAAAAAAAAATTGATCGAGTCGTTTTCAATGTATTTAGTTGAATTAATCAACTGAATTAATCAACTTGAATTAAAAACTTCCAAAAACTGAACAAATAAAATATGTTTGGTGACAGTAGGTACTTGAAGAACTAGAGCTTAAGTGGTTTATAACTCCCAACCATTCCTGTGTGTGTGTATGCAGGAAGGAAGGTGACCCTAACGGCTAGGTTGAGAAGCAGACTATTTTTGAAAAGTGGTGAATTCGTCGATTTCTCACAAATGGCAACAGCACGTAAGAAAACATTTCAATTTTATGATGGACGAGATTTTGAATCGAACCCTAACCTGCGGGATGACGGTACTACGCACTAACTAAAGGGATATCTAATAAGATGTGTTATTTTAAATAGCCCGCTATTTAGGTAGTTGTCGCTTTTGAATCTGTAATTTTTTCGCATTTGACAAGTAGAACCTACGAGATTAATAAAAATGGAACGATACACGCTTCAACAACGTATTGAAATTATTAAAATTCAGTAAAACTAAAACATTTTTTGGGCGTCGTGAAGCACATTGTCAGACCGCGATTCAGAAATTGGTGGAAAAAATTGAGCAGTCGGGCCAAGTAAGCGATGTGAAGAATAAAACCTGTGCACATCGCTCAAGGACAACTGAGAATATTGCGGCTGTAGCCCAAAGTGTTGAAGAAAACCCAGGTTTGTCCATTCTTCTTCTTTCTTAGGAATTGGCCATTCCACAAACGTCGTATTTTGCATCAAGACTCAGGTCTTAAGGCTTATAAAGTTCAGTTAACACCAAGAACTCAAGCCGGCCGATCATCAAAAACGTAGTATCTTTGTTGTTTGGTCCTTGAAATGCATGAAAATGATCAGGAATTTCTTCGAAAAATCACTGATGAGGCCCATTTCCACCTTGGTGATGGAAAATTTCATGAAAATGGTATTGCTCTGAAAACGTAGCGGCGGATGTTGTTTTGCATTATTAATGGCATACTTTCCTCAAAAAATAGCATTTTCTTTGAATATCAAAATAACATCTCTTATTGGAAAACCATGTATTATTCAATGGCCTACCCGAAAAAAAACTCACGAAATATTTGAGTGCAAAGGTTTGAGTGACACACCTTTCAATTGATACTAATTTTATAAGTGAATTCACTGGGTCCACAAGTGAGCCATCTACTTTGCATTGACCTAACAGGAAGCGATAAACTTTCAACTTTAAGAGCTAATGTATATCCAAGATGGTGGTTAGAATTCACATTTTTACGATCTCTGATCTATTCGACGACAGATATTTTATTGGATAAAAGGAATGTGGGTTGGGGCGGGGGGGGGGTCACTAGATCAGATTATAAATTAATGCACTAGACAATTTTTGTATGCGCTATTATTTAATAATTAACTACCATAGGTAATTACTAAGAAAACAAATATTTTCAATACACCCTGCTACTGCCCAGGAATAATGAGAACATAAATCAGTCAAATGCATTCCATCTGTCATTTCAAAAAACAACATGCATACGACCAAAGTTCACATATTTTTATCCATATTCCGTAATTCACAATAAACATTATATTATTTTTATATCAAAAAAAAAAAAAAAATATACAGAAGCTGAGATTTGTATTGCCCGTCTCCATGACTTCATTTGCCATTTTTTTTATTTTATCTCCAGCTACTTAAAAACGCCATTATAAAAATTGTGTAATTAAACAAAATGCCATTACATATGGCAATCCGCTTAGTAAATATAAATATTCATTCTTAACAACAACAAAATGTAATACCCAAACATATACATACCTACCCCGACACATTTATGTACTTACGTTTAATATTATTTGTTTGAATGTAAAATATATCAACATTTATACCCACGAAGTATATTTATGCAGTAAAATGGATAATTGCAAGTGACAATTAGGTGAATTTAATTATTCGCCATAACGACGACCATGAGAAAATGTGAGAAAATTCCAAGCATCCTCTTTATGACAAGATCTAAGGAGCCCATCAGCCAAACATCATCATTGCCACCGAACAGAACACCGACATTAGTTTAAGACCGCAAAGGCGACGCGACGACCAGCGACGGTGCGACGACTGTAGTTATTGCGATGAAGATGACGAAGCGGGATCGGATGATGGAATACACATCAGTCAGTCACAGGCTTGCTCCGTCAGGATTGGATCTGGATTTGTGTACCTAAATAACATTTATGTAATTCGTATTGTTTTTAACCAAACCATATCTTGGCTGGAGTTATTATTTCGAGGGCCTTAGATCCATCAAGAAAAACTATGGAATTTATCACGAAAATAAAATTGGAAGGAATAAAAAGATTTTAGATATAATATTGCACATTCGTATGGTGCGGCAAAAGAAAGAATATCTTTACTTCTTTGTTGTTTTTACAAGGTAAGTTTATGAAATATAAAAAAATCAAACTACGTCCCTGGATAAGGCTTTAAAAATCGCTACTGATGTTTTCGGCATCCATGTCGTCACTAACCATCCGTCTTCTTCGCGTCGCGTCGCGTCGTTGTTTCATCATCCTCATTGTGGTATATAGCTATGGCAAATGGCCAATTTGGGCCGCCAAATGCGCTCTGCGATATCTTGATCATGCGTATCTATAATTATTGAAATTAAATTCGATTTCTTTGGAACGTTCGACGACGACGGCGACTGCTAAGCGACGAACGAACAGTGAAAGGATACCGCAGATATTTCCATTTAGAATCAGAAGCCCCAATGAGTAATTATGCAGTCGTATAATGCAGTTAATTGTATGTACAATGGAAAATCTTTTAACATTAATAATGTGGGTTCTTTGGCGCTAAAGTTTAATACTTGAATGCACTCCATTAAAATATTCCTGGGATATATATTTTTTATTGTTCGTAAATACTGTAATTTTAAGCTTGTTTTTTTTTTTTTAATGTGTAGCTACATAATTTTTTTTCAAATCGTTCGATTAAAAAAAATCTTATTTTGATTTTTGTTTGCGAATATTTTTTTTAAGTTGTTGGAGATTTTATTGGATTTGGTTTTTGAGGTTTTTGAATTTTAAATTCATGATAATTATTATGGTGGAAGAAGTCGTTACAGTCTCTCCCGTTCTGTAAAACCTATTTATTACAATTTTTCGAAACACTCCAATTTCGATGATATAATCCTAGCAGGTATATCTTGGATGTAGGTATCATGAAAAAGAATCTTGTGCTGACGACATCAAACATTGAGTAAGCGTAGTGTGAATGCAGTTGCGCGGGAAAACTTCGTCATCTGCCGTGATCGAAGAAGCCTGTTAGCTGAAATGGAAAGCTCTAGTGTTGGACAAGAAGTATGAGAGTAAATGACGTCAGCTGAAATGAAAATGTTTCATTTGGCAGCAGGAGTGACAATGTGTGATCGAATAAGAAGCAAGAAAATCCGAGGAAGCCTTAAGGTCAACAACACCATCTTGCCGTGAGAACCCAGTTCAAAGGGCAATAGCACACGATTGACCTCTGATCCAATAATATCGAGGAAGAAAGGCGGACACCTGTATTTAGTTGGCCTCAGACATGGAACAATCAAAAACTGGGAGGCCTGTCGATATTTTCTGAGATCAACCCGGCGAACCCTATAAAGCCTTTAGGTGAAGCAGTAGAGGGGAAGATGGTCCCACTCGAGATCATGACAATCGCTGGTAAATGAAGAAGATCACGAAGAAAAAGAAGAAGAATAAAATCAATCTATTAAGAAATTTACAAATATATTCGAGAATTGAACTATTCAAATATAGTTGTAACTTTTTTAAATGTTAATTTTATTCACCTACCTCCATAATACGCTTCACGAACATTACCTGTTGTTCATTTCTACTACAATTTATTTAACACAACCACACAATTTATTTAGCATTATCATTATCATTATTTTGTTTTCTTTTATATTTTTTACAAAAGAAAAAAAAAAGCAAGTATCATCTCCCAATTATAACACGATGCACGTTCATCATCATTAGTTACGCACGCGCTTCTCTAATTTCTACTTTCTGAAATACGCAATTCAACACCTTGGCTTGGCTCTATAAGAGTAGGGTATTATCGCGATTTGTTTTCTGAACAAAACAAAAAAAAAATGCATTTTGCGCGGATTGTGCGCCTAGAGCTCTTTTATTCTTCGCTGCATCACAAGCTGCTCCCTTTGTTGTTCGTGCACGCATCTTTTCACACCATCGCTACTGGTTGTAGTCGTTTATATATTATATCGGGTTATTGCCATCTGCAAAAAAAAAAAATAACCATAACTAACTTCAATAACAATAATGTAGGTGTACACTCGAAGCAAAAAATTTAAGAAGTTTTTAAATTGTTTTTTTTTTTAGCTACCCTTAATTTTTATATCATAGTCCAGCTAAATTGTGCTACAAAATATATAGTTACAAAATAATGCTAGTATTAATTTTTGCATCACTATACTGGTTGCTTGGGTTGAAGCTGTGTTGAAAAACTCTACAACAACAATCTTCAACTTTTTTTTGGAATTCATTTAACCTCTAAAAAGTTGGTATGAGTCCGAGACTGCAAGGTCTTAGTCAAGTATCTCTTAATGTTTAAAATTAAATGAATAGTCTTACTATAAAGTTGAGACAAATATTTAAGAAGAATTTTTCTCAGTGTATCAGAATTTCATGCTTCAGCGAAACACATCGATAAAAATACCTTTCATTAGGCTATCAAGTAATTAGGCTCTAGAAGTTGCGAATATATAGTAGGTGCTAATTAGACAATTAATTTTCACTGTGTTTTTTCATTAAAAAGATTCATATCGAGAAAATTATGTTCGTCGTTAAACTACTAGGTATTTAATAATTTCAACATAAGTACTAATTGTTTGTTGTTATTTTTATTCCATCGACTTATTTTAAAGTTAAATCTGATAAAATGTATTTTATGTTGGACACTTTACCGGCGCACAATTGAAATAAATCGATTTGAAAATAAATGGGTGGCTTACAATAGTGATTTAAAAGAATAATTCAAAACTGGTTTGTCGTTTCGACTTTTTTGACATAAATAAGGGTTCTGGTCTTTGACTAATAAATGAACAAGTTCTACACAATTGCACCAAAATCCACCAACAACAGTTTTAGCTAAAATGCTTAGAAATTTTTTGGCTAGATAAATGTAAAGCCCAGTGCCAGTGCCAGTGCAAGTGAAATAGCAATATGAGAGATGTCAAACTTCACTGAAAAGCTCTTCCACACCATATCGTACTGAGTATTAAGACAATGTCATAAAAGTATAAGAAATTGATACATGTGTTTAATATCTCTGTGGAACTTTGTATTTTCGTTATTACGGTTTTTCATTGCTAAATAAAGATTTCTTAATAAAAATTGATTTTTTTCCTGACGAATGGAACACAATTAATAATTGATTTTTTTTGTCACTGTGTTGGTGTTATTTCTTGCCGGTGAAAATACTGTCGGTGTAGCTGTCAAATCTGCATTCAAATTTGTTTTCATTTGAAAAGTGTTTAACAACAATTAAAAGCAGAATAAAAAAGAAAAAAATGAATGAACAAGTAAATTTTGACTTTTCAGAGTAATTGTTTATTACATCCTTGGAAAAATCTTTTACATGGTGTTGGAAAAAATTGGAAATTGGAATAAACAAATCACAAACCACTTTAATCAAACTGACAGATACAACTTGTTTTAGTGTTAGTGCATGGAGGGGTAAATCTTCCGAAAAATTTAGATCTGCAAAATTGATTATAATCAAAAAATAATCAATTATTTCTGCCCAATGAAACGCTATAGTTGTCAAAATCAGCTTTTTGACAGATTAAAATAAAAAAATTATTGATTATTTTTACCAATGAAAAACCCCATAAAACTTGCTTTTAAAATGTATCTCGAGGCAAAAAGCATTGTTGTTCATTTGTTCGTTTATTGGCTTTCAGAAAAAATTGTTTAGTGCAACGAATAAATGTCATTTAAAAATTTATCGGAGCAATAAATATTTAAAAGCGTTTCGTGCAACCGACAGTAAGTAAAATAAAATGTTTTAGTTCTCAAAAGATAAACTGGAGCTCAATCCTTTAAAATGGTTGGATCTTTGACTAAATTGATTTTTTCTATCTGTCAAAAAATTGATTGGATTTCAAAAGGTTCACAGGAAATAGTAGTAAAATAGTAGTAGATTTCTGTTTTTACTAAGCAGAGCTGGTAAATTCTTTATGAATAGCAGCTGTTTCTTACCTGTGTGTTAACTTTAGACTCGAGGCCAGTTGGACTCGGTTCTAAAGTTTGACTATGAATATGCCCCAATTATACAATTGTTTCAGTCATTGTTCATTTTCTATTAATACGTTAGGTTTCTCGTCACAGATATCTTTTATTTCGAAAGACAATTTTCAAGCGTATGTAAATTAAACGATATTTAAATTAAAGCACTTCAAAAAAAATTATTAGTTTAAAAATAATATTTCTTGCTACATTGCCTACTAACGACATCTTTTTGTCAACTCTTAAAACATTGCTTGTATTTATATGGTATAAAAAACAACCACCGCTCCACAACGAAGAGTCCCTTTTAAAACTTTTTTTTTATTCCAATCCTTGGCACATTTATATGCAAATATAAAAGAAAGGGGTTGGAAAGGGTTGTTCTCTCGAAATGAATAGGGGTATGTTTTTTAACGAACGACTGGAAGAGACATTTTTTTTTTTTTACTAAAAAAAGGGTTCAATGAGTTTTAGTGAACGATTGTTTTTTAGTTTTAAAAAAAATCTCTCTCTGTGTTGAATGGTGTTGAAAAAAAAGTGCTCCGGCTTATAATAAATAGTATATCTTCATTCTTAATTTAAAAATTGTTTAAACAAATATTTTTAAATCTCAATAAAAAAAATAAAATACCCTGAATTCTACAATATGATCGAAAAAGGATTAACAAACAATGGAATGGCAAGTAAAAATAAACGGTTGGAGCTGGCCACGAGACAAGACAGGTGAAATTTTTTGATTGTTGTCTTGGTCTCGTCGAAATCGAAAAATTTCAGTTTAGTTTCGAATCGGTCTAGTTAACTAAGACTCACCTCGGCCCCTGCTGATTTTGTAGGGAAAAAAATGACGGACAAAAATTAATCTAGAATTTGGAAAACTGAAAAGACAAATGATACCCTAGGTCCATGAAATATGCTCTCGTCTAAGTTTCGTCTTAAGTTCGCCTCGGTTTCTCTTCGGTCTCGTCTGAGTCTCGTCTCGCTCTCGCCCTCGCTCTCGGTCTCGTTTCTTTATGGTCTCATCTCAGATCCCTTCGAGTTAGTTCCATCTAGGTCATGCAGCTATAAAAGGTGTTTTTTATTAATGGTGTAGAACTTTGGAATGGAATAAAACAAAGATGAATTTTTGAAATTGGCTAAAAGCTGAATAATTCGAAAAATAATCTTTTGGCGTTATAATTTAAATATGATTTCTGATCGGGACAGCTGGCTCGCCGTAAATCAAGTTGGAGTTCCAATTTTCTATGTTGGAACATTTGGGGCCGTATATCAGCAACAACGCTGCGAATTTTGTCCTCCAATTATTCGATCGTTTCATGCTTATCAACGTAGGTTAGCGACTTCGCAGAAAATAGTCTATCGGCGTTTAATCACATGGTCTTGTATAGGTCAATTCACGGGCCCAAGCGTGAAACTATGCGTTTAAAAAACGTTTCCCTCAATAAATTAATTGTGGCACGAGCTGTGTGACTGCTGAGTTATCTTGTTGAAAACACAACTCTTGCATAACATAGTTGTTCAATCGAAGAACGAAAAGTCAGTAATCATGGCTCCATACCGGTCACCATTGACTCTAACGTTGTGGCCAGCATCGTTTTTAAAAAAGCACACCAAACAGTCGCTTTTTCTATATGTAACGGTGTCTTAACAAACGCTTGAGGATTATCTTCACTTCAAATACGGCAGTGTTGTTTATTTACGTAGCCATTCAACCAAAAGTGAGTTAATCGCTAAACAAAATTCTCTTGTGAAAATCGGGATCAACGGAAATCTTGTTTTGGGTCCATTCACCGAATTCACGCCTTGCTAGGTGATGGTGTGGCTTCAATTCAAGCACAAGTTGGATTTTGTAAGCACGGAAAGCTAAATCTTCCATATCCAATTCCTTTACACGATGGCGGATGGACTCATTCGGAACTTCCTGTACGCTGAGCTCTGCGGGTGGTGAGAAAACGGTCTATAGTTGATCGAATAAATTGCTCTGATAGACGTTTATGTTGACCATAGAATGGACGTATTCCGCCAAACGTATTTCGAACAGAAACATGGTTCTCAGCCTCATCATCATCGTCCTGGCCACTTTCAACAAGTCTCTCCACTTGTTCCGGTCTCAAGCCGACGCACGCCATCCAGTTGCGCACCCCAAGGCCTCAGGCGTCCATCTACCATAGAATTTAGACATGTCGGACATATCAGCCTATTCATGTTTGAATGCCAAGCCAAACTTAACACAAATCAAGTAATATCTGTTAAATTGGTAGCCAGTTATGAAAGTGTTTACAACTTAAAGTTCTATATCTCTGAAAAAACACCCTTTACAATTGGTCCTGAGTGATTATGTCTATATTATAAACAATTGACTTAAAAACCATTTTAATTTTATTTTGTTCTTATTTTAGATATAAAAAATAATTCAAAAATTAATTTTAATTTTCAGACAGTGGAGTCGCAACAAAAAATAATGGATGAGAAAAAACTTTAAGAAAATTTTCATCGAAAATACGCAATGAGCATACATAGTTCTTACAGATTTCTGAACTGAACTAATGGAAGATACAAATGAGTTGATTATTGGAAATTTCGTATCATGCATAAAATAACATTACCGCTTTAAGTCACAGTAATAATAAACAAAATCTCTTTTTTCCAGATCATTCAAAAGGAACGCAGCCGGATATGAATCAACCTTAAGCTCTACAAAAAAAACAACCTTTCCACCATCAGAAAAAAAAACCGGTAGCAACGCGATTTCAATAATGAACAAAAAAACTACGGTAATTAGAATATTCATCTATCATCTAAAATGTACATCGTAGAATTTGAATCACTGTTCGACAAGAGTATAGTCATATACGGCTGCCGTGTGCGTGTTAAACAGATTACACGCACGTCAAAAGAAAACATTTTGAAAAGTCACCCAAACCCAAACCCAAACCCAACAAAACAAAAGCCATAACAATTTCCGTCTAACTGATGTGAAGTCTTAACGACACAGTTGTAACAGTAGCCAAGAGATCTACAAAAGAACTCCGTTTGCAGCTTCATCTGTGAATTGTCTGATGAAAAATGATTCATTGGATTGAATCGTTGGCACCTTTCATCACACGGCAACGCTGCGCTGCTGGCTTACACATATATACGTGGTGCAGGTTTGGAACTGCAAGAGGCATCCAACACAGTCTCTGTCTGTGATGATAATTACCATCGAACTGGGGATTAAACTGTGAAACCATCCAAATTCGGGCATCTCAAGTGTTGTTTACACGTCATTAAGCTGCACAGTCTGCCCATTTTTAAGTCAGCCCCAGCATACCGGAATGACATTATGACGGGGCTGCATGTGCATTTGTCCCCGTTTTTGGCACTTGACTATAAAAACAAAAAAAAAAGAGAATAATACGATCCTTTATTTAATTTTTTTTTTAATTCTCATTCATTTATGCTAATGGCAACATTTTATGCTGAAAGACAACATGCAGTGACGATGATGGCGACCCCATTATACTTGTTGCGTTTAATTATAAATCGAGTTTTAAGTTTTGTATCTATTCGATTCATATACAATTGCTAATGGAGATTAAGATCTAGGGTTGTATATTTTTTTTTTATTTTTATTTTAAATTTTAATCATGAGAAATCACCTGACGGCCGGCAGTGCAGTGCAGTGCAGCGAAATGTTATAATGTTTAACATGGTTGCATCTGATGTAGACTTCATATATTATATTGAATGGCAAACAAAAAAAAAATAGTTTAAAATGCACCAGTACACAGTGTTTGCTTAAACGCATAAAATGTTCGAGTGCAATAATTGCTAATCACCTTATTTAGAATTTACATAGTACCGACATTTGTGCGTACATGCAGGAGACATATCGTGGGAAATTTTTCAAGATTTTTATCTCAAGATCTTTTTTTTCCTTATTTTTATTTTTTTTTGTTACGAATATTTTATTGAGAGATTTGTATAAGCAATTGGAGATTTAATTAGCTAATTTCCTTTAAAAGTTTTATGGATTTGCTCCAAGGATAGAGATGTTGAGTGCATACTAGTTCAAGCATTGCATATATTAATCTGGATTTTATATAATTTTTTTTGGATTAGGTACAAATCGTTTTCACTTAATATTACTAACCGAATTAAATATTAGCAGAGCTTAATTATTTTCAACAGGTTTTAATTAACTTGCCTTTTTGTCTGTCTGTTTGTTTGCGGGTATTAAGATAAAAATTTAATAATCCAATTTAATAATAAATATTTTAAAATTTTAAGTTTCTAGCTAAGATGCATTAAAATATTTATGAAGCTATTTTTACTATTTTATGTACGCGTTCAAAATTTAATGAATGTGGTTTTACGATTTACTCTAATAAAATTATTTTCTTTCAAAAATATTTTGTTCCGCATTTTTGATTTTATTTTGTCATTTACACGAAGACATTACAAATATGTGAAATAATTTGTGTTTTTTTTTCACCAAAAAAAATTTCATTTCTGAAGTTTTCTTGTGAATAATACAGATTTGATTGCTTTAACACTTTCTTTTGATTTTCAAGTTTCTGTTGACATAATCTCATTGTGCAAGACAAAAGGACAATTTTATCCAAAAATATTTAGTAGTGTACTTTTTTTTAAAGGTCAGTAGTCGGTTCTATCCACTTGTATTTAAATAAAACAATTTCAACATTTACAAGATACTGGATTTTAGTATACACTACCCCTTTCAATTATGAGTCGAAAGCTAAATGTGCATGATTTTATGTTTTTAGTTTTCGATAAAATTTTATTGGAAACGATGTACTGGAAATAGTTCTTGACTGCTAACTTAGATTTGTGTTGACGTCTACAAAGTTATCAGAATATTTTTCAACCAGTCAAGTTAGCAGTACATGCCCTTTTCTCAGCACTCGCTTTAAGTAGAAACTTGAAATAGGGATCTAAATTTGCAGTTCAAGAAAATATAGAGTTGAAGTTTTGAAGTCAAGCGATTAAGCTAGAAACTAAAAAAAGGGCTAAAAATTTTTCATGTAGGTAGTTTTAGAAAAACTTCAATTCAAATTTTGAATTGACATTAAATGAGCTTACACAGCGTTTTTCTCAACAATCTCTTGTGCTATGAACTTGAAATATGGTTTGAAATTTGCAATTTATTTTACAGTTCAAAAAAATATGAATCCCAAATTAAAAAAAAAAATCAAAAAAAAGTTAGCAGTCAAACTATTAAGCTACAATCCTTAAAAAGGGCTCCACCTTTTCATTATTTTTAAAAACATCAATTTAAATTTCGAATACGGTTTTTAATTGGAGCCAATATCCGTTTTGACAAAACTTATTTTTCTCGAAAACGGCTCTTACAGTTTTTATTTAAAATGTTTTCTGTGTGTTTTTGTTTTGCTTGAAAGTTTTTTTGAAAAACTGTTACTTTGAAACAGAGTTTTCGTTTTAAGAGCTAAGAGACTCTAAAAGTTAAAAAGTGGAAAAACAGTGAATCACAAAATATGTAATCGGTAGAGACGCTTTGGTCAAATTATTGATAAATTATGGCGTCTAACTAAAAATTTGAAGTAAATGTGCAGTGAATGCCTTTCAGGTAGAATAGCGCCTATATTTGTGTCACTGGTTATAATGTTCGTCAGTCACCGTACGAGTATTAACTATTGAAAAAAAGTTGAACTGATTGTTATGTAGGTACCAATGTTTTTTTAACAGGCTGATCCTGGATTCAAATTGATCTTTTTACTAACTTTTTCTACCCAGAAGAATCATTCGAAAAAGGTTCAATTGAATATTCTTCAAACCAAAAACAACATTTTCATCATTGTTTTTGTATTTATTGAATAATGTTGTTTTGTAATTTTTTTGTTAAATTCGTAATTGAATGTCCAAACAAAGCCAAATTGGACCATCTAACTGTCTAAGTCACTTACAATTCTCAACTATTCCAGTGTGCGTGATATTGTAGGAACAGGTGGTCCCTTCAATTGTATGTCAAATCCGAACGGCTATAGGCTGAGCATCGCTCTATTTTGGGCAAGTAGCCATTAACCATTATACCACGGACCAAACAAACGATGAAAAGTTTAATTTAATTTCCAGTGAAAAACTTGTATTTATTCACGGATGCGTATTACCTACTTTCGACAAAAATAAAAAAAAAACTTCACATTGCACATACATCATCATTAAAAATGTAAATAACCTAAAGAGAAAGTTTGATCAAAATCAAATTCAATGTTTTATTTAATTTTTGAATAAATTTATGTACGAATAAAAAAATTACCTACGGAACACCATAAAAATAAAATAATCAACTTTTTCAATTCATTGAAATTCTACTATTTTCCTCTTTTAATCTATCCTAAAACAAAAACAAATTAAAAAAAAAAAACAACCCAAATACATTTCATTACAAAAATTTTCAACCAATCCGCATCCAGCCACTAGGTATACTCTAAGTCAAATCCTCCATTGCAAATCAATGCCTGTTTAGCATTTTGTATTTTTTATATACAAATCCACATTGAACACGAAGTATATCGCGCTACATGAGTTTTCCATGTTCATTTTTTTTTTGTTCTGCGCTTCGATCAATTCAGTGGAGGTATTTCCCTCCTGCCAGAGCCCCCTCAAAACCGTACAACGCTAAATCTCTAACCAATCCGCAGATAGCTCTTATAATAATTTCTATGTTTGTTTCGCGTTTATCTGACGGATCAGTGAATTTGTATTCATAGTTGTTGTGTTTTTGAGCATTCATTTTTTTTTGTGTACCTTCTACGGCTGGAGCAGATTGAATATGCAAAAATGTTGTCCATACATGTGTTCAGTGTTGTTTTGAGGTCCAGATTTGTCGTGTATTATCTATACTCGCTGATCTCCAACAGCATGACGTTGTATCTTTTGAGGTTGAGTCAACATGCAATTGCTGTGTATATAGTATCTGATGAATGTGTAATGACTCGTGACAAGGCGGAGTTTTGATTTTAGAACTCTGAGTGGGGATATGTTAATTAGAAAACTTCGATTGATGCTGGGGCGTTGTATAACAAGACTTTTGTGATCAATTTTCATTCAGATCGGACAATAATTTGAAATTTAAAATGAGAAGGAGGGACAACTGATCTGAAACTCAAGCTTTGCTGGTGGAGCTTAGAAAAATGATTTGCATATTACCTGACAGTGACAGCTTGTTAACCAATCAATTAAATGCAACTCATACAATATTGAAAATATAAAATAGGAAAAAAACTACGTTCTCATTAACACATTACTCAAACTCATTAAATGCAATGAAATGCAATATCTTTGAAAACTTGTTAGATAGGTACGAAGATAGATATAGGTACCCCTTGGGAAAATCAACATCAAAACTAACATCAATCATATTCGATGACCATACAAGTAACATCCAAATAAATTATTATTTTTGCAACAAAACTGCATCTCATAATAGGTATCGTAAAAATGTTATTGGCCTATGAAAAAGATAAAGATACATTTGCTAAACTAAAGTGTGCGATACAATTATCCACACAATCACTCTATACGCGCATAAAAAATTGATTCATCGATATATCGGTTACACATCACTGTATTGATGTTGTATTGGAATTTCCAATATGTCGTCCAGTGCTTCCGTTGGTTTGTTGGCTGTCACTGTTGAGTCTTATTGCCCAGGCATATTATACTCGTAGTTATGTATAAAAAGATTTATTGCATATCCATTTTGTGTTGACACAATATTATATCGTATGCAGGACAGCTGGCTAGTTTAGTGGCTATCACCATGCAGCATTTCAATATTGCAGTAATGGCCGTTTTCAGTTTGCATATTTGGTAAGTTATTTTTAGCATTCGGATTTAATTTTATTTCTTTGGATAAATTATAATGAGGTAGAGGTACTACCTACCTATCTATATAGATTTTGTTGTTGTTTTTTTTCTTTCATCCATCTCGCACCAGTGATGTTGTCAATTAAAATTGTTTAAATATTCCCTTGAGCATTTTTGAGGTTAATTAAAATTGTTTAAGTTAAAGCAAAAGTGTTTGAAGTACTTTTTTTCGTACTAGAAGGTCAGGTAAAGTGCTTTACAATAATTACAATTAATGAAGAGTCAAGACTTTTAGAATGTAATAAAAGGAAAATTTTGTAAATTTGTTGTAATATTTTGGTATTGCTTCTATTTCAGTAAGAAGCTCAAAGGAAAAATTGTTGAAAATAATTTGACGAAGAAAAGTGTGCTAACAAAAATATTAAGTATGTATCTGTTGTTTCAAAGTAAAATATCTTTCTATCAGTCAAACTTCAATAATTTAAGAAATCCAATAAAATTGTTTTTTACTTGGCTGATTTATTTCAGTAGAATATAGAATTTCTTTTACAAAAAAATCCTCGAATTGAAACTATTTTTCAAGGAAAAATAGTTTCCTATTTTAATAACCAGAAAATATAATCTTGTTGCATATAGTTCAAAGTAGATTTTGATGACTTTTTAAATTTAGGAAATTGAAAAAAGATAAAAATTACAGTTCAAAAATCTTAGCTCTCAAAATCAAAACTTTTGGATATTAAAAAATTTTGAGAAATATGATTTTGGTATAAAAATCACTTTATAATCTTTTGAAAATGTCTACACCAAAGGTTTTTTAAAATGTAACACAAAATGTAAATGTAAAGGGAACACTGAAAATAATCTAAGAAAGTAGTCCTATCCATGGCCTATGTTTTGGCATACGAACACACAATGAATAACGAACACCATGTTTTTGAAAATAATGAAAAAAATTACCACAATTTAAACAAAATACAAATATAAAAATGGAACAGCGATAGCTTTTTATTTAAGAACCTGGGAAAACAGCCCCGTTGTTAACATTTTTCTTTTAATTAGAAATTTGAAATTAAAAAAATACATTTAATTTAAAAACATTTTTAATTTTATTTTTAAAATAATTTTAAATAAATACACACCACTGCAGAAATTTGTATTTATAATAATTAAAAAAAGTGCAGTAAACCCACGTTTAGCTACAATTTTTGTTTCTAATTTATTAAAAAAAATTCAAATAATATTCCAAAAACCAAAATTTTAAAATAAAATTTAAAAAATATTAATTTTTTGAATTTGCAAGACAAGAATAAGCCGAAAATTACAAATTTGTAGTTTATCATTGTAAATTAAATTGTAGATTATCATTTTCTTTAAATATTATTTATTGGCATAACTGAATGTATTTATTTGGAAGAGAACTTCATTGGTCAGCTTTAATTTAACAATTTATAATGTTGCATAAATTGCTTTATTCTATATTTATATAATTTTTTTTAATTTTCGAGATTTTTGAGCTTTAATAAAAATACAAGTTTTTTTGGCTCAAGGTAAGTTTTAAAAAACTGAGTAAAATACTGTTAAGAAACTCATAAGAGTTTCTTGTGTCAACGATTCAAAAAGCGAAAAAGAAAACAATTTTAACATTATTTTTTCATAATCCAAAGAAAAAGCTCTATTTCTTTCCATTCTGCTCATTAATTAATGTTACATATTTTTGATATAAAAAAAAAATGTAAAAAAAAAGAAAATTTGAAATATGAATCAGTATAATGCTTTTTATTTTATCTCTCAATACTTCAGTTCAAAAAAAATCTCTGCAAAACATGCAAACAAAAATTTTAAAAATATCGTTTGCTTAATTTTGTGGCTAGTTTAATATTTGATCGTCAAATAATGTTTGTAGTGCAATTGTTTGGCTTGTTTTTCAAAAACTGACAATCTTTTTTATGTTTAACACAAAGCTAAGCATAAACACGTTAATTTTTCAGATATAATAAAAATAAAACAAAATTAAAACAAAAGAGCTGATCAACAAACCTGAAATTATATATATTTATTTATTTTAAAAGGCTTTAAGTCTTAAATTGACGAACAAAATTTGTCATTTTAAAATTTAGAAGCCTGTTAAATATTAAATTAAATTTTAAATAAAATAATTATTTAACTTATCATTAATTTTAAAGTCATTCAAAATAGTAAATTCATAAAACAAACAAAAAATATATATAAAATATTCCAATTTAAATAAAGACTTTAAACTTTTAGGCTCAATTGTTTCATATTCTATAGTTCTTAGAGTTGGTTTCAAATCTAAAAAAAATTCGTCTCCAAAACTAAGAAGTTCGTATATTATTGAATGTCTGAGTTATTATATAGTAGATATTCAACTAGAACGTTATATTCGTCTGGTCTCATGCGGAAGCAACTACATAAAATTACTGATACTAACAATTTGGATGTTTTTTTTAAATAGAAGACGATATAAATCCTAAAAGCCTACCTATAAATCTCATTGCTTTCGCCATGTTTGTAATTCTAACATTTCAAATGTTAGCTTCGAGATATCTTTAATTAGATTTACACATTGTCTCAAGGGAACTGTGCTGCAGACAGAGACTGTGCTCGCAAAGAAGTGTTTCTCTTATTTGTTATACCACTCGCAGTTATGGTTGACAACAAATCAAATAGTTTTTTTTATAACAGACTGCCCCGAAGTGTGCAACTGCACTGCTAATACCCTGCTGCCAAATAATAAACCCACCACCACAATTACTTCCCGTATCCTATATGTGCCCCCTCGGGGCAGTTTAAAATAATTTTGATTTATGGGCAATTTAATAAAGTTTTCTTCATAGTTTTGCCCACTCTAGGTGAAGAGTTGAAGTACCTACAGTACACTGCATTTTATACATTTATTTGAGAACACGCTAAAGCCTCATTTGTAATGCCTAATGCGTGTTGCAAGTGCACTTGTGCCTATAAAGCAGGCTGTGGGGCTGTAGCTTGAGCTAGGGCATCATCGCTTAAGAATTCATGTAGTCATTTTATTTAAACTGCAATCTTTTAGTTGATTATTTTACATTATGCGTGATAATAATTAAGAAGGCAATGAATCTATAGGTTTTTGTTTTTGGACGCATTTTCCGCATGGGGTTGGACTGACTGCCATACTGGCGGCGAAGTATCCAGTAACAAGTGCAGATATAAATTTATTTAATGTGCCACTATTGTCTATTCAATTACGATTAGAAGTGCGAGTGCGAATAAACTGTTCTCTTTATCTTATGTGGTGGACTGTGTTGTATTTTTTTTAGTACTGAACTCACGAGATGGGGCGTTACCTGTGGAAAACGGAAGATTTAATTAGATTTTATCTTATCTTTTTAACACACCTCTAAGTTTACCCTGAGATTTCTTTTTCGTACAAAGTTCCAGTGCATCGTCCCTCATTTAAAATCATCCATTTGATGCGGATAAGGAAGTTAAAAAATTGCAAGTGACTTAATACAAACTTTTTTTTTTGTTTTCAAGAAACTTTAAAGACGATAGGTTTTTTTTTAGAAAAACAAAATATTATATTTTTTGCAATTATTGTTAGCTCGGGGCTATTGTTTTTCCAGGCGTGAATCTTTTGCAATTCTGCTATGCCTACGGCGAATTTCTAATTCTTTAAGATGTGTCAAGTTTATTTATGATCATATTTTACTACCGCTAAAAATGATTATCTCCTCATCTTATCCAGAATTATTTTTTCTTAGAAAAATCCTCTTTTAGCCCGGGGACGTACGATGGGTGAAATCTCGTTTTGATTAGATCTAGAGTTATTTAATTTATTAAACTTAGTATTCTCAACAAAAATTCACATCTTCTGTCAAACCATGACTTGATCTCCTATTGAATCATCTGTGAAGAATGTAATTTAGTACGTTTTCCAAAAACTCAGCAAACTAGTTTTCCTTAAAAATTAGAAAAAAATTTAATTTCTTCCTTTTTTTTCATAATTCAGGACATTTTTTTCGACTTTTAAGAGCGCTATAAATTAGTTTAAGATAATGTTTGAAATATCACAAAAAAACATCTTTTCAGTGCCCATTTTGAATAAGGTTACGTACCTTTGGCCGTTATAATTGTAAAATAAATAAGCCTACATAGTTCGTTAATATATGACAAAATGACATAAATATAAACAAATTCTGAAGGCTAAATATACACTTCTAAAAATTGTTTCTTTGTTTTATTGAACAAAATTAAAGTTTTAATCTTTTTCAAGATGGTGGACGCTCTTTAACCCTCTTATGAAAAAAGTTTTTTTTTCATCATAAAACGTAGTTTTATTAAAAAATTGACTAAATGTTCTCCGCCTCATGTTTGGGAGCAGTTCTTACAAAATACATTGATTGTATTAAAAAATTATTAAATTTTTTTTTTGTGTATGAAAAACAAAAAATTTCGACCGAAACTTACTGAGAGTCTCATGGTAAGGAAAATCACAAAATAAGGTGGAAAAAATTCTGAGATTGTACCAGGACGAGTCCGAGAAGAAACAAAGTCAAAAAAGACGGAAAACGCAACAAGACTGATTTAAAAAAAAAATTGAGAATATAAAAATTCTTTTATTTTGAATTATAGTGTTATACTAATTTTATGAGCTTAGTTGATTTGTGCTTAATATTTTTTTTTATTAATTCACACGGAACAATATTAATAATTTAAAGGTGAAATCGCCTTTGGAAAGATATCGAGAGCTTTATTGCTAAAAAAAAAATCGGATGCAGGTATCTGCAGAAAAATGGTTTCTTAGCGGCATTTATCTGAAAACCGGTTTTTTCTGATACCTGCTCCATTTTTGAGCTTGATTAAAACCAACTTTTTAAAATCTTTGAAATACTCGTATGTAAATAATTAACGTTGTATTTAATAAAAAGGAAGCGATTACCACGCTGTACCTTGAAGACCGCCATCTAGCGTGAAGATAAAAATCTAAAAATGAGGAAACTTAACTTATTTATTGATGGTCAACAATATATTGAGTGCTATTTATGAGAAATAACTCAACAAATCTTCCTTCATTACTTCACAATAGTTCCCTTTTCATGAGCTATTTAGGGAGGATTTTTTTGAATTATGACTTTCATAAACTTTTGAGTTTTATGAAAGAATACAAAAAAATAAATTATAACACAATTTCACGTTAGAAGTATTTTTATATTTTTTAATAATCTACTTTAAAATGTGTTCAAGAATTAAAAGTTTAAAAAAATTAAATCATATCCAAAAAGTTTTTTTTTTCATTCAGAATTTTGATCCTAGAATATCAAAATTTTATTGTTTAAAAAACAAAACTTCAAATTGGACTTAAGTTGTCCAACTATGAATTGCAGTTTAATCTTTTCCTGTTCATTGGTTTTTCATATATGTATGTAATAGTAGAATCTCTGACTTCCACCATAGTTATTCCAGTGGAATAAATTTCAAAAGTTCTTACATGAATTTTCGCACCTCCAACATGCCACTCCCACTTCACAATACGCAAGTAGTAGGTAGTTAACAAGGCCAACAACATACCCCATACACATATCCATATGTTCTTCCTTACAATTGGATCGGTTTTCTACTCTCCAACTCCAACTCCAAAACTCAACTCCTCTCAAAGATGGCAGCCGAACATTGTAAAATTATTCATTTCAATTGTCGGTAGTGATCAAAAGACCGATCCAATTGCAAAACACACCAAAACCAAAGGAAAACGCCGATATCAAAGTGACATCGTTATTCTTGATGCCTTAGCAAATAAGGAATTGCTTGAATATTTTATGGTTACGGGCAGCCGTACGCCAAGCGTACGCCACCATGGACGAGCGACGTGGCGAGGGGTGAGGCAAGTGACCACAATAAGGATGATGACGAGCATGATCCTCATCATGTGAACCAGTCACCTCGCATACATATACATGCAAGGCAAACGGCCACGCATAAATGTGTGCCCAAAGCTGTGTTCGGCTTTTGGGCTGACAACAAAAGCGATAGCGGGCTATCCGAAAGAGAGAAGAACGATAGTTCTATGATCGTGGTTCATATGGATGTCCAGAATCAAGGGGTATTCTATAGCTCTGCAGCTCTCCTCCTGCGATATGTCGTTGTTGTCGTCGTCGTCTTCGGTTGTCAGAAGATCAACTACCTACCTACATATCTATACTCTACTGGTTTTGTTATGTTGCAGTGTGGATCTCTGGCTGTTGTGCTTGTGGCCCAGAATTGCATCACGACAATAATCGCACAATTATAATAAAAATAATCACGAAGAATCTCGGCAAATAATGCTGCAAGCATAAGAAGCATTTGTGTGATGTGATGTGTGCTCAGCTCATGCTCAGGGATCTCTAAGAATGAGTGCGTTGTCTCGTCGCGTCGTTGTTGTCCACATCACCCCCACCCCCCGCTATCAAACCAAGTCCACCTCTCTGGATAATCCACAATTTTCCACGATTAACTGATTTTCATTTGATGGGCAAGTAATTGGTTATTCCAATTTCAATTCATTTCAGCAAGATTTGTAGTAACGTTCTTTTTTTTTGTTAGTTTAAATGCGTTAAACAATGTTTTTCTCAAGTTATGTTCAGTTATTTTTTTTTCTTGCTCCATTCCATACCGAAATGATTTGAGTTGGTGTAGAAAATATATATGGTCTTAAGATATGTAAGTTAGCTAAGTTTTTGTATTCAGAAACATCAAGCACCCATAATGTGACAAATTTTGTAATAGAAATTCAACGTTGCTGCGATTTGTTAAGGACGTTAACGGAATAATTAATAAAATAAAAATTATTTCGAATAGATTCAATTCAGCAGCTTGAGTTGTTTCAGAACTGACTATTTTCACTAGGGTCTTAAAAATTTTAAGATTATTTTTCTCAGTTCTGGAAAAAGTTGGTAAATTGTTAAACTTAATTATTTTCTTTATTTATTTTTTTTTTTCAGAAGGATTTGAAGATTACCAACAAAGGGATATGACCTTAAGTGGGATCCAATTTTATTCAAAAAATTATCAAAACAATTTAAATAAATGCAAAGTGTTTTAAATAGCAGACTCTACGATCTTATCGCTTCATACCAATTACCTGAAGGTGTGCAAGACAAGTCACAATGGAGGAGGTAAGAGAAAAGATAAGTATCGGTAACTACTGAGAGACTGACCCTTCTTTTTAAAGATGCATAATCATTATCTGCGATGGCTTCCGAATTTGGATTGTTAATGTTAATTTTTGAGCCCCCAAGTGTAAACAGTTCAATTACTTCAATTTGTTTAAAATATACACAAACAAGCATTAATTCTTCTTCTTCTTTTTCTTTGCAGCTAAATACGGTTACATCAGCGATGACTTGCATTTTTTATGGATGTGGGTATTTTCCAATTAAACAACTGAAATCTGATGGCTACTGTTTGATGGTGATGATAGATTTATCTTACATGGATGATGGATCTAAAAAATTATTTGGGAACTGGAAGCAGAGTTAAAAAAAAATTCCCTTACCTACCTGTCATCTGTGCCTAATAGGGTGTTCGTTATTTCCCGAACTCAGTTTGTTTTGGAATGTGCACACCGGAAGTCTAAGAATTTACACTGATATCAAACATTAACAACTAACGTCAATAATGAAAATAAAATATTTATAATTCTTTTTTTAATATTTTTTTTTAGTTTAAAACAAATATATTTTATTCTTATTTATGAGAAAAAAATACTAAAAAATTAAAAAACTCAAATTTTTTTCTGTTGCTTAAAGTCGAAGTAAATTATTTATAATTTTCTTTAATTATATATTTTAATAAAAAAATTTCATCATCAATAAAAATAGTAAATAGTTAAAAAAAATAAAAATTTAAAACTTATTAAAAACTAAAACAAATTAATAATTTTTAAGAATCGAAAAAAAATATTTTAAATCTTTTTTTTTAATGATAGAATGTATTTTTTTTAACTTATTATGTAATGAAAATCCGTGAAAAAATAACAACAGCTGTCTCTGGGAGAACTATAACCTTAGAGTGACGGATTAATGACGCAGACATAGTTTTTTGATTTCCGTTGAGCAAGTTCCCGAAGAATTGAGCTTGGGAAATAACGGACACCCAATGCTTTTAATATGTAATAACTATTAAAAAATTGTAAAGAAACAAATTAAAAAAAATATTACAACTGTGTCATAGATTTGATATGGTGCTCGGTAATTTTGTTTGTAATAGAATATTTATTGATGAGTTTAAGTGTAGAAAATCTTATTTTCTGTATGTTTTTGTTGATTACATTCTTTTTTGACAATTTTTTTAACCAATTTTTATTTTCGCTATTCAAAAACAATTTCTCGTGGTTGTATCAAAACCTTTTTTTGGCTAAATCTATATTTTAACAATTTTTTTGACGTGTTTTTAACTCTATTAAAAAAATTTTTTTTTACAAGACTTTATTTTTTTTTTACCAAAAATTGGCCAAAGATTCTTGGAACCCGCAAAACACTTATATTACAAAATAAATATTTACAATAGCAGAGCAACGTGTTTGACTGGCAGTTCACTAAAATTTGAGTTAAGGTAAAAAAAAAGACAGAAGCACTTTAAGTACCTTTTGCTACCAACTAGTTATATTGAAATGTACATTGATTTCCTAAGAACCGGGTGCCAAAAGCCACCTTGCAGGCCTGAAGCAGACCATCTAAAAGTATTCAAATAACGTTGTTAGTGCAAGATAACTAGTTCTAACGTTTTTTTTTTTTGGGAAAATCTATAATGCATGAATACTATATACAAAATTTATCAAGAGTTTTCGTGGCGGAAAATGCCTAAATGTTACTTTTAAAGTGCCTACACGCTGATTTTAAATATTTCATTATTTATAATTACGCACAACAATAAAACATACTAAGCCTCTATTTACCTTCCCTGATACAAAGTTTTAATGGCCTAAATCAAAAATGTTTTCTGGGAGAGGTCTAAGAGTACAAAAATAGAGGTTTGCAGAAGATTTCTAAATTGTAGGATTTATGTCTATGTCCTGGTCGGTCATGTGTCAAAAACTGATGATTTTCAATATTTTGCTAGTATTTGCCACGATACTTCAAAACTCATGCTAATGTTAATCCATTTTATTTATACATAACCAAAATGTATCGGCTGTGTAGTATAGGAAATAACAAGACAGGAGGGCATTAAAATAAAATTGCATATACAGTGGTGGCAACAGAAATAGCACACCCTTTTGTAATTGTTAATCTTTATTAAATTTGAATATAAGGAACAATTAGACAGTGTTTCGTGTCATTGACGACTAAAAACTAGCTTGTGGAATTAGTTATGCAACATTTAATTTGCAGGTTTAACTAACTCTGTTTTAACTCAGTGGTAGAGTTAAAACAGAGTTAGTTAAAAATGAAACTTCAACGGTTCCTTTTGTTTAAATTTAATAAGAGGTAGGTACAAAGTTTGCTATTTCTGTGGCCACCACGGTACATATATTGAATTAATGTGAAGGTCTTATAAAACTGTTATTTGTTTTTTCCCATCGCATCATGAAAAATTGTGCATGAATGCCCTCAAAATAAGTTTACCATTAAAAATCAATGCACCGCAAAGACCTCCTATTACGTTTGATTTTAAAACTATTTGCACGTTCTAAGCATACCATCCTCATTATTTAAAAGTAATTAAAATCTCAAATTTATAATCGGGAACTCAGGAGGAATATATAATATTTAAATCACCATACCTGAACCACAATAGTCCAAGAAGTAGAGTTTCTTTTAAGCCTGTAAGTTTTGTTTATATAAAACAATAAAGACTGCAAAAACTTGCCTGCCGAATGCGAAATCACTCCTAAGAACTCCCAGGGGACACTTTTTACACGAAAGAGAATGGTGGTGATATGGTAAAACCAAATTGGTGATGACTTGGGAA
This sequence comes from Syrphus vitripennis, assembly GCA_958431115.1. Classification (NCBI taxonomy): domain Eukaryota; kingdom Metazoa; phylum Arthropoda; class Insecta; order Diptera; family Syrphidae; genus Syrphus; species Syrphus vitripennis. Next base: position 125,648,273 of record OY288108.1, read on the forward strand.
AAAAAAACCGCTTTCGATACTTGGGTTATGTGCCCCTCTCATATAATAAAGATAAACACGAATCGGAACAGATCCTTGCAAGCAGAGAGTACGAGGAGAATGTTATAAATAACTGGCAGAAATATCTGCATCGGCTTCTGATGGAAATCGTGCTCTTCAGAAACTGTGACATGCCAACATGAACAAAGGCGCAACTATTTTCAAAATTGGCGCACGCACAAATGCAGAAATAGTACGGAAATTCGTATACCGAAATTCATTAACAACGCTCAAAGCCAACTCTTTGTGGATGACGACGAAATTCTTCACAGATATTAACAATATTTTGAAGGGCTTTTAAATGAAAAGTTTCCAAGACTATACAAGACTATCCTCTACTACTCCTACGCGCCATTGTGTACGGTTCCTGGAGACGTATTTCAGCTCTCTTCAACTTTTCCCCGTGACATGTGAGATATCCTTTCTTAGGGAGCCTGGCAATCATTCCTTTTTAAAACTCTTCATGAAAGTTCTCACTTTCCTAAGCTCTCTTGATGAGCTATTTGGTAATTCTGTAGACAGTTTCTACAGCGGCCCCATCTACTTCTGTAGCCAATGCGTTGATGGAGTTACGCTTATCACGCCACACGGTAACTCTAGCTCGTTTCACAGCACACTAATGGTTTTCAATGGGGGTGGGTTCCGTGCTACTGATTGTGCTCAATCCTTGTGAAAAATCAGTACCACTCTTATTTGTTGGCGAACTGCAGGATGCTTTCATCTGTCGGTGTTTTATCAAGATCTCCGAACTGCTGCTGTATGCAACTTTAGGAACCATCAGGTGGTTGTTTCAGGCCATGACAGACATGGGACTAACACTCTTCTGGAGACATCGGGAGATCTGAAAATTGTATTGGTGAATTTTGAAAAGCATTCGACAGACAAGCACGAGATTTGTACTTAGGCAATGAGGAGTTCCGGAAATCTAAATGCGGATGATCATGGACATGGAAATCAAAATAAAACCGGAGAAATCACCGAAGAGTTTAATGAGCTGTCTTTTTGAATGAGACAGTGCTTTCTTAGTGCGAAAAGCTTAAATATCTTGGATCTGTGTTCAATAGCGAAGGATTTTGTGATAACGACAAAATTGTTCGAAAAACTATGCCATCTACTCTGACCGAACAATGCCGTTGGACGTACTAGAGCAAGATGCTTCGTTTGAGTGGCAAAGTGTGATGGAATAAGAAGCCAGATAAACCGATGAACCATTATCAAAATAATTTTTCCCAGTCACTTTTTTCGCAAATTTTTTTGAATACCTTATAACACTTCACCGTTTTACCGTCGGTTTTTGTTGTTTCGTTTAAGGGAAAAAAATTAAGGCTAATTAGGTACTAATTATGAAAAATGCGAAATAATTAAAAGTAAAATATAACATGCGAAGTAATAAAATGGTGAAATGGTGAGGTATTCTTATGCCATTCAATGCGAAATAATGAAATGCTAGATATAAGTACCTACACATATTGTGATGTGAAATTTTAAAAATGATGTTTTTGCGAAACTGTAACACTGTCAAATAAAAATGATTGCTGAACTTAAATTTCTAATTAATTCATAAACAATAAATTGCGAAATGAAAAACAACCAAAAACTCCAAGCAACTCTTTGGTGCAGCAGCTTTTCCCAGACTATTGTACACTATCTTGCACCATCTCAGCCCGTTAATCGTCTATTGCAAATGATTTTTTTTTACTTTGATTTATTTTATTTTATTACAGACTAATTCTGCAACAAGTCTTTGAATACATTCAAAATAGGCATAAAGGTTCATTTTAAACAAACATAAATGTCAGATCTTTTCAAAACAATTCCATGCCATCATCAGCTATGCATATAAGAATATAGCAGCAGCGTCAAGGTACATTAAAATCAACTTCTTCATATATCACCACACGAACACGATATTCTTTATTATTCACTGGGCATGTGCACAATGACTTTTGCAGTTAGATATAAATTATAACAAAAAATCGCATTAAGACTTCCGGAATGCAAACCGCTCATAAAGACCGCCCACAGGTGCAGCATATAGGCACACGCAAGCGTGTCGCTATATATATTTTCCTACCACCTAAAAGTTAAACAAAACCATAAATAAATAATCTGCAAGTCAACTTGAGGAAAAATATTTTGCGTGTAAGGTTTCATTAAAATTTTTCAATTTTTTTTTCTTTTTTTTTCGTATGACTAATGAAGATTTGTCAATAATTTGAACTATTACGTCGTAGCCATGTTAAGTTTCGCCATTAGTTAAATGCGGAATTTCTAAAGAGCGAACACCTCTCGTATGGATGGATGGATAGAACAGTAGCTTCACTATATATGAGGAGAGGATAGTCTGATGCGAAGTCTGCCTCACCTATATATACATTACATATTAGATATGTACATATATAAGCGTATGAATAGATTTGAGCGCACATTGTTGCAATTAGAAAATAATATTCCCATTTAGAGGATCCTCTGTGATGGGTGTTCCGCCACCACCTTCATTGCTGTAAGTGTCGGTCTTTAGAGTGTCTCTTTTTATGTTGCTTCCTGTACCGCACGTTGTTGCTGCAAATGCGAGTACCTCTACCTATACTTAAAATTAATTAATCTTATGCCATTCGTATGGCATCGTTCAAAACCAAAATTCTTATTCAACCAAATCGAGTCAGGAGCTCTCAAATTTAGAAGAAGCTTGCCTTCTATATTGTCGGTGTCGACCAAGTCAAGCTTTGAAGCTCAAGTGAATTTCACGGATACACTACTTGTTGGAGTTTGTGCAATGAGTGAGATGGTTTGTTTTCCAACGTATTCTGTTCAACTGATATATGCAATAAAAGGAAATTTGAACAAAATTTCGTGATTAGAAATTTGGGAAGTTTCATGTTCAACTGGTCGTAAATACGCATTGAAGTTGAAATGTATGCATTCAGGGCATCAATCGCTTATCATTCATATCGGAGATTTCTGGACACATATCTTATGTAATCATTACCACTGAACTCAGTTCGTACAAATCATTTGCATTCAATACATGCTTTTGTATAAATTCGTTGCTGCTGTTGCTGGTGCTTAGCAAATAGCATGCTGTGCTAAAAGCAAGTTTGATTTGTATAGTTTTGAGGCTTAAAATGGATTATGTATTGAGTACATATCGTGTGCGATATTTGTCTCGTATCGAAAAACGAGACAAACTTGCAAATATGTATAGATAAGCTTTATTTTTAAAAGATTTTGATTTATAAATGTACAATGTACTAACTACATGTCATCTTAATTAAGCAATAGTCTCAATGAATCTAAAGCAACTTGCTTGTATAAGGCATACAAATTAGCTGGAAAGACTACATAATTTATTATAATTGATTTTGAGTTTTAAGTACATGCATTGAGTACATAGCATTTAGTTGAAATAAAAATTCATATTGACTCATTGCACCTTGTTTCTACTCAGTACATAGTTTAGTTTGATAATTACAAATTGTATTTTTATGATTCGGACAGGTAATGTTTTGAATACATATCATCTGCAATAATTATAAGTTAATATTGATTCAATGGTTCTTGTACTCAGCAGATAATTTTCGCTGATGACTGCAGGTTTAATTTAAAGGTGTGAAGGTGTTTTAAATTGAAAATGTATTGACTACATTGCATTTGTATTAAACTTAAATGTATATTTTGGATTATTGGATGTTGGTGGTTTCGGCACATACATCGTGTATTGATTACGTGTATTGATTACATTTCATTTACATAAAAAAAAAATCATACAGATACCTTTATGATTTTCTATGAAGACTGCGTGTAGATTTTTTTTCACGGATTTTGCTTTTTAAGTAAATTATGTATTGACTACATACTACATATTTCTTGTTTTAAATTAAACCCTAAATTAAATGAAATCGTGCTGTTCGTACTCAGTATACCGCTTTTTGTGATAATTGCTGATTTGAGTCGATTATGTATTGAATACATATTTCATTTGCATTGAATAAATATGTCCATTTTGACGCATTGCACGATGCTTTTACGCAGAACATTACTTATTTCGATAACTACAGATTTTATTCAAATTGATTTTAGGTTTTAAATAAATTATGCAATGACTACATTTCATATATGTATATTAGAAACCACTCCAGTTAGATGTATTTCAAGTTCATTTTACAATGCACTAAATTTGCTATGAATCATGACTACAGACTCTATTAGAACGGCTTGTGAAATTAAAATAATAATGTAGTCATTACATATTTTACTTCACATATGGTCCAGAGCTACATGTATTGAGTGCATGTCATATTTATTCAGTAAAAGTGAATATTTTTTCAAGCCAACTACCCACATATATTTTATTTCCGATGGTACTCATTGATGTTAAGTACATAAATATGTACATTGAAATGTAAACAATACACGTTTAATATACTCAGTAAATACAATCTAGTAAAGTGATCCTTAAAACTGTTTAAAAAGTTCAAATTTTGCACCATAACGATAAAGTCTTCCTTTCACTGTGAAATTCATATCCTCAATACCCCATTATCGTGCGTGGTCACTCAGTCAGTCGATTGTCGTCTTGCATCATTCACAAGAAAAGAGTATGAAATATCCCGTCCAAGTTAACGATTTGTTAAACGGTAATTATTGTGCGAATAAAAAAAAAATATATATATTCTTCCCCTCATATACCTCAGCCTGATGAAATGACCCACCATAGCACGAACATGATGATGATGGACATTGGTCACAATATAGATATATACGAACAGGAGGGAGTCAGCAATTCCGACAATTCACCACTGCTGCTTTTGAGACTGTCCATTAAGGCAGATCTTATTAATTAGTCACAAGGAAGCAGCTAGCAACTAACCAACAGAACAGCATTGCAATGCAAGTTGTGTGTTGTGTATGTACAAGCTAAATACAAGTTGTTGAGGTAATCTTCCCACAATCATCGGCACAGAAGTCAAAATTATTTCCCATCGTCTTCGGCCATCTATACCTACAAGCTACAACATCCATTCATCTGTTAGGTCTTCTAAGGCCGGCAAACGGGCGGGAGACAACGGAAAGCTGGTTGGTAATCGATCAAGCTGTGTGTAGTGCAGTAGATCCCATGATGTATTCTGTGAACTCGTTCGGTATTGATCATCCGTTGGGATATGATGTTTCTATCGAACTGACTTGGTGAGTAGGTACTGTCTATCCACGAAACATAATATGATGAAGAGAAAGGACGTTCTTGCTGCAGTTTTTTTTGTATTGCTTAAGAGGAATAATTGCATCATTAATTACTTCCTCACTCTTGAATATACGAGGTGCTTGACTCAAACATAGATCTGAGGTTTTTTTTGTTTTGATCACGTTATTTTTATTTTATAAAGAAAGGTATAGCTCATATAGTTATAAATATTTAACTCGTAAATTATATTATTATAAAAAGAATTTCACAGTTCTACCTATCTACTACAGTAGCTATATAATATTCATAATAAAAAAAGAGTTCTGCTGTAAAAATCCCTTTTTATCGTTTTTAATGACGAGAATTAAAAAGGTTTCGAAATTGCGTAATATGCTTGCTCTGAAACATTCTGGATTGAGGAACTATGGGTTTGGTGTTGTAATAAAATAAAATATCGAGCTCGAGTATCGCGATTATAGAGAATGCGAAAAAGTGGCTAACGCAACTCTATCTGTCTGAACATCTACTGAAGCTACGCAAGCGATTTTGTTCAAAAAAGAGTGTTTTTCTATTCCCCAAATTTTTTAGCTCCAAAAATACGGAAAACATTAATTAAAAATTAAAAATATTTGGTTTTTAATTTCCTCATAAACAGTTATTTTTGAAAACTAAGAACGGATTGTTTTTTAATTTTGATCTTAAGTGCATAGAGACTATAGTCTCAGAATTTTTTTTTTTTTGGCATTTCTGATTTTTTCTTTAAATATCGGTATGGTAGTTTTAGTATTTTATAATATACACTTGAAATTTCAAAAAAAAATTTGTACCACTTAAAAATATTCAGTTCTCAAAAACAAAAAATTTAGATTTTTTTTTCATATAATTCCAAATTTTAACTTTTTTTTGGAAATTTTGATACGCAATATTATTAAAATTTTACAGGTCCTATTTCATCAAAATTTTGATTTGACCGTTTATGAGAAAATTGAACATAAAAAAATCCGGTTCTAGACAGGTAATAATATGTAATTAAAAGCATCAAAGCCGTTGGAGTGATAGGATGATGAGCTGATGAACTTATATAAGCTGATAGAGCCCAATTGATTGTTCCCAGACAACATTTTTTTTACTGAACTATTGCTGAACTGAACTTTTTTTTTAAGAATTTTTTTTCTTCAAACTTTGGGCTTAAGATTTTAAAAGAACTTCTCCTTTCAGGAGAAATTGAAATATTTGTTTTAGATTAAAAAATAACGGTACCTGTCATATAACCGTTAAAAAATATTTATCTCAAAAACGGCTCTAACGATTTTAATGGAATTTTTTTTCAGTCAGTTTTTTTGTAACTAACTAGAACTGTTTGGCCACAAAAATATTTTCAAAAAACCTTTTCTGCCAAAGAATCCAAATTTTGGCTTTCAATTTATTTATTCAATTTATTCAATTTATTTATTTATTTATTCAATTCAATTTATTTATATTATAATTTATAAACGGTTTGACGAATTGCGATTAAAATTCTTTTGAATTTTTCATATTTAATTTTAATAATATCCTATGTACCTACATCAAAATTTTAGAAAAAATATATTTTTTTAATTTAAGAAAGAAATTTTGAAAATGGGTTTATATTTTTTTTGAAATATTTGTTTCTAAGATTATTTTATTAAATGTTAAGAACTTACATACCAATTTTTTGTTTTTATAAAAATATGAAAAAATTATAAAATTTCGAAAAAACCGCTCTGCTATTTAATGTTACATAATAAACATAAGATGGCATCTTCAGTTTTGAGGTCAAATTTAGTTTTTGGTTTATTTTAGCAATTCAAATAATGAAGTTTTTGCGTTTTTATATTTTTCTCTAATGACATTCTCGTCTGAGTGATATCTGATTAAAAATCAATTAATATAAAAAAATGCGTATACGTCCAAGTTCACCACTAATTTATTAACATGAATCTACACGAAAAAAACCACCATTACCGCTTCGGGATTAAATATCTTTTACAAAGATTAAATTTTAAAATATTATAAACCTGAGAAAGAGTATGAAACAAAATTAAAAACAATTCCACGTCTCTAAGGACAAATTGTAATCGATTACCTGAACCATTGAAAAATATTTAACAAAAATTTCGAAAATCATCATCATCAAGATCATTATGTCTTAATATGGAAGACAAAAAAAAAAAAAAAACAACAAAACATTTCTATTGTTCCTCGCAGAGCCATACAAATATTGGAGAATGACTTCTTAGCTCGAATGTGAGGAATTAGCATGAACCACGATTTGGCTATACTCCCATGTGTAGCCGACAGAGTCCATAACTTGGACAATTGCACAATTAGTATCCCCCCTCTGAGCTCTGAGATCTCCCAAGCCACACGACATCAACGCATGCCAAGTCGAAGGGTATTGTTCGCATCTTTAGACCCAAATTGTCCAATTAAACAAAATACCCTCGCCTTTGATCTTCATCCGACTCTCTCAGTGACAGTACTCGTACTCGAAAATCCTACATGAGCATGGTTAAGACGACAGTCAAAGACAGTATTATATTCACAATTCCGGGGGAATACCATTACGTCAGGTCTTTGGTTAATATGTGGATGGATTGGACACACAACCCACCTTGGAGATGAAATTATTCAACTCTGGTGGCATCACTTCGAAGTAATTGCAACTGCGTCTCCAGCTTAAACTGAAACTGAAACTGAGACGGACTCCTTTAATGACCCAAATGGGATGCTTGGAGTTCTGGATTTGTATGCAAAGATCGCAAATGACGAACTGGAATCTGGTCCTGTGCCCATATGGTGATACTGCTGCACTGCGCTCTCAGTTCGGGTTCCCTTCCTTTTCCATAAAACGATTGTAGCCTGTCAAAGACATCAAGAGCGCAAGCGGATGGTATGGAAATTTAAATAAATTCCTTTCGAAAATGGAAGTATAAAAGTTTGCCTGAATGGGATGCCCGCTCGCTCCCGCGCTGAGAGCACTGAACTTAGGATTTCCATTTGAGGACTTATGTTCATGATGGAATTATTCGAGGAATGCGTTGATCGATTCTATGGAAGGAGATTAAAAAGAAGAATTAATTGTTGTTTGCATAAAAAGGCATCGAGGTTGAGGCAGGTAGGAGGAAGACCAAGATATCAGAGCAGAAAATTAAAAGTTGCCGAGATGAGATGGCAAATTTAACCTTAAGTAGAGCATTTAGCATGAATTTGACTTTGAATATTTCTTGATAGGGGCAACCTTACAATAAATATTTTTTACAAATATGGTTCGGGGTTCGATGCTTTTAGCTGAACAGGTGGCATCTGTCTGGTAAATTTATGTGGACGTAGCAATGAAATTAAACATCGGCCAAAAGAATTTCGGTTGCGTAAGTGGACATGATGTCATGAATTTGAATCCAATTTCAGAAATGTGAACTTGCTTAGGTTTCGACATGATCGAATCTTATGTTAAATCATTTTTCCAATACACGATTGATTATTATTATTTGAAAACAACTTCTTTCCAATGGCAGGCGTTAAAACTAAGCTTTTATAATATTTGTCTAAAACAATTATTTTTGTAAGTGTTAAGAGTTATGGGTGTATTTTAGCAATTATAATTAGGCCATTTGGGGGCCTAAAGAACCTTGTCCGAAAAATCAATTTTTTTTTCAATTTTGTTGTTTCGTGATTTAAATATTTCTATTAATATAAATATTTATTAATTTATTATTTTTCATACATCACTGACCATCCTTTCACTTTTTTGAACTTTGTAAAAATAAATGTGCAAAATATTATTATCTAAAATTACCACCATTCAGAATTTCTCTTGCCAATCAGAAAATATTTTTTTTTCTATTTTAGAAAAATTCTTCATGGTGGTAATTTTAGATATGATCATGTTTCAAAAAATAAAAAAAAAAAATTATAGAACAGAACAGGTTTTTTTTAAATTTAAAAACAAAAATGTTTTCAGTGCAAAACATGATATACTTCCATAAGAGTGACATCCCTAAATATTATTTCAAAGAAAAGGTTTATCATGAACGAATCTGTGTAGATTTTAGGTTTAGAGAAGGAATTGGGGTTTGGAATAAGTGTGAATACATTTTGAAAATTGTTTGTTTTTGAACCTGCCTTTCTTCAAGGATGATTTCGGAACATCGTGTGACATTTGCTCTTCTTATTAATTTTTTTTTATTAATAGAATAAAATTTTTTCTTGTTTCTATTTCGATCACGTTTCGTAACTTTATCAGATGTCGTCAGGTTGGTAAAAGTGTTTAATTAAACAAAAGATTGAAGAATGAAAAGAGTCTATACCTACATACATATGTACATATAATTCGCATAAATTTTTTTTTTGCGCGGGGAAAAGTTTTGTATTAACCGGAAACACTTTATTAGCTAAAATTCAAAAAACTTTGGAAGTGATTATATTTTGAAAAAAAAAGATTTTTTTAAAAACACGATTCACTATTTAAATAGCAAAACATTTTATTTCAAAAAATCTGCCTTTACTTGGAAATCAAAAAATGATTTGCTATAAGCAAGTTAATTTACCCTCAGAGATCATGACCACTGGTCATTTACTATATACAGATTGATACATTCTTTATGAGACAGTATTATGAAAAGTTGCGCTTCTCCCGACGGGAATTTGCAGAGTCAAAAATGAAATCCCACTATGCAAAATCACTCAGTTAAAATTTTATGATTGGAGTCGATAGATAAGTCAATTCTTAGTTTGAAATAAAAATGTCGTGGCTCTGTGAATTTTTCAAGAAATTCTCAAAAATATTTTGGTTGAAAACTTAATTATGAATATACATACATATATGTATGTAGATGGCAAAAAGTTAACCTTTTTCGGTTTTTAGCTTAAATCACCTTAACATTTAGGTAATAGAAAAAGAATACTTTTAGGCGTTTAGAAAGATAATTAAATAATGCCCGCGAATTTCTGTTACGAAGTTTGTTTTTTGGGATAAGTTCCAAAACGAACTTTTCAAAATGGCGGTCAACGCACAATACATACAGACTTGCCATTTGATCTTTCAACTCTCAATCCATCCAACTTTCCAATTAAAATTCCAATAATAAATTCAAGAAATTCTGTAAAAAGAAATGATCACTTCTGACTCAGCTGCAGTGCGTTTTCAAGGAACAAAATTGAAATCTCAATCAATTCGTCAGATTTCAATGTAATTTCAATAATGTTCTGTCCAAATACTTACTTCGAAATCTTGAAATGTTGAAGCTTTCCGAAATTATTCAAAAACCGCTCATCACAAACGCCAGGTTAAGTTAGATTGATGAGCGGACAGTGGATTTTATTCCGGTTTATTCTTGTTTAAGATATAGACCACTGCGTAAGTTTTTCCATCTATCCTGTTCTTTGTTCTCTTGCCGAGTGGATGGAAAACAGTATTTTTCCTGCTAAAAAAACTTTTTTATAACAGCAAATCTTTACATTGTTTTATAGAAAGTGTTTGACAGATTTTGGCATCAAGCTATTTCATCGAAAATCCCTGCAATTGAGATCAATAATTATCTCCTTCGTTGGACTAGCAACTTAATTTCGAACGGTTCAAAATAAATGCCGGTGTACCCCAGGGCTTCGGTTTATCTCCGGCTCTTTTTGTTATTTTTATAAATGATCTTTTGTCTGTAACTTCTTATCCATTAAATTGTTTTGTTTAGACAGTATACGCATTTTTTCCTATTCGTGTTTAGGTGTACGCCCTTGTTGATTTAGAACTAGAACGACAGCTTATAGGTAATTGACACTTTAAATTCTAATCTTGACCGCATTGTGCACCTCTTATGCTGGTATTTTTAATGTTACAATGTTCTAGTGAAATAGCCATTTGCATTCTTCCCCTTAAACAATTCCACCGTAATGTTCACACCGCCAGAAATGCCCATCAGCTTACCCTTGATCCCAACTTCGTACTGTTAAATCCAAGGATTCTTATTAAGCCGCACTACACGAATGTGAAATGGTCTAGCCGGCTCATTTTTTTATTCCATTGTGAGGTCCAGACATTTAATACCCATGTGCATCCTTATTTTCTTTCAATTCCATCCGCTTTTCCTGCTACGTTCTGCAAGAAATTCTATAGTTTATCGGAAAAGAAATTTAGAATTAGCTGTAACCGAATAAATCGTTCGAGCAACTTTTTCGTTTTCCGCAAACGTTTAAAACGTTTCTTTCAGTGAATCAAGAGTTGAACCACAAGTTCAAAAGCCATTAAGCCAGACTCTGACGGTCTTTTCATCAAAATTACTCCAATATATGAAAATTTAACTGAAAGCTCTTTCAAATCTCTGCATCGGTAACTCAGCTTTCAAAAATTTAATTTTAATAACCATCATAATCACAAATTCTTCTTATTTAAATTTAATCCCTATCAAAATATTAATTCTTCTTCAAACATCATCAGAATGATCACTCAAGAAACAAAATTTCGCCTTCTTCAAAAGGCGAATTCAATCACATGCCCCACACAGCAGGGTTCCATTGAGATTTAGAGCGAACATAAAATATCCCCAAACCCCAACTATATACATTCATGTACATATATCAAACCATCATCACATAATTCACACACAGAGATACATTTAATTCCCCTTAATAAACAAAAAAAAAATCCACAACACAATACCTCCATTGGAGACTGATTTCGCCCGATACCACACCTTCTCAATTAAATTACCATAAACCATAAGTTTCCCCTCTCGTTACTATTGCTGTCGGTTAAAATAAAAAAAAATAAAACTGGTATATCCACCCCCTCCTACAAACATCATATCAACAAAAACCCCCCAACTTTTTATTCCTAACCCCATTGGGCGAGACCCACATTTTTTGTTGTTTCTCTTACTCCACATTTCCAATTGTGGTGTCCCAAAGAGCCACCGACCAGTCGTAGAACTGCACTTTTTTCGAATCTAATACGAAAAGTGGGGATAGAATTCGAACAAGTGTTTTCGCTGGCGATCATGATTCACGATCACAGTTGTCTGTGGTTTGCTGTGCGGTTCGCTGCAAGATATTTTTTTATTCGCTGTGTTTTTGTTTTGCTCTTTTTTTTGTTTTTAAAGAGCCAGACACAATTTAACGATTTTGTTTGTATTATTTTTTCGACTGCTTTTTGCTCTCTTTCGCGAGGCCCACGATCGTCGTTTTTCGGGGTAAACATTAAGGTGATCCCACAAATATTTTCGCCGTGAATTTTTTGTGGATGTAGAGATTATATTTTTGTGTTTTGTTGTTGTTGCATAGATATTTTCGCTCTTATCTGCATTTGAATTGTGAGTGAGACAACACTGTGTTGTGAATCGTTGTGGCGATGTGGCGCAACCCTTTTTTGGATTTTGTGCGCGGCAACTTGTCGTAGTCTTGCGGTAACTGCGCACTCGTAGAGTTTAACGGTTTTTTTTTTTTGAGAAAGAAAAAAAGAAAAAAGTATCTGCAACAAGGAATCAAATTGATCGTCTAGTGAAACGAAATAGATATTTAAGTTCTAATTACATTCTGGTGATATTTTTTTTTGTTTGTTTTGTATGAGAACCAGTTTTGTGCAATTTTCAATCGTATGTGCAATTATCTATTATTTCGCCGTCGGGAAAAAATATATACCTAAATATCTTTAAAGAAAAAGGAAAAAACAAGAAATCACAAAAAAAGGATTTGTGTCAAAATTTTGTGAAAATGAAATAGAAATAAAAAATAGTAAAATTAAATGACAAGAAAAATTAGTGCATTGTGACGTGACTTTTAAAAAGGATTTAATTACCCTCCTGCCCCTTCCTCCCAATCATCATCATATTAGATACACTGCGACGCAATATTGTGATACCAGCAACGTATATCTTTGTATCTACCTACTTATCACCTGTTAATTGAAAAATCAGGTAAACTTCTTCACCTGTAAATGCACGATCGTTTTTCTTATCAGAATTATTTTGTTTACCCAGGGACGTGTTCTTTTTTTTATTTTTTTTTTATTATTATTCGCCTTCCATACACATTCATTTCAATTTTTCTGATTAGTTGCAATCCGATCATATACCTACCTATGTATGTATCTTTAAGGTGATACAAATGTAAGTGTCTGTATCTACGTGGTATGCTTTAAAGTTAAGGTGCAGCGCGGGGTAGGTACCTACCTTCAAATATTTACCCAATCGATCGTTAGTGTGTTTTACTCCAGATAGATAAAAGTGCATGATGGAAGAGTACCTACTAAGGCACATTTAAATAATAACAATTTTTTGTTGTAATTTGAAAAGAGCGCGAACGCAATTGATGATACCCGATCGATAGCTGTTAAACTTTGTTTGTTTGATAGATAAGGGGTTTTTTGTAGGTGCCTACTTTAACAACACTTATAAATAACCAAAGCCGTAGATAGAGGGGTTTTTTCCTATGACTAGATGGAAATACCTAATAGGTCAAAGATTTATTCTTTAATCTGGCAATACTTTCAGTTGAGAAAGCTTTCAGAAACAGATGATAGAAAAAGCTAAAAGTGGGTCCTTTTTTATTTGTCTATCTGTAGATAGTACCTTGAACTTTTTTTTTAAATTTGGAACTTTTTTGAAAAACCTGCTCTAACGGTTTTAATTTTTTTTCTTCAAAAGCTAAAACTACAACTAAAAAATACATCGGAGGGCTTTCTTTTGCCTTATCTTTTAAAATAGGAGCTAATGTGTGTGATCCAGTGGTACATTTAATTTTAATTATTTTTTTAAATTCGCGAAAAAAAGTTTAAGAAAAGAGCACTCAAATGTAATTTTTTGATAAAATCAGAATGACCAATGAGGAATAAACTACGACTAGTAACAGATTAAGGATGTGTTGTCTTTGTCATCCGTCGTCAATGAACAATATTTGTTGGTCATGACTAACAACATACATTGTGAAAAATATTTTTTAATAAATGCTTATAACTGTTTTTGAATCAAAAGATCAATTTTTCTAAAGACAGATTGTACAATTTTGGTTCAGCTTTGGCTAAGGATTTGAATTCAACGATTTGGCTGATTAACTGTGGTTCAACACTGGTTTAAGTGTATAGGCTATTTCATATTTCATTACACATTTGAACCTTGAACCTTTGAAGTATTTGTGAAACTGGGACCTAAGATATCAGAAATACACTTTAATCGGCTATAAATTATAAGTGATTTTACTCAGAACTAATGCAGTGCAAAAGTCGTTTTTTCAGTACTACATCCTCCTGTGTCTAAGTTAGGCAGCTATTAGACAACAATAAAAAAGGTTTTTGAAAACAATATGTAAAACCTTATAAAATTAGCCGGTAGAAAAAAAAGTTTTTCTTTAAATTTATTAGTTTGACCTTTTAGTTAAATTATTTTTTCAAAGTGTTAGTTCTGTCTTTTCTCCAAGTATTGAACCTGCCACCTTTCGATTATCTTCCAATTAATTTTCTCTGTACCAATTCCAATGTAAAAAGTTAATCACTTTAAGCTACTTACAAAATAAGTATTTTTACTTTTAAACTGTGTTCTTTTTAACTTTTAAATTTTCCAATTTTCAAGTGAGCTCATTATTTTAAATCAAGGCTAAGATAAACTACCTAAACGATTAGAGAAGCCTTAGAAGATAAGTTAGTAGTTTCGGTTTCTTAAAGTGATATTAATATTCTGAGTTCGGATTCAAATTCAATCACCTATAACTTTTATTGTTTTTGAAATTAAAAGCTGCTTTAGAAATATGTATGTATATTTTTAAATGAAATATAATGAATGATAAAGGTACGAGTACCTACAATGTTGGATTAATCCAGAGTAACTTAAAAATCTCGTAAGGCAAAGGCATTTTGAAGTTAATGCCGGACTAACACAACATATTTGTTTTCCATTTTTTTCAAGTTATAATAACTATAGTTTTAGATTTTTTTTGAAACAAAAACTGTAATTAAATGAATGATGTCCGATTTCAAAAATTTTAAAACAGGCTTTTAAATTTATCGAAAACAAAACTAGCAGAATAAATTCACCTCCTACCATATACATATAAGTACGCATTCCTTCACTGTTTGATCGCCCCCATCTTCCTCCAACGAAATATTTCCTTGGATACGGTCTAAATATAATCAATGTTGCCGCCAACAGCAAAATCAATTGGTTTTTACTTTTTGTGTCATACTCCTATCACTCTTTTTTTTTTCTAGATCAACAGGTTGTTTATTCTATTTAAATTTTTTTGATAAGAGTCGAAAGTTCTTTTAAATTTCATGTGTGGGGAATTTGGAAAATGATTCATTTGAATTTCGATTGAATTATTAGATATATGTACTTAATTTTTTTTATTATGTTTAAATGAATGAGTTGTTTAAATTTTGTAATTTTTATGTCTTATCATGGTCTATATGGAAAATTGGACTGATAAACCAACTTTACTTTAGCTATTCTAGTCGGAAATTGTATTTATAGTTAAACGATTAAAAGTGTGCACAATCATTTTACACGTTCCACCTTAATTATTATATCACGTATACATAATTTTATTAAAGGATTACTATTTTTGGGTGTCGGTGAAGTTATTTTTGAATAAATCATAAATCTTTAATACCACTTATCACACAATAATGAGGTTTGGGTTTTTATTATTTGACAAACAAACCACAGTTAATTTATCGAAATAAGCAATCTTTTTTTTTATTTCAAATTTTGCATCGTTCTGTTTTTAAGAATTATATTTTTCAAAACAATAATTTATTTTGTAACCAAAACTACATATAAGTATAAGTTCTTTATATTTAATCATTCTGACAATAAAAGTTGAATTTTTCCCACTTTCAAAAATTTGGAACACCAAACTTTGTCCACATCTCTTTTTAAGACGAAATTTGGCTTATTAGAAGCAAAACACAGTTCTTTTGGAATATTTATTCTCGATGCCATCGAATTCTGATTCCAGTCCCCAATTTTTAAAGATGATTTCAAAAATAAGATAAATTTCAAAAATAAGTTTTAATAGGAATTTTAAAAACTTTTCAAGTGCTATGATTTTTATAATATAATTTAAAGTGTATGTACACACTTTAAATTATATTATAAAAATATATTGTTTTTTTTTTAACTAAGTTACTCAAGCTTAAAAAAATTTCCTCTTTAGAGTGTCGATTTTTGAAACTCAACTTTTTATAATAGTATCTTAATCTGAGAATCTTTATCTAATATTTTCAAAATAGAAATGAATTCCGAACACGTGAAAACTACTAAACCTACAGGCTGAATTTTGTTTGTAAATGTTTCTATGAGTCCGTTGTCCGTTTGAACAAATTTTTTCGATAGGTGGCGCTGAGTTAAAGTTTTACATTTAGGGATGAACAGTATTATATAGGTTAAGAGCCAATAAATATAATTTGCTACCGATAGGTGGCGTCGTTGTTGTCATTTTTATATTCTATGTCCATTAAGTGAAATTACTCAAACTTCAAATATACATATGTACATATATCAAATACATATGTGCCAAACAATCAAACCGGTTGTGGTCAAGATAAAAAATTAATTAAATGCGGTCAACCTGGATTTGGAGTGAATGCTTTTATGAGTATCAATATTACAAATATTTTAAGAAAGAGAAATACGGCTTCGATCTTTATAAGGTGTCTCAAGTAATTTTGAAATATCGCACATGGGTAATTTATACTTGATATATCCGAAAAAAAAAGCTTTTCTAAAAGCTTTAACTATACAAAGAAAACTCATAGAAATTATGTTCCATTAAATATTTTCCAAGCTATAAAATAAATTTTTACATCTACAGCATTTTCGTCATTGTTTTATTAAATAATGTTTTGCTATTTTTTTTACGAAAATTAGGTTATGTATATTTATAATTTATTAAAGTTTATTTTATAAATGAATAAATTTGGTTTCGTGACAGTCCATTAAGAATCAGGATCTAATTGCAAACTCTCAACCATTCCTGTGTGCGTGTTAGCAGTTTTATGCCGAATTCGAATGGCTGGAATTTGACAATTTCTCGTATTAGGCATTATTATTTTTTAGATTTACTAGACTGGGTATCGAACCCAGATCTCCGAGATGACATACAAATGCACCAACCTTCAACCGTTATACCACGACCTACGACTTTTTGAAACAAACAAAGAAACTCAAATAATACAAAATTAAAATGCATGTGAATTTTGGAGAGTGGCATTTTTGACGGTCAATTTCTTATGCCTAACGGTATTTCTCAAGAATAATTTTGCAGTGCATATAAACTCAATTTATTGGCAACTATTTTTTATATTGTATAAATCATTGTTTTATCATTTTGTAATACAATTTTTAATTTATAAATGACATTTTTCAAGAAAATTTGAAATGGTTTTTTTTTAGTACAATGATATTGTAACATGTGACCAATAATTATAGTAAAAAAAACAATGTTTTATAATGAAGGTATAAAAACCGGTCCTAAATATGCACAAAAAAAAATATTAGAAAATTGTAAATTTTTTTAACTATGGAACACTCTTAAGCTCCCTCCACCAACCTCTGATTCCACCATATCTACTGCCAAGTTGTTATTCTCCAATTCTCCCATCAGAAAAAATGGATACAAAATTGAAATTGGAAACATTTTCAAAAACCATATCAGATTCTGCGTTGTAAAATCGCAACTTAATCTAATTATGTATTTAAATAACCCTTTCAAATAAATGACTATTTATCCCTAATAAGTCTTAAGTTAATTGCATTTCTAGAATTCGTTCACAATTTGTTTTTGAATTTAATTTTATTTGTGTTTATTATGTCAGCCATATAAAAATCAATTAACAAATCACTCAACTGATCAATCAGTATCTACGTGACATACAAATCCACATTAACAAAAAAAAAATGCTATATAAGTAGATATATATAATATTTGTTTCATTGTGTACTAACTCGGTTAATATAAGCGACTAACGTCACAATAGAATCCACATATACATATATAAAATTATGATGAAATTATAAAATTATTTTTTTTGCATTGTGTTTCGATATCTCTATCACAAATTAATTTCTATTATTAAAAAAAAAAATGTAGGTAAAATAACAAATAAAGGTAAAGTCTTAGTTCTGACTAAGGCACAAATAATTTTTCTTAATAAAAATGTTCAAGTCCGTCAAGAAAAAAAAAATGGAGCAAACATATAAAATTTATTTTTATTTACTCGTATTCATTCAACAAAAGAAAAATAATAAAATGATCGATAAGCAATCTTTAATAAATGATTATATGGAAATAAAATCAATTTTTACATAATCTACATTGTTGTATTACAAATAAAATATCGCCACACGTTGTAGGTACGATATGTAATTGAAGTTTTTTTTTAATTTGTCATCGTGAATGTCCATGACATGTTTTTTTTTTTTTATTAAAAATGTCGCCTCCAAGCTTATCAGTAGGTATAAATATATAAATTATTTCTGTAAATTGAAATTCCTTACTTGGAAATATTCAGGTGAACAATATTAATATTTTTTTTATATTAAACACCAAATATTAAATATTTGTTTATTGATTGTATACTTTAAACAAATAAAGATAATAATTGAATGCATATATGCACCTATATATTTGTGATGGGATTTAAATTGAAAAATATATTATATCAGGTTGATATCAAAAGGAAACACCTGAACTTCGTATTTTTGCTATTGAAAATAAAATTAGAGTATTTCCGGAAGGGTAAATATGATTATTGATTATAATTCTATTCAATTAGTCAACAAGTATTATTGCAAAAAAAGGGGGAACTTTCACATATTACAAATGTGGGGTACTTGAAAAACATTTAATGAAACAATCGATTGTTAATTTTGTAAAGTGGTTTTAAAATAAAAAATATGAACAACAATTTATAAAAAAAAAAAAATGTTAAACAAATAATAAATAGTTTTAATTTGTAAATGATATCATAGTTTTATTGAAATAGTGATCCAGCTCATGCTCAAGTTTGGACTTTGGAAGTGCTTTTCTTTCTAAATGAATTATTGAATTACTGTAAATGGAATTAGAGTTTAAGAGTTTCTATTTTGCAAACGGATGGAAAGCTGAATATTTTTCAGAAATGAGAGTGATATTCAAGAAAAAAATAAGTGACCTTCAAAACTTTTTGGATTAGTAGCTGAGAGACTGTGCGATTTCTAATTCTAAGAACATACCGAACCGCTGGGGAAAAAGGCAGTTGTATATGACATTCCGAATGAAATACACTGTTTCTTGCACAACATAGTTCATTAACCATCTGTTAACTGTAAAATTCCATTGGAGGATGGCTAATTGGCTACTATGACGATGGATTAAAAAAACCTCTAAGAAACGACAATATTTTCAGATTTTTTAGATGGTTTTTAATCCGTCGTAATTGTAGGCATCCTTCAATGAAATTTGACAGTTGATAGCTTGACAGATGTTCAAGGAACTACATATATAGTGAGAAAAATAGTTTTGCAACTGAAAAGTTCAAATTGTTCATCACCTTTCTTTGCATTTCATCGTTGGAACTCGGTTCGCTGGTACGGTTAGTTTGTTCAGCACGAGTTGATGCCAAACCATATTGTGAAAGCGAATCGAATTATTGCAAACGGAGCTGAGTTGTGTTTAGGTTTGGTTCAGGTAAAATCTAACTCGAGTTGAAAAATCAAATTGACACATCACTAGATGACAACTCTTAAGATCTTTAATTTAACTGCTAAATCATAAAAATAACTTCTACAGGGTGGTGGTCAATGTGACACTCTGACAATATACACTGACGAATAAGAATTTTCGGACCTTATAAGAAAGAAACAAAGAAGAAGTGTTTTCATCTTCAAGCAGAAAGTACGAAAAGCAACTATCTGGATCTGGAGGAGATATTTGCAGCGACTGTTGATGCAAATCATACTTTTCAGGAAATGCCACATGCCAACATAAAAAAGGACGCAACTATTTTCAAAATCTTACTACAAGATTCTTAACAACGCTCAAACCTAACTCCTTGTGGATGACGACAAAAATTTTTAAAGACAGCAACGATTGTGAAGGACTTTCAAATTAACAGTTTCCGAGTCTATACCATCCAGTAGATGAACGTAACAACGAAAAAGTAACTGACATCAAAGTCGAAGAAGTTAGTGTTTTAGTGAAAAACTCCAATAAGGACATACCCACTGAGTTCTGGAAAAAGATGAGAGACATTACTTTCTTAAAATATACAACGAAAAGGCTGATACACGAAATTACGACAGCTACCGTTCAATCAAATGATGTCACAAACCATGCCGATTGTTAAGCGGGTGGACAACTGCGAAAAATATTAACGTGGTCTGATGGCCTGTGGCAGTTGGTTTCGGGTTAATCAACCACAGATGCAATCCAGGGTATAAAAAGTAGAATTGAAAATATTGGAATTCCTCAAGAGATTTGCGAATTGTGTTGGTACATTTTGAAAAAGCATTCGACGGGCAACCACGAAGAGTTCCAGAAGTCTAAATGCGGATGATCATAGACATGGCACAACCTTAAGTGCTGCTCAACCATCTGAAGAAGGTAGCACAAGAGATGTAAACAAGCAAATGAGAAGGTCTGCTTTGAGACATGATTGACGACGTTGTCAATTATTCAGAGTTCCCTTCCTGAGAAACAAGGACTAAAACTCTCCCATTCCATTGCTTTAACCTAGGTCACGTTGACAGGTCTCCATTTTTTGGAGTGTCTCAGGTCAACTAAATGCAGGTGTTGTTTGTTCCAGGAGTTCTTTCGACAAAAAAACTATAACGATTTGAACTGATGGATTCTCAGGGCATCTTTTTGTCACATGGCAGTACTAGCTTATATAGTTGATCAAACCCAATGAGGTATTTTTGACCTCGGATATTCCTGCTTCACGATCACGATTTGTCACTTCTGTTGTCATATTTATTTCTGTTGCCATCAATTTACTCTAATATTTCATGTACATTGTCCAACACCGTATATAACCGCTCAACAAACAATTGCAGTCTATAGTTTTCCTAGCGGGTTTGGCCGCATTTCTCGATCACTGGAAAATCAAAAAAAATTGACTTGAAGCTGATCGCTTAGGTCAAAGTCGATAAGAATTACTTACTTGCAACTACTGCGATTTTGCCATTCAGTGAGATGACAGTACACAATGCACATCACTCGTAGAAAAATGTGATCAAATGCCGCAGCTTCAGTTTATAATTGTGGTGCTGTATACTTTTTTTCACATGTTGGCAATTTTGACAGCGGCTTTGGGTTACAGCGGCTCTATTGCGTTCAGCAAGCTAGCCACAAATTGCTACTTTCATTAAAATGTGAAGACTGTGGTTCACTGTAGCGTGTACGCACTTTTCTTCCGAAAAGGCAAAACGGTTGGTCCAGTCAGTCAGTACGATATAAAATATTGAAAAAAAAAGATTTGCAGCATACATGTCAGACATTTAAATTTTCAGTTTTGTATTCTGTTTTATTTTGACAAATTGTCTACTCTACAGCCATGACAGAACAGTGTCCGAAAACCGTTCTTATCTCATTTTCTTCTCTCCGCACTTGTTTCCAGTTTCCATCCTCTTGAAACGTAAAAACCATTAAATTTCTTATTTTCAAAACGCTAGAATTTAATCGTTTCAATAACCATTACAATTGAGTCCAAAGTTAATCTTTCAAAAGCATGCTAATGTTCAATTTAGTGTGGTGTTATGATTTGCATTAATTGTTAAATGGACTCGTATTTCAAATCAAAGTACAAAAAAAAAATTCTAATAAGCACTTATCATTTTCATAGAAGAACTAAAAAACACCGCTAATTATTATCCACAATCATTTATACACAAGTCCAAGTTAAAGATATGACGCGGTAGCTTAGTACGGGTATATTCATTCACTGAGGTAGGTTTCTTCAAGAGATTAGTGACAGATGGGCGTTGATTATAATTCTTAGATTTTAATGGGAGATGTAATAACAAAAAAAATATATCTACCTATTATTCATGAGGAGTGTTGGCTGTTTTTTTTTTCGTCTATGAAAATCTGAAGAAGTGTGGCTGGGAAAGTGTTTTTAGAGGTGTTGACTTTCGATAGCAAAAAAAAAGAAACACTTGAACACGTAAACTCAATTTAAATATTAAATTATAGGTTATGGATTATGTAAAGAAAAATAATATATAATTAAGTTATATGAATTTATCAAGTTGTTAGCTTTTGGGCATTACAAATGAAGAAATTAAATCTTTTTTTGCTTTTCTACTCATTGATTTTATTTGGGTTTTTTACTGCTAAATTTGGTAAACATACAATAGCCGAATATTTCTTTCGCGTTCTTGCTGTCTAAGTAGGTCTTGACATTCTCAAATCCGGTGGCCTGGATATTAAACCTCATTTTGATTTGAAGATCTTCCTCAGCTCCATCTGTCAATTGGTCTCTTTCCCAGTGGATGGAAAACAACATTTGTCCAGTCTGGCCCTAAAAAAGGTGGACCTTAAACTACCGATCAATTGCACTTACTTTTCTTCTCTCTTCTTTACGAGGTCATGGACACACTAATTCAGCTCAAAAAAATAACTCAAGGAACGAAAGTTTCATTCGTAGTATATCTCATCGAACATTTTAACAAATCTTTACAACGTTTTGGATAATGTAAGACAATTGAACTTCATATTTCAAAACTGTTTGAAAGAGTTTGGCATTAAGTTCTCTTATCGATAACGCATGCATTTGATTTCGATGATTCTATTCTTAGTTTGATTAGTAATTTCCTTTCGAACCGTTCCATACAAGTTGCATTGGATGATTTCAAGTATGATGTCCATAAGATAAATACTGGTATGCCTCAGGGTTCCATTTTGTTTCCAATTTTCTTTCTCATATTCAGTAACCTTTTGTCTCTTGCGAGAAATCGACAAATTCTACAAGAGTGTCATTTGTCAAGAATTGAGTTTCGCACTCTAGCCGGATTCCGTAAAAAGTTGTAGGTCTCCCTATTCAAAAACTCAACAGCGTGCAGACGGGAATCATTGGGAGTTGTAAGTTATTCAGGCGATTTAGTTCTTCATGAACTGTCCCATCACCAACTCTCAGCTTTTCATATAATTTTCTAGATATTAGTGCTTCCAAAGTCGAACTTCAACGGCAACTTTAAGGGCATCAAATTTTTATTTCGACAACATTGTTCAATAGGGAACTAAAAATTGTGTATAATTTAATCCTTTAAGAATTGAAAGTTGTCTTCTGTCACGGAATTCACCAACCAAGCCATTGAACACCTATCAATTCTTGGAATGTGCATCATAAACTACCTTCTATTGAATGATCATAGTTTTCGACGTTATGCTGAAAATGCTGATAGGTTCATAGGGTTACTCCGACGATGCAAGAAATTCTTTTACCTCCCGCCTTCATCCAAATCTTGAGTGCAATTTTGGGATTGAAATTTAGGTACTCTCCCATTCTAGAAAATGCAGAACTCTGAGATCAATGCGTGCATCGGTATCTCCTTTTAAATCATTCTCTTTTTCCCAACACTCGCATTGCGAATTAATATTTTAAGGGAATCCAAAGCCCCTATTGTGCGTATTTATTTTAAACAAATATAAGGAATATAGCTAGACCCTTGGATGGTTTTTTTTTTTTAAATTAGGTTATTTTTTAATAATTGTTAATTTTTTTTTTTTAAATATAATTTTATTTAACCTTTTATTTATTTTTTGTTTTCAGAAAAAACGACATGAAAATTTTCACCAAAAGTCGCCTCAAGCTATAAGAAACTAAAAATTACCAAAACCCAAAATAATTCAAATTAAATTTGAAAAAAGAAAGAAAAAAAAAACAATATAAGAAAAATATTTGTAAAAAGTTCCTCGAACCACAAAACAAGCGAAAAACTAACACTCGATTATGCCATTACTCTTAGCCAATCATCAAAATACTATAGTTTCATCATCCTACGGAATGTTACTTGATCACAATAGATACAGCCGAAGCAGAAGTAGTTTCATCGCCCTGGAACACCAGCAACCCATCGACTTTACAATGTCGAAATACAAAACGGATTCGAGCAGCATCAGTCCCATCAATACCATCAATAGCAGTGGCATCATCAGCAATACGACGAAGGCGACGTCAACGGGCAACAAGAACGATGACATCGCCATCAACAGCCATCTGCATCACCATCTATCGCACAATCATTATCCGCATCATGATCATCTGTTCCAGCCACAGTCGCAATTGCAATCGCAATCGCAATTGCATCCGCATTCGAATAGGCAGGGCTCCTCGCCAATGCATCAGCTCAGCCATTTATTTGGTATTGGTGCAGCAGGCACTGGCAGCGGGGTGCATGGACAGCTTCCACAGCATGAAGTTGCCCCACTTCCAATGCCACCCACAATTCAGCAGACAACAACTGCTGCAATAGCAGCAACAGCAGCATCGTCGTCGTCATCGTCATCGCTTCCACAATTCCATCCCGGCTTCCATCATTTGGTAACATTCAGTCCGCAACATCAGCAACAGCTGCAGCAGCTATACACAGAGTTCTGCAACAGCAGCAGCAGCAGTGGCAACAACTGCAACAGCGAACCGACTTCTGGTTCACTTCCACCATTGGTTCAACTGCCACCTCAATCCCCATCATCATCATCATCGCCAGCCATGGTTCAAGTTCCTGTATCAACTGCAATACCAGTTCCAGCCTCGGTAGTGGTAGCTGCTAGTGCGGGTGGCTCCGTCCCGCCGCGATCCATGACGCCTCCAGTCAATGCCGATCACCATCATCACTATCATCCACCGCAGTCGGCACCCCCGCTGCCGCCTCCGCCACCTGCACCATCCGAAGGTAGGTCGTTTCTATGATTGTTCTTTCCTCTTTGCCCTCAAGCTCCAGCTCCATCTCCATATCATGCCTCTTGGTATAATGATGATGATGATGCTCTATAGAGTTGGCAGTGAGTTCCTTTAGAAATATATAACCCAGGGCGCCGGATTTGCCTCTTAACGCGTGACGCACATTTTTGACCCGTGCTCGAGACCCCAAAACCAATTCAAATATTATTTACAAAACCGGAAAGACAAAATGGGGAATGTTGCAGTCACGATAGACATTAGATGGTCGTCAGCGCATCAGTGATGTGAGATGGCCAAGAAACGAGGTTTCTTTGCAGATGGAGATCTCTGCCCATTAGCGGATCATTTTATAAATTTGAATTTTTTTTGTTCCTTCTGATTTTAAATTATTTTCACCACGCAAGCTCTCAAATCTACATAACGTGTAATTAGAATCTTATTTTCGGCTTCTAACTCTAATTATCAATGGGATTGGGCTGGGAAGCCAATTTTTCTGTTATATGGTTTTACGTTTTCGGTCCATTTGTGAAAGAAATTACATTATTTTTATGAATGAGTGTTTTTTTTTTACTACGGTTTCTTTTTGTCTTCGCACCACACTTTATCTACCGCAAAGTGTGTTGTTGTTGTTTTTTTTTAATTTTTGTTTTCTCAGGTGGTGAAATGAAGATTCGGTACATTTGATGTCCAACGGGTGCTCGGAAGTTGAGTTTTTTTTTAGTTTTATTAATGTTAAGGAGGAAGTTGTGATTCTTAGGGCATTTATTTGGATAAAAGCTTTTAAGTATTTAAGGAGGTGCAATTAACATTTAATGAAAAGGTATTTTTTAATGATGTTATGAAAATTTTTTTAAAGTTTTTGGGCTTAATATCATCTTAGAAATTATAAAAAAATTTTTCCTTGTAATTCAAAAACATTCCAATTTAATTTAAAAAAATTAATTCATTTGAATTTCGATGTAAGTATTTTAAAAATTATAACTAAACCAAACATATACTTCAAGGTTTTGATATTTGAGTTTGTAAATTTAACTTTAATGTCATACAGCTTTGTATGTGAAAACTGTAGTACTCTCATGGTGGAAGTCGAATGGGGCGACATCTAAAGTATGCCGGCAACCCTTACTCTTTTTTTTTTTGCGGAGAGCTTATGGAGGTTTTAATCGATATTTATATTTTTTTTTTGGATGCAATAATCCAAAAAATAGTCTCCTCTTGCCCCTACCACGAATTTCCGACGCTTAAAGACTCCCAAAATCGAATTTTACACCTCACATTTTGCAGCGCCACCACAAGGGTCTGGGCAACATTAAAAAAACTCGCCATGATAGTACTATAGTTTTCATATACAAAGCATACAGTTGACTGAGAATTTTTTCCTCGCTGAACTGATACTTTTTTAAAACAAAATTGTATGAAAAAAGGAAAATAAAAAAAAAAAAAAAATTGATAATTCATTTCACAAATATCTGTATTTTAAATTGGGACAGACGAAAGTTTTTAGAAAAAAATAAAGGTGTCGTTTTAATTTTTCTTTATTTTTACCCCCCTTGAAATATGAATCAACGATGCCTTTTCAAAATTTAAATTGAATTAAAAAAAATAGTTACCTAAAATTTTGAAAAAAAATTAATATAATTCAATTTCCAAAATCTTACGTAACTAAGTTGTAAATAAGTTTTTATTTGTTAGGACTTTTATTTAAATAAAAAGCCTAGTATAATATCATAATTTCTCAAAAAAATTATAAAAGTTGTTTGTTCTAAATTTTTCAAGAACTATAAACTATTTATTCAACCCAAACAAAAACATTTTCCAATATCATGCAATAGCTGTTTTAAACAAAAAAAGGCAATGCTTTTATTTTAATGAAATGTTAAAAAAATGTCAAATTAAAATTCCAAAAACTGTTTAGAATTATAATTTTCTTAAAAACATTTAGGTTTTTTTATTGAGAAATCTAGATTTTGTTTGAATTTCATTTTTTTCTTCGACCAATTTGATTAAAGTCAAGATTCCTTTAATTCTAAAGAATACAATATTTAATAAACATTTATTATCTCTAAATAAAATAAAATAAAACAAAACAAAACAAAATAAAATAAAATAAAATAAAATAAAATAAAATAAAATAAAATAAAATAAAACAAAATAAAATAAAATAAAATAAAATAAAATAAAATAAAATAAAATAAAATAAAATAAAATAAAATAAAATAAAATAAAATAAAATAAAATAAAATAAAATAAAATAAAATAAAATAAAATAAAATAAAATAAAATAAAATAAAATAAAATAAAATAAAATAAAATAAAATAAAATAAAATAAAATAAAATAAAATAAAATAAAATAAAATAAAATAAAATAAAATAAAATAAAATAAATAAAAAATAAAAAAAAATAAATAAAATAAAATAAAATAAATTAAAATAAAATTAAGTAAAAAAATTACACATGAAATAAAATAACGAAATAAAACAAAATAACAAAACTAAAATAAAGAAAGAAAATTGCTCTGCAAATTGCTAACATCAGCAGATCTTTAAAAATATAGAGAGGATTCTGAAAAAATCGTTGGATGAAAACATTTTTTTGATCTCAAAAACGGCTACAAACACAAAATTACTAAGTACCTGTATTTTATTTATCTATTTATTTAGCATAATTTCTATGTACTAATTTTTGAAAAAGATATAAATTTTGTAATAAAAATATTTACCAGATTCAAAACTAGCAATTCAATTTTCCTTCCATATAATTCAATTTTAATAGAACTAAATAAATATAATATACGATTCCAGAAATCTCCCCATTTCCAATAAAAACATTTCCATTTCCAATAAAAACATAGTTAAATTTTATGTAGAAAATAAAAAAAAAAATAAAAAAAAAACAAGTTTGCATCTCAGCTCTTTTGTTTTGCATTCACACAAATTGCTGTAATTATCTAAATTGAATCACAAATCAATACAGATGTTCAAAAATCTTTCTTTATTTTGCTCGATATATATTTTGTTGTTGTTGTATTTTGTTATTTATATGTTTCTCCAATTGATGTTCCACACACATCACCCTATGTATATGGTAGATAGGTTCAGTCAAAAATAACCACGTTCGGCTGTTCAAAAAAAAAAAAAAATATATTTAATGGCCAAAGCCACCATCATCACGGACACACACTCTCGCTGGACCAAAAGAATAATTACCATCAATCTGTAGACTTACGTGATATTTTTTTCATGTTCATTCATATTAGTGCTACTATATCGTCCCAGTCGTCCACACCATAATATGCGAACAAAACAACGCATTTGCTTATACATTTTAAAACCTTCAATAACATATGCAATCACCAAACATGACATTCATCATAACTTACCACAGAGACAAAGAGCGAGAGGGAGAGAGAGAGATAGAGTAAGAGATCGAAAATACAAAGTTCTTCAATAATCTTGTGTTCCAACAGCAGTGGCGGTGCGGCAGCATTGGTCGTCATGAGATGGTCCTTCTGTAGTGTTGGGAGAAAACGATGGACAGACGGTTTATATTCATAAATAATAAACCATGCACCAAGGTTTGCAAGGCTATTTTGGATGACGATGACGACGACGACGACGAAGCCTCTCTCAACTTATGGGGGTATATGGCTTTAACCTATCATTAGCATTTCCGCTTTTGCATCATATTTAAGCGGTTCCATGTGATTTAAATCACATTTTTGCAAATAAATCGAAGACAAGACGCATGGCGGGGGATAGCAGGGGGAATCTCTCTTCGACGCGCTAAGGTCCTTGCTGTTGTTTTATTTTGCATAGTCAAATTAGTGTTCGCCCACTTTTTGTCTTCGCTGTCCGAAGCGGGATTGAGATCCCTTTTAATTTCCATCTCTCCCATCAGAGACTAGGTATACAGTTAACAGTTATGGAATTGGTTTGTTGGATAGCTGCCACGTCTATACGGGGAAAAAAAAAGAACACCAAAAGTGGGAAATTAGATTTGTATCTCTCGCAGATCAAATTAATATTAGTTCCTGGTATTCAATTCGGAGCCGAAATAGATCAACAGAAGCACCGCAAATGAAGGGCAATCAAAAAAAAAAAGTGGCTTCAGCTTGGTATTCATATTTATGATACCTAGATGCAGCAGAAGCGCCTTTTTGTGATGATATAAAAGAAAAGAAAAAAAAAAAACAAAAGCCAGTAGTGCTCTACCGCACATCTAAAAGATACAAATTCATTTGGTTGCGGTTGAAATTTATGACCCCACGGTTCTAAGGTGCTTCTCACTGCCCGCCTTGCCTCTCTTCAACACCGCCTCCACCACCGCACCGACCGTGCCAAAGAATCTTAACGAATTGTGAATATGTGAATGGGATGTACACACTACACATGCCTCTTTTCCACAGTCAGACACACCGCGCGTACTCATGATGAGGCCGAAGGCATTTTTATGGCGACCTCAGCTAACGAGAAAATATATTCTCACCAAAAAAACTTACAGTCTATTGATGGTGTGCTTGTGGATTTTGGCGCCACTTTAATGGCTTAAACATCGCATGGAAATACATAATTTTATTACCTGACAAAATTACAGCTGCACTCAGAATAGTCTTGAACGTCATCTTAGGTTCTTTTAAATCCATCAAATTTTCAGGACCATGGTGACCTTGAGTCAAGTTTAAAATAACTTAGTTATAAATCCATAGACCAGATTGCAACTTAAAATACATTATCCTATATACAAGCCTTGTTGCATCATCAGAAGCCAGTTTATAGAGATTAAGTTAATATACTTGTTCAAGGTCTTGGCCGACAAATTACTATCACACTTCTTGGTCCCAATTATCCCATTATTTATGCATCAGCCAGAGAGCATCTTAAGCTGATGAATCTGGTTCTTGCTAAAAACCAATTGGTTTAAGGATAAAGATATTTTTACCAGATCACTGTTTCACCGACCGTCCCTGGTGCAGTAGTTTTTTTGTGTGCTGCCTGATGATGCAAATAAATTAGTCGCATCGCTCAGATGAAAAAAAAAATCTCTCATCCCAAAGTTATTAAAAGATAATTTGCATAAAAGTTGAATGAATGATTTTTTTTTTCGTTGCCAAAGGGGGCAGACGATGCGCAATATGTTGCGTAATTATTTGCAACTTTGTGAAAAGATTTGCCGCTGATGCGGTTAAGAGATCATCCTTATTATACATGCATGTATTATATTCTGGGTGATAATTACAAGCATTAATGGTATGCAAATTCTTTAGAATCATTAAAAAATATATTTATAAATCAGGCGTCATTACTCAGAATTAAAAAATCATCATCGGTTATTTGAACACCTACAATCCTACAGTATTAAATTTTTTAGGGTTTAATTCATTAAAAAAAACGTTTAGATGTTTGCGCATTTTGAGATTTATCAACACAAAAATATTTTCATCATAAAAACACATTTTTGAAATTTTAAAATTTCATCTTAATACTTAAGTTTTGCTGTTTGCCGCTAAATTTTCTTTTTCTTAAAAATGTGTTTCATGATAAAGAATTCGTAATTCATTTTAGAGATTTAGTCCAAACGTTTTCTTGTACTTAGATCTTGGCAAAAGAGCGAGTTAGCCAAAAATTAAATTTTTTTTTCTGTTGGGACATTTTCCGATAAGTTTTTATACAAATATTTCATATTTTGTAAATTTAATATACTATGATCTTTTATACATTTTTTTTTGTTGCTTGAATTTTTTTCAAAAATAAATTTAAAAAAACAGCTAAAGCTGTTTTGCTGTTTCTCTTTAAATGAGCCTTTCTCAAAAAAGTAGTTTCCAAATCGTACATATTTATTAATAAACATTTAAAGAAAAGTAACAGTTAGTAACAATTCGTAACAGTTTTTCAAAAAAATAAATTTCAAAACACACACACAAAAAAAACGTCATTATTGAAATCGCAAGAGTCAATTTCGAAATGAATAATTTTGTGACAAGTGCTGATATTTCTTGAGCCAAAAATATTTTAGTTTCCCATAGGGAATCAAATAAAAACGTTAAGTCTTAACTTTCAAAATATCACTTCAGTATCTTAGGCTGCAGATTGAGTTACAGAAATAGAGATTGACCTACAAACTATTTTCGAGCATTTTTTATAAACGTAAAGTTAATTCTGATAATTAACACCAGTTTCGTCAATTCAAAACTTGCTCTGTATTTAGCGACTATTAGTGGTGAAAATCCTTGCCAGAGGCAGCAGCCCGTAAAATAAAATTTCTGTTCTTCAGATGGATGAGGCCGGGAATCGATCATAAGCCTTCTGCATTGCAGTACTACGCACGAACCTCTTTTTTTATTACCAGTCGCCAGGAGCTGCATAAGTCAAGCCTTGAAATTTTTGATTTCAAAATTGATTTTCTAAAATTATTTTTGTTGATTCGCTTAGAATATTTCACTAGTAAAGTATAGTTTTTAAAGTCTTCTTTAGGTATACCTAGCCGAGCACTCTTCAATTTCTACATTATTCCCATTCATATTCAAGAATAATAAATATTTCAAAGAACAAGTAAGTTGGGTACCCACCCTGCACAATAAACTGCCATAAAAGCCACACCAACAACAACAAAAATCTAATTCACATTCCATCTTGCGCAATATGCGCGTTTTCCAAAAAATGAAACTAATTTAAGATAAACATCTCATCGCGGTGGATATACAATGTTCTCATCACCATCACAATATTCCCTTTTGTATGCTCACTGCTCACTGCTCACCTACCTACTCTCATTCTGAATCAAACCAACAAAATTGATCCTTCTCATAATGATAATGATAGCCTTCCACACAACCTGTTGGAGATTCCAACTACTAACCAAACTACAAACCAACCACAACCACTACCAATAACACCGTGACCGCTATGCACCGCACTGCCATCATCCACGTTGCATATTGGTAAAACTCTTTTCTTTGCCCCCAAATGAAACCACCAACACTATTTTGAGATCCGCATGAACATCATCTCCCAATCGCGAATTAACCATGCAAATTAAATGAATTTTCCCATCGCACATCGTGCCTACCAACCACTCAGTTCAATGGAGTCCACAGCAGAGCTCGAAGATTCTGCCTCCCTGAATATGCACTCTGTTGGCGTCGGGTGTCATAAATCCTCAACGATAATTATATGCACCTTGCTCTCGATTCGGTTTTTTGATTTAACCAAATTGATCCACGTCCACGAAAGAGAGACGGTGCAGCGGCGGGTGCATATATACTGCATCCTCACTAGGCAAGGCATTCAAAGGTCGTTCGCGGAGATTGTAACAAATATATATCTACTCCATTGCGAGTCCGCTGTGCCAACGCATACAACATTTGAAGCAAAAGGGCGTTCATTCAATTCGTGCCTCTTAATAAATTGCCTTGAATGCTGGACCCGGACTGTGCCTCAACTCAAGCCATAGAGATCCCATAATGATACTGTTGTACGCGGTTGTGATCCATGGATGCGGCTTAAAAAGTTCGGTTTCGAGTCCACGGCTGCTGCAGGAAATGCATGGCAAGGTCTCTACCATTTTGTTTATGGTAAACAGACGGTGTGCGCGCAATTCCGTCAACTGCATCTACGTGCTTTTCATCCTATACAAAGTCAGACCCATCAACAACAACAACAACAGCAACAGATAATATACAAAATTTCAAAAATGCGGACAACGAATTCGATGATCAGTTTGAAGATCGACTCGTAGTTGTTTTAAATTCTCAGTTCCCATAGCGCATCATGAGCTGTGGTGAGCATGACTCCCTCTTCAGTTGCCAATTTTGGTTACACCATCGCATCGCATCGCCCATATCATGAGGAGCAAAGGCAGGAGCAAAAGTCTCTCTATGTGTGTCTGTCAGAATCCAAAATTGGTTGCATCCCCTTGTGAATGCAGACCCAAAAGCCGGTCTTGGAGTTTGGGATTTTGGATTCTCTGGCTCGTTTGCATTTTCGTTTGCATGCAGATTTTTGTAAGCAGCCGATACGATCTTTATTCAGGTTTATTATAGTAGGCACTACTTTATCCAGGGACGTATTTATGGTTTCAAGAGCCCTACAATTATTTTTTTATTTATGAAAATGAACACAATGAAGAAATGGAAAAAAAAACTTTGTTGAAATTGAAGAAAATTGGGAAAGTTACAAAATCGAAGAATTAAAAAATTAAGAATTTTTCGTCATGAAAATTAATAAAAAATAAAATAATTAAGAAAATTATTAAAATTATGAAAATTACGAAAACGAATATACATAAATGAATTGAATGAATTGTTAAAATGACAAAAATAAGGATATCGAAGAAAACAAAGGAAATTTGAGGACTTAGATTTTCTCAACAAAACTTTTTTTTTCACCTTTTTTTGACAAATTGACTTTTTTGGAAATTTTGATTTTTTCTAAGATGATTATGAAAAAAAAAACCATAAGTTTAAACAGATACTGGCTCATTTTGATACTGGCATTTTTTTGACTTTCAATTTTCTCACAAACGTTTTATCTGATTGTAATCAAATTTTTAAACCAAAGTATCCAAAACTATTAAAAAATATTCAGTACTTAAATTTTAAAATTTTTTTTTTGTTTGAAAAAATTTTAACAGTTTTTGAAAACTAAATATTTCAAAAAAGACTTTTTTTTAAATTTTGTAAAAATCGGATTTCTAATAATTTGAACAAAAATTTATTTTATTTCAAAAAAAACAATGGTACCTCCCATATAAATGTTAAAAAATCCCAAATTCCTCGTAAACGAGAATTATGAGCGCCTACTTTTCCATTTCAATTAAGTGCCAGCCCTGATTCCGCCCATTACCAGAAAGATGATGAAGTTTCATATTTTTTTTTATGGGCTTGAGCATATCGAAGGCAATGCTGACGACGACGACGATACGACGACCGACCGACGACGTGAAGCGCATTTCGGCATCTTCTCATGTTCATTCAGTTATCTTGAAAAGTGATCCTCAATTCGGAAGCTCCGCCCCAAGGCAGTTTTTGGCTGTAGTGCAGCTAAGCACCATTGATCTATATGTGAAGTTGAGGCAATTTTCATTCTCTCTTTTTATATTCTCCATATCCGTTGGATAAGCGCATATAGATTGAAGCATAAGATCACAATGAAATAAATTGATCTTAGCTATATACAATTTTCAAGAACTCATCCGCATTGATTTTCCCCCTATGGCTGTTTAAATAGCTCGCTACTAGGAGTGTAGAGATTTTTATAACAATATACTCTTCATGGGAACTAATATTTTATTTTTTATTTTTGGAGAATTATTTTCAAAAAAGTATTAATTGTGTTGTTAATCATCAATTAGGGATTTATGTTTTCATGAGATTGTCATAAAAAAAAAATTTAATGTGAAACAAAAACTTGAAGCCATTTTGCATGAAAAGTAGTGATGGTTTGGTATAGAGTTATCGTGTTTAATTAAATTTTAAGCAAAGTTATTCAACAAAAAAAAAAAAGAAGGTTATAACGAATTCATTCCCGAAGGCAAATGCATATAGCATTGCATCGTCACGACTGTTTTGCATGAACAAATAAAATTTAGCTTCAAGCCAAAAATGTTTGGGTACCTATCCGCCTATATGATTTTTTTGTAACTTAATAATATTTCTTGGAATTGTTAGTCCTATTTAAATATAAAAAAAATATTTTAATCAGTTTCGCTAATATTTTAGGTTTTTATGATTTTTTTTGTTGATTTTTTTCTGTTCACTCTTTCCTCTGGTACCTACATTTGTGGTTAATACAAAGCTTCGTATATTAGGGATCAAGATAATAATTTATAATAATAAGATTTGATGGAGAGTCTAACACAAAAAATTTTATTAAAAACAAAGTAGTCATAAAAATAAGTAAAGTTATGACAATCAACACAGGAATTTAAAAAACATATCAATGCATGAATCAATGATGGGAAAATACATATTTTTTTAATGTAGGTGTAGAAAATTTTAATATCTAACTATTGAACTGAATTATGGCAACACAAAACAATTTGGCAAATTATTTAAAAAATCACGGAAATAGCAACAATGCAATGCCAAAATTTTTTTAAATTCATATTAAGCAAATAGTTTTCGAAAAGAATGCTCAATTAAAAAGCGTATCAAAAACGATCATTAAAAAAAACATAACCTGGTTTTGTTCTAATTAAAACTCATTGAAAACATTTTTTTTCTTTTTAATTTTCTCGAAAACGGTCATTTTTTGATTTTGATCAAGTTCGTATTCAACAGAAAAAATTAGAAAATAAATATTTTATTGAATTTTGAAAAAAAAAATCAAACTAATAACTGATTTTTTTTATATTCGGCACCTAACAGTTCCTCAATATTACCTGAAATCTTTTTCTCATTTTTGGATATAATTTATAATTTTTGAATTTTTGTTTTCAAAATTCGATATTCCAAAAATTTAAAAAATCTTAATTTTAATATTTATGCTCCTATTTGGCATACTAATATATATTTGAATTATGATAAATATTAATCTAATAATTTTATTTATATAATGCTTAGTATAGTAACATCCTGGGTGTTCTACCAGTTAATAGGCTGATGGACATTAAACCATTTCACGGTTACTAACCTGATCATCCTTAAGTATGTTCAATTTAATTACAATTTTCTTTCGACATTGATTAACAGTTGTAAAGAACATAAAATAAATTATGTAAAAATTACACCACACCGAACAATCTCAAATATGTTATTTTTTTTAAAAAATCATTCCTATAAAACACGGCATATATAAATTTGTGTACAGCTTACGCCGAGCTTACTTTATTTGCAAATGTACAAAATTTACATTTACATCGAATCAGATTTATGAGACCTCTCTGTCTGCTGTAGTGTAATTTACATGCAATCGCATATTAACTTCACTCATGCAAATTGAAAAACTTCCATTATTTCCAATGTATAAATATGCAAAGCAAACGAAAGAGCTGAGGTGCGAACCATTAAAATTAATTTCTGAATACGAATTTATTGCTTTTTTTCCTACATTCTTTTTTGGTTTTGCTCATTAAGGAGATTATAAATACTACCATGCAGTAAGTTAATAAAAACGTGCATATTTAATTATTTATTGCAAAGTTAATTAATTAAAAATTGTTTTTAAGTTGAGGAAAAAAAAACTGCGTTTTACGTACAGTGTATTATATATTTTTGTTTACGCAATGCCGACGGCGTATTTCTTCAGCCAAGCATAAACATTTCTGAATTTTGTTTTTGTTTAAACAAAGTAATGTTTATAGAAAATTTGCATTGAATTTTGTTGTTTATACCTATGTTCAAGTAGTGTGTGGCACAACGCGTTGCTTATATAGCTAATATATATAAATCCTATGGGTTACAATTATGGTGGATTCACAAGACTAACAGCCATGAATTATATCTGTCATAGTTAAGCACTAAGTATTTTAGAATGGTAGTAAATACACTCAATTCGCTAGACGTTTAAGTTTCTAGTACAATTTACCATCATTGTTTTTTTTTGTCTGCCAAAGCAATTATGAAGTATTAAGGTAGCAAGTATTCAATTTGCAAAACAAAATTTGTTTGTATTAGCAAAAATGAAGACATTAAATCCAAACATGTAATTTATTATTTGTACAACACAAATTACATTAACTTGTTAATTTTCTATTTATGCATTTTTAATTTAAGACCATGTTTTAGAATTAAAGTTCTCCCCCACTATTAAACAAATGAACTACCTCAAATCGTTCCCTCTATTATAGACGAAGTGATTACCATATAATTATACAAAAAAAAAAATATACAACAACGTTCGATATAGATATATAAACATCTGCATATAAGACCTGCTGCAAAAGACTCCATTCAACTTGAACTATACATCAGATGGGAGTTTGCATGCAAAATTAAAAAAAAAAATTGAAAATAAAACAAACATTCACATCGAGATAATGATGAATTAAAACAAGAAATAATAAAAAAAAAACTATCGAAGAAAAAGTGAATGCAAAACGCAACTTAAGTCGCGGTAATTAGTTATACACGGACGAAGTTGTTGTCTTATGCATAATATGACTCTTTGAAAAAAAAAACGAAACAAGAAGAAGAAATATTACGCCCTCCCCATCGTGGTATCGTATGCAAAAAGATGCAACAAACCATTCATCAAAATCATTCGGCAGTGAACGAATTCAAATTGCATTTTTAAAATTAAATAGTCTTTTTTTTTTGTTGTTGTAGTTGTGTTTACATTCATATCGTACTCATATCAAAGTCTGAGTTATTAAACAAACTGTAGGTATAGGTACATATCATTGTCGACCATCGACAAACAGGTTAATTAGCAGAAACAATGAAATAAAACAACAATCACAGGTGTCTCTTGTGTTATGTTCTTCTGCCACTATACAACATCGAATTGACTTCGGCACAATCGTCATAATGTTGGCCTATCTAATTACGCAAATTGATGTCTTTTAAGAGGATTGGAAAGTAGTTTTTTTTTCATTTTGTATTGTTAATTCAAAAATAAAAAAAGAGACATCATCAGGTTGTATGTTATTGCACTCATGTTGGGAATTTTTAAAAATGTTTTAAATTAAAATAAGAAAGGCATAGACAGGTTACTGTAACAATCCGAAATATGGGAATATTAGAATTTACCAGTAAAACTTTGAATTTTTCAGCAACTATTTCAAGGAAATATTTGCACTTCAAAATTTTGGAAAATATTTTTTTTTATTAAAGATCCAAATCGAAGACATCTTTGAGCAACAAAAGAGAAGATATATCAGATATATAATAATACCAGTTTTTTTTACGGCACAAAAACGTGGTCTTTAGTTTCTTTGTAAATCGTAAATCGTAAAACAAATGAAAGGTTAAAAACAAGATTATGTCTTGCTTAAATCCAATTGAATCACTGATTGCCTGACTTGTAATTAAATTTTTAGAAATTATTAATGTGTACATAATATACTTCAATGTGTTTCTGTCTACTTTAACACTTGTATTTGTTTTGGAGTAGAAAATTAAAAGAGACAATAATTTTATTTATTTAAATTGCTAATTGGAATAATCTAGTACTGCCAATAAGAATATAATATTAACATCTAAAAAGAAATTGGTATAATGTTTGTGAGTTTGAAATATAGATGGCATTAAGTAAAATCTAATTAGATTTGTAAGACATATATCTAGTTATAATAAATAAAATATAGTTATTTTTATATCGTCTTGTCATACAATGGTGGGCTTGTTTCGTGGTAAAATTTGGTGCAAACGAAAAAAAACAGTAAATATGAAATATGAAGAATTAAATATAGAAAAATAATTTTTAATTTTACATCGTATTTTGCGAGTTGAACAATCGACTTAATTCCAAACCAAATACCAATTCAATTTGCAGTTAGTTCCTTGGGAGTGAGTTTATTGGCAGTTAATTCATTTGGGATTTAGTTTGTAGGGCCTTCAAGTTATCGAATCCACGAATTAAAAGTTTTCATAGCTCCATTAGAACAGCAGGCAAAAGCAATTGTCTTTAAGTTGAGTTCGCAAAAATTTTAAATAAACTTCGAGAAAATACATTTCGAGAAAACGCAAAAAAAGTGGGTTCTGCAATTCTGTTTGTCGGCCGTTTGGTTTGTCGGTCTGTCTGTCTAACTGTATCTATAGACCTACTTAATTTCTGAAGCTAACTTTTTTTCAAAATTGGAACTTAAGGTTTTTAAGTAATCAATTTTACTTTATCATCATCATCGGCTCGACAACCGGAGTTCCTTCAACAAGTCTCTCCACCTCCCGGTCTCGAGCTGACGCCATCCAGTTGCGCACCCCAAGGCTTCGGGCGTCCTGTCGGTTCCTCTTCGCAAATGCGATCTATAAGTGCCCTGCCCACCGGAGTCTACCGACCTTAATTTTTGTCACTATTTCTGCTTTAAGGTAGATTGCGTATGATTCATGATTGTACCGTCTACGGAATCGTCCTTCGTCAAATATGGGGCCAACAATTCTCCTTAAGACTTTTCTCTCGGATCCATGCGTGAGTACTGACAGGACCATCATGGTCCTATATACAGCAGCAGTTTTGAAGCTGTAGTGAGATTTCTGGATTTGAAGAGCTTTGACCGATCGATCTTATAGCGGCTTCTGTTGGAACTGAGTAGCCGCCACCGAATTTCTTCTTCTATATTGTTATTGGCTGCTACTATTGACCCAAGGCATTCAAAGGTATTTAAATAATTTTAGTAACTGACTCCAAAAATAATGGCACCGCCACTAACGATGCTTAGAGACATTGATATTCCAAAGGTTTAAGGCCGTATAAGGCTTGCTTATTTGTTAAAGAACGTTCAGTAATAAGAAGCAGAAGTTTTTCTCTGATTAACTTCTGAAATACAATTTTTATAAAGTTTACATTGATTTACTTTAAACAATAAGCTGTTAGAGGCTTTTAAATGGTTTTTATTAAAAATTTCTAAAAGCCTTACATGAAGAGTTCTTCGGTGAGTCTCATCAGGTTCTTGTAACGAACCGTCATAGAACACCCTCGAGTTTGGGAAACAATCTGTTTCCCGAATTTCAATTTCAGATTTTTAAAATTTTATTTCCAATCATCACAACATCGCTGAATCCTGTCAATGTCATGCTGCAAGTTGCCTAGGTTGGATTAACTATCAGATCCTTGGTGTAAATGCCAAATGTAATCAGCGAGTTAAGTGCTGAACTGGGAGTAAGTCCGCAAGGGGTAACTAAGTTACTCCAAGTCTCGTATCAAGATACTTTCTTTTTGAAAATAACCAATGTTAATTTTTTTGGCAGCCTGTCTTCATCCATGTTTAACGTTTTCAATATGTAATCTTTCTGGGAGCCTTAACGTTCTCTTGAAAAAATATCAAGCTCAGTATGACTCCATACCTGAACATGAACTGATTAGCAAATAATAGCAAAAATTCGAAACTTGGAGTTGAAGAAAGGTTTTTTGATTTCGGGAGTCTCTCCGTATTGCTTCTCAGATTAAGATTTCTTGAAATTCTAACTCTTAGGTAATTATAATTTTGACCATTGAGACTACCACTGTTACGAAACCTACGTTTTACTGAGGTTAACTTGAAACCTTCATTATAGAAGTAATCGGAGCCAGTGGCGGATTTACCAGCAGGCTGAGTAGGCTCGAGCCTAGGGCGGCAGATTTGTAAGGGGCGGCAAATTTGGTGAATTTTTTTGAACAACAAGGGGAAAAATGAAAAGAATTCTTTGGGCTGTGGATTTATTCAAAGGTTTTTTTTACATAGGTAGATTTTTGGATATATGTAGAAGTGTAGATATACGTATAGCTGTATTATTTTCTATTTTCAAATAATTTCGTATATCTGATTTTCAATTTGTGCGAAATTGTTCAAATTTTAATGTTTTACAGATACAATTATACTTTTTGTCTTGCAAGTACGATACTTTTGTATTTTTGTATTTTTTGTCATATTTCTAAGATATCTTTTTTTATTTCTTTTTTATATGAAGGTAGGTACATGATATTCTTTTAATTTTTCAAATCTCAAGAAATGACCATTTGAAAAATTAAAAGGATAAAAATTGATGTAAAATCTCTAAAAATACATAGGTAGTTTATGCAAAAAATTTGTTTGTTTTTAACCTTACTGCTAACAAATTTTCCGTACGAATTTTCATCGGTAAAATAAAAAAAAGTTTAAAAAAAAACATTTGCTTGAAAGAATCAACCGTTTTTTGAAAAAAAAAAAATATGCAAAACGAAAAAAGTTGATTTTTTTTATTCGCATTTCTTTCAAATTCTACCCAATACAGTACTAATTTTTTGAATCAGTTTTTAGTTCAAGACTTTGGAAAATTGCCAAAATATATTTTTCCTAATTAAAATCGAACTTTCACATAAACTTTGAAGTCAATTTAATATATCACATGAATTTTTAACAAAATTAAATATTTTTTGAAATAAAAATTTTTTAATTCATGCTTCAGTAAATTTAAAATGTCGCGTGAATTTTCAAAATTTTCAATTAAATTTAAACTACCACGTGAATTTTAGCAATTTAAGCAATTAGAGAAATTTCACCAGAATTTTCAAAAGTTATATATGTAATTATGATGATTTTCACGGGAATTTTTGTATCCTAAGTAAAGTTAAAGTTTTCACGTGGATTTTCATAGTTCATAGTAGACTGAGTCGATTATTTTTAACTGTTTGTAAGCGCAATAAGGATTATTTATTCACGTTTGCAAAGTATTTTTTTTTTTTTTTTTTTATATTTAGCGCGCACAAAAGGGGATTTTATGTACCCTTTACATTTCGAAACACAGTGCGAGCTTTAGGTTAGTAGGAGGGGATGTCAAAGGAGATGCCGGTGAACATTAGTCTTGAATTTCAGTATATCACAATGAGGGGGAAAGACAGAGCGTGGAAGGGAATTCCACATTCACGTAGTACGGCTAAAGAACGAATCCCTGTACTTGACAGTACGGCCGAAATTGGGTTCAAGAGCAAACTGATGAGCATTCCTGGAAGCGCGAGTATTACGGTTGAATCGTTTAAGGGGAGGAATGCAACTGGCTATTTCATTTGAGCACTTGCCGTAAAAGTAACGATAAAAGAGTGAGAGACAAGAAACGTTACGCCGGTGTTCGAGTGACGTAAAAGTATCGATTATGTTACTGTCTCTGATCATTTTGCAGGCTCGTCTTTGTATACTGTCCAAGAGGCTTAAGCAAGTTGCTGGAGCACCAGCCCAGAGATGGGAGTTATACTCAAGCTTTGGACGTATATAACTTTTATAGATAGTAGCCAGATCAGAAGGGGAAAAGAATTTCTTGCATCTCCTAAGAAAACCTAAACATCTTGCGGCATTTTTGGCGACGCTAAGTATGTGATCATTCCATAAAAGATGGTTGGTGATACCCATACCTAAAATCGCAAGCTGATTAGTTTCTTCTTCTTCTTTATCAAATCCTTTAGAAATATCAATAATCTTACTTTCTCCAAAACGATGTAAAGATTTGTTCCACTGTTCGGTGAGATAAAACATCAAGTCACCAGTGGATCTATTGCTGCGAAAGCCGTACTGCCGGTCACTAAGAAGCTTTCGATCTTCGAGATATTTCTTGAGCTGATAATTTATCAGCGTTTCCATGACCTTGGAAAGAAGGGACGTAAGTGCAATTGGTCGGTAATTGGAGGGTGAAGAAGATTCGCCTTTTTATGGGATAGGCTGGACAAATGCTGTTTTCCAACTGCTCGGAACAAGCCCAGAAGAATAGGATAGATGGAAATGTTTTTTACAAATGACAAAAAATTTTTACTACCGGTGGGACATTCAAGTATTTTTTGCCTTAATTTTTGGTCATGCAAAAATTTGGTCCTTCGAATATGGGCGTTGCAGGCCTTCCTGGCTTGTTTGAATTTTTTCCGGTTTTCCTCAGTTGGGTTGGCTCTAAAACAACGGAAGCTAACCTCTTTAACCCTAATAACCTCTTTACAGCTTCCATCAAACCATGATTTCGCTTTGGGTCTGATGCTTTTAGTATTCATTATTGCGTAAATAGTAGGTATACATACATTACCCTGCCCATACCACGATTGAGCTTCGTTTAGCTCAAAAATATAGCGAAAAATTATTTCACGTGCAATTTCAACCCAATTGTTGCATTGTAAAAATAATGTATGATATTACAATTGTAGAGGAAAGGGCGGCAAAAACTATATAGCCTATATCTTGAAAATTTGTAAATCCGCCACTGATCGGAGCTATTCTTTTTATATTCAATTGGATGTTTTCAGGCGTTTCAGCAAATATCACACTGTCAAGGATTTCACTAATAAATTTGCAGTGACCCTTACTCCACCGTCTTACTCCATCGTCTATGAAGTGAGCAAACAATAGGGGACCTAAACTGTATCCTTGTCGTACACTAATTTCCACCTTGTATGGTTCAGATAAATAACTGTTGAATGCAGAAGTTGTTAAGACTCACTCAGCAGATTGTAATTTAAATCCAGTTATAGGAGCTTTATTAGGAGTTCAGCAAGGATATTCCTCTATCTATCAATCTTCTTTTTTTTCAAGATTTCTGAACAAAACTTTGCTGAGAATCATGAATTTCTTCCAAAAACATTCAAAATACAATCATTCAGCAAACAGCAAAGTCTCGCGCGCCATGACGCGTTTACTTGCAAACAGAAAATATACAAAAATGCACTTGAATTCACAGAGAGGTAAACATTCCATCATCATGGGAACCGGTCCAACTTGGTGGACCAAACTTACAACTTCAACTTGAGATTTAAGTTTTGCTTCAGTTTTTTTTTTTCTGGTTCAAAACTGGGCAAACGAGAGATAAGCCTTTTTTC
The DNA here is from genome assembly GCA_958431115.1 of Syrphus vitripennis. Taxonomy (NCBI): domain Eukaryota; kingdom Metazoa; phylum Arthropoda; class Insecta; order Diptera; family Syrphidae; genus Syrphus; species Syrphus vitripennis. Next base: position 125,691,785 of record OY288108.1, read on the forward strand.
CACACACATCCATACACAACAAATACATTGACTTCTAGGTACGTCATCTGCACCCATCCATCCATCCATCAAATTATCCATTCTTTTGTTTGCGCAGAGATTGGATGCCGTTTGTGTTGTTGTACATATACCTAGTGGCTTTTGGTTCCGTTTGGTTTTAATAAACAGCGCGCTACTTCAGAAGTTCCACCGCGCTCTGTTCCTTTGGATCTGGACTCTGTCGTTATACATAGGTTTTTTGTTGTTGTTGCTTATTGCACTATTGATCCTTTTATGAATCCGCTGCTGCTGGAAGACCTTGTTGTTTAAATTTAACTTCTCTTTAAAGTACTCAATGGTTGCTGAAGTTGAAGCTGCTTCTGCTTTTGCTTTTGCTCTGTTGTTGGTTCCTTTTAAAATGACGATACAACGATGTTGATGATGATGATGATGTTGTAAAAGCCGTCGATTAGCCGTCACACTCATTAGAGGGCGCTCGGTGGCTTATTGAGTGGTAACCATGGCTAATTGCTTTAATTTTCGAGCATCGCTCTTGCCAGCCAGCCACAGCCATCAGGCCAGTTTTCATGCGATAATTACATTGGTCGAACGGAGAAGTGCTGGTGCGACTTGAAATTAATTTGCTTTTCTCAGGCTTTAAAAAATTATTAATCGCTCTGTCTTATGAGTTTTCGGTGGCTGTGGCTGTGGCAGTGGATGTAGCTATGGCCTCCATGTGGCCGCTCTTTCAAATTGGATTCGGTGGGGAACTTACTTCAGAACACACTCTAGACTGTCCCGTCTCTGATGGAACGTTTCAATTTAAATTCTTGAGATTTGTGTGCATCCTTTTCCCATAAAATATATAGCTCGTATGCAAATTTTCGATAAATCAGAGCCAGCTATGGACGAGCAATTGCAATTGGAACCCCATTGCGGTACAGAATCTCGATGAAATTGAATCATATTTTTGCACTGTTTCGCAGTCTCAGGCCCAGCACACCAGCGCAGAGACCAGAGGATGGAATCAATTTATTGGTCAAGTCGATGATGATGGCGATGAAGCAACAACGCGACTCGACTGCAAGTTCCATCTTCCAAACATCGATTGACTTTTCTTCTCTTCTTGTTTTTATTTCATTTTTCTGTTTTTCAAAGCACAAAAGAGGTAAGAGCACTTAATGTTGTCGGGGTTTTGTTGAACGTGAGAAGGAGTCTTGAATGGCATTCGCCTTTTTGATTCACTTTATTATTTGTTGTCGATGTCCTTTTTGTTGTTTTTTTGTTGTATCGAACACAAAATTTAATCGTGCCGAGTCGGGTCCTTCTGTATATTTGCCACTGAAAATAATGTTTTTGTTTTTTATTTTTGCTGTTGCGCCTGCGCGCGGCTTTTGTGCGCGCTTCAATTTTACCTCGCGATGAGTTGGCTCTGTCTGATGTGACGGCCGTCATAATACCGCAGCCAAAAGTCAAGAAGCAAGACCTCATATGTAAGTAAGTGAGTAGAGAGGTCGGTCGGTACGATCAAATAAGTTCAGCTGTGCGATTTTGATACGGTTAATATTGTTGTTTACTTTACGTTGCAATTCGGGGCGGCAGTGGCGGCGAGTATCTATAGAGAAAAAGAAAGATGAAAAGGACTGTAATTCAGGCAAACAAAAGGGGACAAGCAAAAAAAAAATAAGATAATGAAATGGTTGGTCATTGTGCAGCGAGATGTTTAATATTAAATTAGCTGCACACAATAGGGGGCTGGTAAATTGGTATAATTTTGTAAAGCTTTTTTTTTTTCTTTCTTTTTTTCTTGCTTGCATTGGATATGAGATGACCTTGAATCAAACAGTGTTTCATTCTTTTGAGGTTTCATTTTTTTGCAAGTCAGTATGGGCTTCGTCAGAAAATTGTTGAATGCAAATTGATATTCTTTTTAGATGATTTGTGTTGGAAGAAGTACTTTAATGTGGTTGTGGCTAGTTGTTTTTCGGTTAAAAAAAACTTTTTGTTTATTTCATTTACAAAACAAATTTGTTTAACACCGGGTTATTTATGTATTACTGGCTGATTTGTCGAATTTCTGATTTCTTAAATCTGTTTTGAAAACTATACCCCAGCACACAAAAATTCTACATTATTTTTCATTTTCTTTTGAAAAATTCTATTTTCAAAATTTAGTTTTTTGAAATTCTTAAAATTTACTTACAAAAACACAAAACTGCAAAGTTTTTAAAAAGTTTTTACAAAAACAATTTACTAGAAAAATATATAAATTCCTAATGACTTAAGCTTCGAACAATTTGTGTAAAACAAACTTTTGTAAAGAATTTTATGTCAATTGGAGGAGAAGTCTGAATGTTTGACTCTTTTTTGGTTGCAGAGCCTCTTGTCTATAGAAGACTGGGACCACAATTCTCACTTCACTACTTCACACTAAGGCTCCACTTGTGGGGTTCGCCGGGTTGACCTCAGGAAAGGTGGATGGGCCTCCCTGTTTCGATAGATTATGCCATGTCTGAGGCCAACTAAATTCAGGTGTTTTCGTTTCATGCAGGAATTTTTGCACCTGCCACGATAGTGTTTAAATGACCTGTACTAATTGAACTGGTTTCTCAGGGCATCTTCTTAGAATTTCATTGCAAAAGCTTGGGAAACAGAGAAATATCATGAAGAGTGCGAAAAAACGAATGGCTGTCAAGATTCCAACAAAAAAAGATCTGCTTTTTACCTGCAGTAGCCAAAGTAATAACAGGAATCGTTCAAGAACAAATAAAAGACACCCGACACCTCCACCGCTCAACATGCATCTTCCTTTGTGGATCATATTAACACCTTGCGGATTTTCATAGACCATTTCGCTGAATACAGACCACTTCAACTGCTGTTAATTTACTTCGAAAAGGCGTTGGACAGTGTCAATAGGGAATTTATCTGGCTTGCTTTGCGCAGGAGAGGCTAGATATTCTGATCGATTCAAATGTCACGTTCAGCATAAAAGAAGGTTGTCAGAAGAATTTGAATCTAAAGTGGGATTAGACAAGGCTGTACACTATAACCTATTCTGTTCCTACAGATGTGTCGACTGAAAATGGACGAAATCAAAAATTGACGAGATTTTGCTATTTTGGCGAATGGAGTGATATGACACCCCTTACTTCATTTGGTTTTGTGTTATTGATAAGCTGCACTGCACATACTCTAAAGGCTTATATGTACCACCACTTGATGGTATTCTTCAACATCAATTTGATCAGAATTGCGGTTAATAAGTGATTCCGTAGGGCAAGAAGGAAATACACTTAGTTGTAATTTTTGTATGCGTCTTAAGAAATTTATGGAAGCATCTTACTGGTTAGCCATATCTTATTCTTCAGGTTATATTTAAAAGAATTGCTTACAATTATGTCATCAAAAGAGCAATAAGAACAAATTGATAGTTTGGCTACTTAAAACTTTCCACTAAACATGATTAAAACCTACAAAAGTACTCAACAGGACATCCGAAATTCTGTATCCTTTTAAGAATCATACATACGTATATACAAATTTAAATCACCCAAAAAATTACATAAATGTCCTTTCTTCCTTTCGCTTTCTCTTCAAAGCATAAAACAGCAAAAATATCGAAAACCAAAAATCCTTCACACGCCTGTCACTCAAATGATCAATTTTCCATGCAAATCTGTCCAAATCTTCCCTTTTGGTATTCTCTATAATGACATCTATGGATGAAAAATATCTAAACCAAAACCTATGGGAAAATCTAATGCAATCACCTGCAAATCATGCAAAATTATATAAAAACATCCTTGCATCAAAATCAGCAGGTATTTTCAAAAAAAAAAAAAAAAGTTTGGGAAATGCACCTATTTCACAGCAGGTATGTAGAATAAATCATTTATACAAAATATCCTTGAAGACAATAATTATTATTATCCTTCCTTTGCACCCGTCAGATACACACAAATGTGTATCGATGTTTGGCAGAGTAATCATGTAAATTCTTTAAGATGTACTTTCACTTGTAGCACAAAAGAAAAGTGAATCTTCAACTCCTACTACTACTTTTTGATGGTAAATATGTATGGACGTAAAGGACCATTCAATTGGTATTGATCCCTCATTATTGGGACGTGGGAACGTAAACAAAAAATTAGTATACAATTGAAGGATATATTCGGAAGAAAAAAAAAATAATGCATCTAAAAACAGGGTCGACTTCCTTTTGAAGGTTTTCTTGTTTCTTTAACTGAATGCCAGAAGAATAAATGAAAAATTGAATATTCACTTTGAATTCAAAAATCCATATTTTCCTCCCCCCATCTATATTCTACTCTTTGTAGGTAATTGAAACCGATTCTTTTAAAAGGATATCAAAGGAATATTTTTTTTTTTTGATATTTTCCAAAGAGGAAATTTACTTTACTGAACGAATATGGGGTAAGTAAGGATATGTACATAGTACAATCAAAATGCAAGTGGCTATTTATCGGCGGATAATTTGATTGACTGGTCAAAAGAATATTATGAAGCCGGGATAATGGATATCCTTATTGCATTATCGTTTAAATTGAATATTCAATAAAAATATAAATTTTAAAAAAGGAAAAGAAGTTCATGCTTACAAATCAACAATTTAAAGTACCCTAGATTATTGTGCATTTTCGCTATGAATAGTTAAATGTGAAATATAATCGGATATGAATGAATGAAAAGTTCTGTTTGATTGTTTTTGAATTCAAGATTAGAATTTCATTACCTATGCAAATGTATCTATGTATTTTCATGGATGTTTTTTGTTAAATATCCATAATTTAGATTAGATATTTTTACAGGTTTATAGGAGTAAGAAGAAAAACAGGAAAATTTGTATCAATTTAAAATACACTGGTAATATTTGCTCCAATAAGGCATTAGTTATTGGAGTAAACAGATTCCTCAGACATCGTTATTGGAGTAAACGCTGACATAACACATTTATTGTATATGATCTAGACTTAGCCATCCGAGACAAGACCCAGAAAGAGACGTATTTTTTGAACAGAAGCTTACCGAAAGTCTCTATGGTCAGTCCAGTAAAGAAAATCATTAAAAATTTTACTTAAAACTGAATATTGCAGTATAAATATTGGCTGCTTCTAGATTTGAATTGTTTGTCATACCCAGACGAAAACTAGACGAGACCGAAAGTTTTTTTTATGTTATTGCCCGTTTCTGAGGTATTTTTATTGGAGTAAAAGCTAATATAAATCATTCTGCAGATATTTATTGCAGTATTTTTTTTATTATTACTGGAAGATGGACTGATGATAAAATAAATTATGATTCGGTTGGAGGTTTAATTTCCACTTGGTTCCACCAAGTTTTTGGCAAATATTATTTTTCACTTTATATAAGATGCAAGTAACGGTATTTTTGCATAATGAAATTATTATATTGAAGACCAAAAAATGCAAAAAGGCCCCAAAATTTAAAAAATTTCATTTGTTGTTTGTGAGCCTTATTTCTTAGGGCCTAGTTACGTAGATCCCAATTTTTGTTCAAGAGGTTTAAAAAAAACTTCCACTTGGTTCTTTCCCGACAAATTTTTTTGCTAACCACTTTTTTCCTGACAATTTTTTTCGTCATTTTTTGACACAATTATATTTTCCCAACATTGCTTCAAAGTTTTTATTTCAGAATTTATCACCATGGATATAATTACCTATATAATACATTTCTGTTTAAAAATTCCTTGGGCCCAGCGTAATACTTCAATCATCACCTTATCGTTATTTTTAAATTTCTTCCGTGTTCCAAAACTTCATCGTAAGCGATTTGAACAAGCCATCAGTTGTCCACTTATGGTCTAGCTATTAGATTTGCCCACTTTTACAGCTCCAATCATTATTATCAGTATGATATTAATTATCCCAAAGAAAAGGCCACAATTGTGAATAAAAATCCGACAATTTGCGCCGGCACGGCGCGGCTCACTCTTTGCATATAATGTTCCACGCAATAAATTTTGCAGGCTATAACTATGAAGATCTGACAGTATTAAACTGCGTGTGCCCCTCAGTAGCTCTGAAGCAATTCACAGCAGACACTGCAAGCATTTTTGCATTCCGGTGGAGATTTGCATAAGTTAATCGAGGCCGCAATCTGAAGCCTCAATGAACAAAAACACTAGACGAAAAAAAAATAACAAAAACAGGAACAATATATGAGAAGACAACACACACAGTAGGCACATTAGGTGAATGGGATGTCTTTGATATTAAACGGCCAACGAGGGGCCTATTTGAATGCAAAACTAAAGCAGCCAAGCGAGGCTAAAATTTTTTAACAGGGTGACCTAAACTAATGAATTAACAATTGAAATATTGGAATACATTTTTGAATTTCTCGAATAATGTCCGATTTGAAATAATTTTCTAAAACTTCTTAATATCCAAACCCGCAGAAGCGTCCTAGCCTAGAAACCTACCTATGCAGATTAGCATATTTCTGGCTGAATTATTAAAAAACCCAATCGTATTGAAAATAAATACATATTTCGAAAATTGAAAATATTTCAAAAAATCTCAAGTATTTTAAAATCCTTTATATCTCATTTGGGAACAGCTAGTTTAGACAAGAAGACATAAGTCAAATTTTTTTTAGTTTCCTGAATTTTTGTATTATAAAACATTTAGCAAAATTATTCATTTCACCCTGTTTTCAATTAAAATAAAAAACAAAAACAAAAACAAACTAAAGTCCTAATGCAAACACTTTCCTATAAATACACAGCTTTGAATTATTGTGTGGAGCTCTAATTACTCGAGGGAAACATTGCATTGCATATGCATAGCATATGGAAATTTTAATTTTTTTTTATTAAGTTTACAATCTTCGTGATGAACAATTGTTTATTGGCCATAATCGCTATAGAAAGTCAGTTCAACCAAAGAACGTATATAGATGAAGTGATAATTTAAGGGGAGTTCTGGGAAAAAAGAAACTATAGATACTTAAGTAGGTATAGGAAAAAATTAATTTTAGAAATATGGGACGCTCACACAGTACGAGTACGAGTACGAGACACGACACGAAGCTTTGTTTATTGAATGGATAAATGAGTTTACATTAAAAATAAGAAGTATATATTATTTATGCTTTTATAAAGAGGTTTTACCAATTTTAAAACAATAAAATGTTTTGGGGGTCGAAAATGTGTGCCAAGAGTTTGATTTCTAAAATTCTGTTTTTCGAATTTCAGTCTTCATAAGTATAGGTAGTTTAGAACTTTGAAATACAAAATTTTGAAAAAACAGAATTTTGATCGAACAGAATTTTAATTTTGAAAACCAGAATTCTGTCCTGCTCCCATTCCTATCGCCTGTAATAAATCAACGTACAATCAAACACAGTGCTTGTTGCTTGCACCCACTCACCCAGTTAGTTCCGTGATATTTTTTTTCTTTGAGTGCATCTTGAAAATCAAATAATTTTGAAAATATATTATACATAGGTTTTATTGTTCACCACTAATAACAATAAAACCTATAATCCGAAGTATTACAAAAGTGTGGGCATGGTCTTAAGCTAATAGTGGACTTAAGCCCTAAGTGCCTTTTTAGAATTTAGGGGCAGGAGTCCTTTGGAAGACATTTCTCGCAAATCGTTCTTTAGAATTATCAAAATAAATTTTAATCGTTTTCCAAATTTTTTGTTTGAATCATCCTGCGAAATAATTTCGCAAAAGCTGCTTTGCGTTCTTTTATCTTGCACTGTTTTCCAAAATTTTAAATTAAATTGTTAACTTCCTTTTTTGTAATGTCGCCTTTTGATGATTTAGCAAATTTTATATTTCGCAAAATATTTTTTCGATTTTCATTGTTTCGCATTTTATTATTTTGTTAAACAATAAAATAAGGAAAAAATATTTACCTATCGAAATATTAAATTGCGATTAACAAAACGGGAAAATAATAAAACGCGATATCTACAACATTTAGCGAACTATTGCAGTGCAATTCGAAATCATTATATGCAAGATAAAAATTTGCCATCGAAAGATGCAAAATAATGATTTTTGCGAAACCATATAACACAGAGACGAATTAAAAAAGCGACATTAAAATTACCAAAAAAATAAATGTTCAAATTTCTCATTAAATTAAAAATATTGCGAAATAATCGTTGCGAAATGAAAAAAGCTAGGTCCAACAAAATTCCTACAAACAACTTCTCTTCAAAATTATGGTAAAATTTCATTTAAAAGCATTTGACATGTGCCCGTACCATAAATCCATACCGCAACTGTCACCAATAGCATCAGGCAAAAAAATAGTAAACAACAACTGTTAAAGCGCATGCCCCTATTTCTATTTACCATCTTTTCAATTCAAAGCCTTTATAGCATTTCCATGTTCAATGTACATAAAAATTATATTTTAAATAAAATACCCGATTTCAATACTTAATATATTCTATCACATTAAACGGTAAAAAAGAGAATGTAATCAAACAAGAAATCCATAATGATGATCAACTGAACAACATGGCACCCTTTTATTAACGTCACGTGCTTGACGCTGCGCCTGCGTTATATAACAACTATACACTATTCAAAAACATAAATAAAATATAAAAAAAGGGTAGTTTGATCCTGATAGGTAGTTATGTGCTATGAATAAAAAAAAAAGGATCCCCGCATTCCAAGAGTGCGCACACCTTGATTTTGAAATTTTCATTTTTCCACTTTTCCTGGTAGCGATTTTTATCGAAAGTGTAACTAACGGCATCCGAATGGTGTTGAAAAAAAAAATGAATAAAGAATGTACATACATGAATGGGTGCGTGGAGATAGCACGCAGTTAGCACGCATTTTTAAGGGTAACATTTTCAAGGTTGGTAAACGGTTAAAATTTTGTGTTCCTTTCACCTTCGAAAAGGATAGATTCATAAAACTAAAGGGATACACTAAGGAAAGTGAATCAGCTTGTTGAGAATATTATTAATGGAAGCAATCTATCGACGCGTGCGCAACGATGGCAGTATGACTCGTGCTATTAAATACAGGAAATCTTTTGCTTTCGGTTTCAAATATTAGCAGATGGAATGGAAATTTCAGGAAAAACATCGCGAGCTAATGGGAAATATGATATGCGCGCGAAAGGATGCTCGAAAAATAAACATTCAATTAGCCTTTTTCGTCTAGAGGACTGACGTATGATGTGTGGTGTCGCATGTGTCATCTGGGGTCCAGTTCGATACTGCGACATTTGTTGTTGTTTTTTAAAATTAGAATTCAACTCTGTCAATGTTTATGTTTCCGGGGAAATCCATCAACCTCTCACGACCGACCGACAGTCTGAAGTCGTAGAGTGCTATTTTTCAAAATTAATTGAATGTTGAAAATCATAGGCAAACTTTAGCTATCAAGTGATCAAGTTGGTTGAGGAATATGGAAATAAAGCGGTTGCGCGTTGTTTGTCCAAGTCTTATGGGCTTTCGACCATTTTCGGTGAGGTTTTTGTATTTGAATGGGAATGCAAAAAAAAACTTTGTCCATGAATGAATGAATTTGCAAGTCTCAGTTGCCTTTTGCATACCTGCAACCGCAACAACGTCAACCAAAGTCGTCGTCGAGTCGAGTTTTGAGTCGAGTCGCCCTGGGAGATTGCGGCTAAAAATGTTGTGCGTTTGTTTTCAGTTCAGTTTATACAGAGAGCCTTAAAGGCCTGCCTCAATATAATGTGTGTGTGGTATGGAGATTGCGCGCGCCTCGAGCACTGTTTACGGGTTTTAACATAAACAAAAAAAAAAAATGAATGCCTTATGCCTCTTTCTATCTTTAGAAATATATCTACCTTCCAATCCATTGGAAACCAATGTGCGGTGCTTATGTCATTTGCATTATTTGATTGATTTGTTGAAGTGGTTGCAATGGACATTTCAGCTTTTGATTTATTTTTGCATTTCATTAGATATTGGTTAAGGTACCTACCTCTATCTATAAAAGTTTACGTTTTTTTTTTATTTTTCACTTGATTTTCCGTGAAAGGGAAATAGCCATCAGGTTTGCTTTTTTTTCTATTTACCTACATAATATTGAAATAGGAGAATCGCGCACATCACACATGGGAATTGGTTTATTATAATATGGCAATCGTATATTTTTTTTTTTAAGTGCGATTTGAGTTATATAAAATGACCTTAACTTTTTATTTAAATTTGAGAGAAACGTGTTTGCCATGACTTTAACCAACGACACCTGTTAACTTGAAATAATATTATCCTATAAAAACATAGCGGATCAATATTGGCCGACCGATAGATGAATCACAGTTAATTTAGTCATTTGATATCTTAGCAACCTTGGAAAGAAAATGGGTTGTCCCGAATGCCAAGATCCAGAAATCTAGAATTGCAAGGGAAAAAACTCTGATTCACCAAATTTATTAGATGAGGGGTGTTTTTTTTTTAAGTACAGAACTTTGAAATGGAATAAAACAAAATGAATTTTAAATTCGAAAGATAATTTTTTGGCATTTTTGGAACTCAGTTTAATCTCGGGGTCCGATTTTCGATCAATAATTGTGGCCGTAAATCGCTTGGTCTTTAAGGCCATTTCACGGTTCCGAAACGTGAAACTATGCGGTTAGCAGAGGTTTCCTTCAATAAATCAATTGTGTTACGAGTTGTGTGACATGTTGGGCAGTCTTTTTGAAACCAAAACTCCTGTACATTGTTCAATTAGGAAACGAAAAATTCAGTAACAATGACTCTAAAGCGGTCACCATTGACTATAACGTTTTGGTCAGTATAGCGTGATTCCACCAGCCCATAAAGCACACCAAAGAGTCAGTTCTTCTCTATGTAACGGTGTCTCAACGTCCACTTGAGCATGATCTTCTTCCAAATACATACTTTAGTTTTTGTATTCACGTAGCCATTCAACCAAAACTAAGCTTCATCACGGGGGTTGGCCGTGGCGCGATGGTATGCGTGGTCGCCTGTCAACCAAATGGTCACAGGTTCGATCCCTGCCGTAGTTCTATGTCATGTTTTTATTCCATTATCATTGATCATTGTTGGGCTGCTGGTTTACTCGTTACATGTTGTTCAGGCATAACACTAACAACATGTGATTGAGTAAATACTAGTATGCCCAACAAATATGACAATGAACAAAATAATAGATATAGGACACGGCAATTTTCTCCGCTTTAGCCCAGCCGCCAACCCTGGAGATAAAAATCTGAGACAACCACCACCTTCAGTCTCAGTACCTCGCGCCACACACACCTTTCCCTTTCCATCCTATCCTATCCTTCACGCCCGCGCTGTGTTGATACCTACATATAAAGGGTAAACCAAAAATCCCCTTGAGCGCGCGCATGTTATAAAAAAAAAAAAAAATTCTATTATGAGAATCCGGATCAACGACAATCTTGTTGCCGAATCAACAAATCGGAGTTCAGGCGTCAATCTATTCATGTTAAAATGTCAAGCCAAGCTTAAAACAAATCACTTAACATCTTTTAAAATGGCAGGCCGTTAAAAAATGATGCCAACGTAAGGTTATACACCTCCAAATAAAAATAGTCTATGCTTTAAATAATATACCCCGAGATGATTTCCAAGCATGGGGGGACCAGCCTCTGCTATAAATTTTTGTTTCGAATATATTTGTTTAAGATTTTCAATTTCTAAAAATTTTTAATTTTCTCGTCAAAAAAATGTCAGCCGTATATCGAGCAAATGGTTATTTACTATTAAAGTACACAATTTGAGAATTTTTAATTCTTAAGAATAATTACTTATGACGCACTCTCCACGTTTTCTACCGTTCTTGGTCCCCCGGATTTTAGAATAAGAAGAATGCTCAGCGCATCTTATAGGTAAGTGAAAACCTCGAATATTGCAGTTTCTTATATGCGCTCGATTGACTTTCTTTTGAGACACCTTGTAATTATGGTTACACTCTTCTTCTTCTTCTTAAAAGAAAGACTTAAAGCCCATTCACGTTCAATATGCTCCAATACAGTGTTCAGGAATTTGTCGGTATCCTAAAGAAACATACATAATTATTGAATTAAACGTCCAAAGTATTCGTTAATTATGCTAATTAATTTGAACCGAAATATTTTGGTTTTAAGTTCCTTTACAACAATCCACCTAGACACTATTTATTATTTGCGTGATGAAGACTTTCTCAAATTGAAATAAAACTCATTCTAAAATTATTTTTACAAAACTTTGTTATGCCAAAAAAATCTCCTTTCCATAATATGAATACTTTCAACCCTCTCTCTCTATGAGACATCTAAAAATAGAGTTCATGAATTATATTATATGCTAAGTCTTCCGCCATGACATTCAAAACAAAACAAAAACAAAAACACAATCTATCTGTAGATACATAACAATTATTAATAAACAAAAAATAGGTAAATAAAAAAATAAAAATTGAGAATATAACATGCAACATGCAAAGGCTCAATCAAAAATATGTGTTTCTTCCGTCAGAACTAAAAAGTGATAGCATCTGTCAAGGGCCCATCCAAGCCCCCATCATCGCACTATTATGTGTTGCCAGACATACAGACTCCTATCTACATATATGGCAGACGTGATGTCGCGACTTGCGCGAGTGGCCAAAATCTATCCCTCTCACCATCATCACACACACAATTTGTTTTTTTTTTTTGTTGCCCCCGCGCAAGGAACAGAGTGTCGTCGATCGTCGTAGTCAACGTCTCCCAAGAAAAAATTTTCATCAAACAAAACTAAAAATCCACAGAAATAAAAAACAAATTAAAGTAAAAAAAAAAACAGGAACAAAAAAAAAAACTTGAATGGAACGCAAAGTGCATTACAACAAACGTATATAATTTCACACTCTGCGCGCTTCTTCGCGCATTGAATTATTGCCGCGTATCACGCGAAATTTCTCTCTCCAATACACACACTCCCATATAATAATCCTACGATTATGCATTTAGTCTTCCATATTATATATATGAACTTAATCCACATCAGAGAGCGAGAGGCAATAAAATAAAATTAAGAAACCAATTCAAATGAAAATTAAATAAAAACAATAAATAAATGAAACTGGGGTTATAGCAAACAATAATAAAATAAACTCCACGCGGTCGCGCATGCTCATCATATTATAGAGGAGACTCCATTACCATCAGCAGTAATGCGAATGCATACAATGCGCTATGCGCGAACTCCCTCTCATTCTGGCTGAGAGCTCATAAAAACTAATTACATACATAAGTTTAATTTTTTTTTTTTTTATTATTATTATTTTATTTGTTTCATGATGTTTGCTCATTTGAATGAAACTCTGCACAAATAATAATCACAAGCTAAGGCATTGACATTCAACAATTGCAAATGGTAGATACGAGTACTGTAACAGGAAGAGATTGTCTGGCTTTTTGCAGACTGGGTCAAAGTACTCATCAAAATAATAATTCTGCACTCAGAGAAAATTTAAGCATTTGACTTCGAGAACGTAACAAATATGACAAATTGACAGCTTAACTGGAACTGTAATATTTGTCACTTCTTACATTTAAGGGCCTATCCGAATAAATCCGGATTGGTTTTTGTTGTTCTAATTCCCTGGAAAGAAACTTCTGATGGAAGAAAAACTCGAAGTACTCGTATTTCTGGCTGGGATTGCTCAGCACGATTAATGGGACAACACAGGTTAGAACTGCGCCGCAGGGAGGACCATTATTATTTATAAGAACTGTATGGGTTATTGAACTTTTTGACCAGGAGGAAACCAGGCCAGCAAAAATCCTAACTGACCAAAATAATTTAACACAAACGATGAAATGATGAAATTCATAAGCATAAGCTTAGGACTGATTAAGAAAAAATGTTGATAGCATTAATAAAAAATGTGAAGTCTTGTTGAAGATTGATCACCACCAAATCATCAATAAACATATAATTTTGCACAACAAATATGTCGAATATGTCCACTGTTTCGAATGTCAACAAATGAGTGAATGACTTTGTATAGATCGCCCCCCCCCCCCCCTATTTCAGAGCAAACAGTTAGTATTGCCAAGGTTTTTTTATTTTTTCTGCTAGGGTCTTTGTTTGTTTGGAACTATGTAGTTTATCCATTCTGAAATAACCTCTGGTATCTAGTCCTGATCAATAGATACAGGTTTTGTACTAAGGCGACAATGAAGAATAAATATACACAATGCTCCATAATAGTTGGGAAAGACTTTTGATATCAAGGTTAGACAACGCAATTCTTTAGCTCTCACGTCAACACCGGAATAATGAATTTTTAAAAGACCATCTCCTACGAAAGGTTCTATTTAACCGCTCACTAAGTCAACAATGAATCATTGAAAATAGATACCAAACACTCTGATGTAGACAAAGTGTCACCAGACAATATAGATCTATAACCTGGAAGTAGTACGTAGGTCCGTCCATCAGCAAATCAAACAATCCAAATAAATTAGTTATAATTAAAAATTACTCGCTTTCTCTTTAGGGTAAGTTGACAATTTAGTAGCCCTTTCTAAGCCATTCCGGTTCTGCAGCAGTAGTGAATAGGTGATAGGGAATTAACATTATAAAAGTTGGATGCCTTAGAGTAGAGAATTTTTAATTCCGTCTATGGATGTTGACATCACATAGCATTGACTTCTTGTTATTCCTGTGTGTTTGCTGTGATATTGGAATTCTGCAAAATTAACGATTTTTGTTGTCAAAGTTAATACTTTTAAATTTCTTCGAGAACAATGAGTGCAACTTCATCTGACCTGAAACACATAAGGTCCTATTCCCTTGTTAAGGTGTATAACCTTATTTAATCAGAACTTCGAATCGTCAATTTCTCATTGCGGGATCAACTGTTCCTACACCCTATAGTGAGCGGTCGCTGGAGATGTATAATTTAGCTCTCTTTCTATAGTTGTGCTCATTTCTCTTCAACCGTTCTCCAGCATGCACTTTTAGGTCAGATACTTGTTAATGTCAATCCACTGCCGCCTACGTCTTCAAAAGAGCCAATCAGTTCCTGACCTGTTCTCGTATGTAGTTCATCATCAAAGGGCAATTAAGCGCCCGAAAATTCTCAAGATATTTCGAAGACAGCTTTCTTCTGACAGCGAACTGTCTTTCAGCTTAGTGTAGTTTTACTATATTTTGAACATCATTCCGACCGCAACCTTTGCTTTCCCGATTCGGCTTTTTATTTCTAGTTCGGTTCCTCCAAGCCATCAATGGAGACAATTCTTTCAAAAGTATTGAAAATCTCTAGTAGTTGTCCGAAATATATAGTTGAATTGATGAGGAAGTTCCAAGGTGGCTTTTGCTATATTGATCTTAAGTCTAACGATTTCAGTTTTTCCCTACAGCCTCGTTGACACTCGTTGGATATCCATGATCCTAAGAGGGAGTAAAAATGCGTCGTCCTTCGCGTGGTCCAGGTCTTTGAGCTTTGAGGTATTATGATAGAGTCCACTGAATAATCAGGAACAATACTCGTCACAGTATACAGCCCTGCCGACATTCGTATAACAATTCGGCTAGGACAACAAAAATAAAAAAATAACTTCTCATCACATCCGATGCTTGTTTTTTAATGACTTTTTTCTTGTAAATAAACGATTATACTTTTACATTCCTACATGATCTCCTTTTTGTTGATGAACACCTTCTTCTTTTACTAACCAGCTAATCTATTTGTGTTCTAAGAACTGCCAAAAAGTTATTTGTATTACACCCTTCGAGGAGAGATTCTGTCCTAAGTCCATATGATTACCTGTCACATGTTACATTCTTAATACACCAACCCAAATCTAGGACCCTTCCTACACCTTTACGTACATTTCAAAAAAACCTATAGAAACACCGAATTACGGTCTTACGATTTTAATTGAATCTTATATTTTCCTGACTTTTATTCACCACTGACTGTGGGGCAAAAGGCTATTGTGTCATTTTTAGATTTCACAATAATAATAATCAACGACACCATCGCAATTACCTGCTTTGAAAATGTGCGCTGCTTAAAAAATAACCCATAAATCTCGTTTTAAGATCATTCAAAAAGGGACAAAACTGAAAGTGTCCTCCTTACAGCTTACACTATAGTCCAGAATCCAGATGGATATTTATATCTAATACCGCAAAAATGCGAACACACAAATAACAAAAAAAAACACATCAAATGAAAAATATCTACCCTCATCCAATCCCCAAGAAAAGAAAAAAATTATAGTGTGGGAACTGCATCTTGCGCAAAATTGAATGCAGGTTGTCTTGTCCTTAATTTTTTTTTCTGTCGAAATATCCTTGCACAAGTGTTGTTGTGCGTTCCAATAAAAAAAAAAAAGTCGAGACAATTTTTTTTTTCGAGAACAAATTGTAAAGTGCAGAACAATTGCAGGTTTTCGGTCGACGAGCGACGATGCATCCGACTGTCTCTATTCATACCAAAGAATACCAAATAATCGATCTCGTCATGAATTATAATTCATTGCTTTGAATTTTTTATAAAAGACCTAACTGCAGGATATCATCAACTCACCTACTACCTGAAATTGATGTCGGTGAGGTGTTTTTAGTTGTTAATCATTTATGTTGCGCGCCAAATTGTTTTACTTGCAATTATGAGAGTGCAGGGAAGTTATGTTCAACAAAAATTTAAAGATATTAAAACCAAATAATATTTTATAAAATTAACTTTTAAGGAAGGTTATAGCGGAACGAAAATGAATCAGGAAAAACTTGCTAATTGTTTATTTTGATGTTCTCATTTGACTTCAATAATGAAAGATGCATTTATCTATGAAAAAGAACAAAGTGATTTGAGCAAATAAAATTTTCAATTCACCAACTACTTTTAATCGAAATATTATTTATTTATTTTCCTGATGCGAAACCTTTTATTTTTTTTATATCGATTCATTTCAATTTTTATAGGTTGGGCAGAAAATGTGTATATGGATTCTAAATATTTAGCTCGCAATTTTATACAACTGCTGCCTGAGTAGCAATATTCTACGTCTATAATATGAAGTTGGCACAACTAACGGGACTTCAACGGAAATTTTCAGTTATTTTTTGCATTTTGTATTCCTGATTTTGCAGTTCATCAAAAAGTGGATGTAACTGCTGTGAAAATAGGAGTAAATGCCGTCTTCCTAGCACCGTTAGGAAGCGCCAAGTTTAAAATTTGGAGTTGTTAGTAAAAATTTATACTTTTCTCAGCAACCACAAAAGATAGCAACTTGGAATAAAGCACAAAAATTTGTATTTCAAGAAAATATAAATTTTAAGTTTTGAAGCACTCTTAAAAAATATACTTACAAAAAATCATAAACTTCACTGTGATGCTTGAAACTTGAAACAATTTTTATCTACTTTTGAAAAAAAATTCATTTCAGATTTTTAAGTCAGTGTTTGTTTAAAATTTCATGACTATTTTTTTAACATATAGTTAGCAGTAGGAATTTAAAAAAGAGCTTCAAATTTGCAATTTTTCATCTAAAAAATTTTATGTTAAAATTTGAAGTCGTTATTTTAAAATAAAAAAAAAAAAATTATCCTTAACTTAATCATCAATGTGACATAAACTGCTTTTTTCTCATTTATCTCTTAGGCTAGTAACTTAAATTATTTGTCTTTATTTATTTTGAAGTTAAAAAAAAAATATGAAGCCCACATTTTGAAGTCCAGTTAGCCAGAATAAACTATGTTGTCAAAAATTTAAATAACTATTGGTTAAATTCTAGAATTTACTGGTTAGAGCTAGAATATTTCAGCAAGATTTTTGCCTTGGCTGCCCTCGCGGGCTCCATAGATTTTTACTTCTCTTTTTGAGGCAATGCTCACCCAACTCTGTTGCCCTAGGTTATGTTCAGTTGCTATGCAAGCACTAAAATTTATAAATGCATGGTCCTAATAGTGCGAACGGGATTTTGAAAACAATATAATGAATATTGTGCCAAATGTAGATTTCAAAACTGTAGTATTGTATGAATTTAGAACAAGAAGTAAATAATTATTTGTAAAAATTTGCAACACGAGTGTAAGAAATCTATTCTTTAAATTTATTTTTAAATCAAGTTAAACAGTTTCAGAAAAATTAGTCTTAAAACTCCTTAATTTGGAATTGAAAAAAGCTTAGTTTTTTTTGTTCTTACTGATTTTTTCAAATCAAATACATTTTTGGAGTAAATAAGAAGTATGTACTTAGTTATTTAAAAATGATATGGTTGACATTTTTGAAATGTTGCAATCTTTGCTGATTCAAAGTATTTCCATCAATTTCCCGCTGTTTTTATTTTATTCGAAAAAAGATATCGTTTCGGATAGTTTTTCCATTGCAATATTACTTTTGAATTTGTTGCTTCAGAAAAGTTTTGTAAAGTTCTTTTTATCAGTTTATTATTAAGCCTTTTTCAAACTTTTACTGAAAAAAAATTTTGTTCAATCAAAATCTCGTTAAATGAACTCAAAACCTACATTTTTTTCTTCAAAGTCAAAGAGCCGTTGAATTTTTTTGTAGAGTTTAACTACAAAAGAAGAATATTGTTCGAAAATCGGGAAAAAACCGTTAACTGTCAAAAAATTTAAGGAATTATGAGAAAAAAGGGGTTAAATATTTTTTTCAGTTTTTTTTGTATTTTTACCTTAAAATCTTTTCTTCACGCTCCTTGTCATATTAACCCCTAAAAAATGTGTCTTTTTTGAGAAGAATACAAATTTCAATTGTTTCTTTTTCGCGCCATTTTTAAACCCAAATGTCTTAAAAAAAAATCACAGCTAACAAAACCGTGGATTATGAGTACCTACCTACCCATGACGACCGACGACGACGTAGACGCGCACAAGAAGCACAGCATAGCATAATACTTTATAATGATACCCTAGTGTGCAAATCAGGTTCGTCATGTATCCCATCAGACAAAAACATTTTCTTTAAAAAAAAAGAAGAAGGAAGAAAATCACTGTTTAACCAATCGTATGCTCCACATGCCAAAAAATAAAAGGAACCATTATGCGTTTTTTTTATGATATTCAACCAATAGAACCACCTTCCCAGAAATACCATCCAGTAGCTAAGATATGGTATTGAACCCTTAAATTTGCGTCTGCTCCCACTGTGAGATACCCTCTTTATTCCCTAAAAAATAAAATCGTGTAAATGGTGGGATATCCTTGGTGCGTATATGAATGTTGGTAGACACATATACAAATCCACAAATCTGTTGTGTTTAGATGGCGCTTAAAAAACGAACTAACCCCTCAGGGGAAACATTATGTAAATCAACCCTTATACAAGAATTGACTATTTCACACGTATACACATTTCAAGCTAAAAAAAAGGATCCCTTGGTTGTTGGTACATATTTGAAAAAATTATGTTATGTAAATTTTTCAACCCTTTTTCATAGTTTCACTGAAGCTAGGACTTTCCGAGTGTTATCTGATTGGATGGTTGTGATTTGAATTTTAAGAATTTAAATAAAAAAAGGGTTGCATTCGAGAGGAAATACAAAATGGAGTCTTGAGTTTCATATTTAAAGAATTTATTTACAATACGAAAAATATTAAAAATTTAATATAATTTTCATTTCAGATACAATTCTAACAGAAAACTGGCACCAAAAATCATCAACCAAAAACAACAGAACATCACCCCCACCACCAACAACAACCCTCCTTAATGAGTCCAACATCGATCATCATCATCATCATCGGCAGACACCTTTAGCTGTTGTCAAAAATGAAGATGCATCCTCGAATGACCATCATCATCTTCAACATCATAGACCTGCAACAGAAATCGAATCAGCAACAAAACCTGATGGTAAGCATATACAAAAATATTCTTCGGTATAACCGTCCATCACTTTAAAGCTGTCAAACTAAAATCATTAAATGACTCGCCTCTATCTGCATAATCGCTGCTGGTGAATTGATGATTTAGATTATGGGTAGAGAGTTCAATCTCAAGAATTAATTAAAATTGAATGGAATCGCGGGCAATGCTTTGTGAACTCGTATAGGGAAAAGGAACTTTTAATTAAACCGCCCTTTGTTGTTATACTTATTTTTAAATTTACGACGAAGTTCTATTTCTTCTGTGTTCTGTTGTAATAATATGGATGCCAGAATAGTTCCATGGTTAGACCTCGTTTATTAATCGCGCATACAAGTCCGCCCCCTTTCTCTCGTTTTTTGTATAATCTGCGTGTGGACTTTTGTATAGGCATAATTATTTAGCATGCAATCTGCATGAGATATTCGGGTTCAGCAGAAGGTTTCAGGGTGGTGTGGGAATTGAATTGAATAGTTTTGTTTTGTTTATTTTTGTTGTTTTTGGAATTTGCTATGCATACGTAGCTGGTGCAGGCTTCATGAACGTATAAGGGTCGAGAAGAATGGAAGGGTTCAGTAAAAAATGTATGGAATTTACTTTCTACTCCTGTACTATACTAGTACTGTACTTTAGCTCAGCTTATCTGATTCCTCTTTGATAGTTTTTTGTCAAGTGCTTCTAGGGCGGACCACTTGTTTAACTGCCTTCGTGATAAATTTATGCTGGAGTCAATGGGTTCCTGACCTTTTCTGAAGTTCATCATTGGAGATAGTGTTTGTTGAATTCTTCGTATAGAAATAAGAAGGCAATCCTTTCTATATAAAATAATTCATTTATTAATTTAATTGTTCGATTTGAGTGCAATAATTGTGACCTGAAGGTTTGGATGTTAGACAGCAAAGAGGAAGAATCCATAATGTATTTTTGACAGGAGGAAGTTCATCTTCATTACAACGAATATCTCTCCAGGGTGTGTAGGGGTTGTAAAGTGGCTAAGTCCAGTGTTCGAAACTACCATAACAGTGTTGGGCCAGAAAATTCTCAAGATGTTTCGTGACATCTATTTAAAAAAGTTGGCAGCTTTCTTCTGATAGCGGATGTTATTTTCCAAGTGCTGCCCCCATAAAGAAACACTGATTCAGCATTGGAGAGGAACAATCGTAGATTTGTCTTTAAACTTAAAGAGTAGTTTCCCGATATTTTGCACAAGATTCCAAACGAAGCTTTTGCTTTCCTGATTCGATTGTTACTATTTGGATCGGTTCCGCTATCGGTAGAGACAGTACTCTCAGCTCTCAAGACATTGAACATGAGGAACTTCCAAGGCTTCACGGATTTCAGCTTTATTCTCTTCCTTTGTTGTCATTTGATGGAGATCCATGATACTATGAAAGAGCAAGCATGTCGTGTGCGTAGAACAGATGTTTGTGGTATAATTGCAAATATACTCCGAATTTCTCCGCTTCATAGTTGATACTAGTTGACGAACCTTACTTTTAACTTGAAGCTCCTCGTACCACCTTCCAATATGCAGACCGTGATAGTTGGCTCCATCAGAAGTGGTCTTTTAACTCTAACAACTTATGGTTGTTGTGGCTGCTCGTAAGAGCTCTGCGAAAACACCGTCAAGTCCATCCGCTTTATTATTATATTAGCATTGCAGAAGTCAACAAATCGTTCACCAATGTCGTTGTTTTATTGATAAGATTGGAATTTATGGCTCCCAAGCCTCCTTCTTCTCGTCAGAAGAGAGCTCCGTTGAGGGGTAACACTGTATGATGTGGACACGACGTACTCTATGTCCGGATTCACCTTGAAACTCCCAGGAAATCAATGTTCTGAGAGCTGTTTTGGGAAAGTAGCCACCCAACGCGAGACCCCCTTTGGAGAATTTCCGGAATAGAATGACACCGTGCTACGAGTTGGAGACAAGAACGACTCCAACCCAGAGAAATCAGGCTTTTTGAGAATCTTTATTCCCTTCATCGGTAAGTGTCCCCAAAAATTACGACACTATAGATTGAAATTCTAACGCGTCTTTTGCACTACAGTGTTATTTAACATGCATTCTCATCAACGTAAGTCAAAAACAGCTGCCTCTCCAAAAAACGGCATCTTTTTGAAATATCCGCAACATTGAACTAAATATAGAAGAAAGATTTCTTTTTAGCATTTTTCATTAAAAAAATACATTTCCTCAGAAACACAATTTTTCTAAGATTTAAAAGTCCAAAAAAAAATCAGCAGAACAATAAAACGCAACCCTTAAACCAAAAAAAAAAAATCAGTTAAATTTTTGGGTTAAAAATCCTTTTTCTAATTCCAAATCTAAGAAAAAGGTATTGATTTATAGAAAATGCGTATAAAATCCTCCTAAGAAAAAAGAATTAAAAAACTACAGAACCGTAACAACAAAATCTTTCCATTGAAATATCAAACCTGAAGAAAAATCCTTAAAAAATCGTGAGAAAGTCCGTTACATTTTTATTTTACAAAACCCCCCAAAAAAAAAATCACTAGAATTTTCGTAAAAATCAAAAAAAAAATCTATTCCCCTAGTGCGCAATTTAAGTAGGTATAGCGTATAGCGCAAAAAAATGATTACAAATTGTGCGCAATCAACCACTTTTTACCGTAAAATAATTCAAAAAAAAAATATCTAAGAAAATATTGAGATGAGATAAAAAAAAATCCATCGTCCTAAAACACGTCAACCCTAAGAAAATTTATATTGCATGTCCCTCTATATTATGCACAGGATTGCCTTATGTGAGTGTAATGAATTTTTTTTTATATTTCGAAGAAATTACGGTAAAAAGTCCTTAAAAACGTTTTTTTTTTTTTTGTTAGAATCTATTCGTTTTTTTTTGGTTTTTTCTCTTTTTACATTGAAAGGCCCTTTAGTTTTTTTTTTCTGTTGGTACCTGAACTGATTTTACCGATATCAATCTACTTAAACGCAATCAATGTCCTGCTACACATAGGGAGGGATGTCGGGAGAGAAAACTACATCATCATCATCATCATCATCCATATCCTGGCTATCATTCTTGGTGATTGAGTATGGAAAATGCGCGCGCTTTTTTTTTCTCTTCCTTTTGTACTTTTTATTGAATTTTTTGATGCATTTTTTATACCTGAAATCCAGTCTAAGGATAATTGCAATTGTGCACGCAAACAGCGTCTTTCTTGATTAATGACTTTTGTTGTATAGTTTTTCTTAGGCAGATTTGGGGAATATTCATAAAAGAAAATAAAGAAATTTCTAATAAAATAAAATTAAAAAAAATGTTAAGGATCACCCCCAGGATATATGTATATGAACGTTTTGCACAAAAGAAAGTCTAGGGATATTTATTTTATGCGTAAATTATCACTCGGGATATTTCTTCCGGAGATGCAAAGAAGATACAAAGAGATTCACAGATTTCTTAAAAGATGTTTTTTTTTTTTTTAAGGATGTCTGAGAATTAATTTGAATTTTTGTAGAATCGTCAATTGTTAAGCATTTTATTGCTTAAGATACCAGAAGTCAGTTTTTAGTTAGATGGGTATGTCTATTTTTTATGGCATTGGTTGGTCCTGTGGTAATTTCTAAGGATTTTCTACCTTGTCTGACCCAAAATTTTATTCATACTCCTACCTGGAGTAAACGTGTCGGTTTTTACTTGTAGTTTTTTACGACTTTA
Organism: Syrphus vitripennis; assembly: GCA_958431115.1. NCBI lineage: Eukaryota > Metazoa > Arthropoda > Insecta > Diptera > Syrphidae > Syrphus > Syrphus vitripennis. Next base: position 125,715,305 of record OY288108.1, read on the forward strand.
TTGTTTTATGATTTTATTTTATAGCTAAAAAAAAAAACAACAACAAACGGTATGAGAGTAATTTTTAACATCTCAATGCGAATCGCAATTAACGCGCTTACTAAATGGTATAGATATTTATATATTTCCACGCATATCCTTGATCCCAAATAATTTTAAAGTCAATTTTTTGTTTGAATTTTGTATTTTTTTATTTTTACGATGATACCTATATTCTAAGAAGGTCATGCGGTGCGTGTAACTCTTCGTTTTTTTATTTTCAATTTTTGTGTATAAAGAACAGAAGGTGGAAATAGAAAAAAAAAATCCATAAAAAGGATGCGTGAGATGTTTTATGATTTAATTTATATTTTCAACGCCCGCACCGCAGGAACTCCTTAAAGTTTTTAGAAAAAAAAAAAACTAGAGGGATCAAAAAAATACACAAAAAATTGACTTTTCAGCCAGAAATAGTTTGGTTTTTTTTTATGGTAGTTCTTTTTGTAAATAGTAGGTAAGCAAAAGTTGTGTGTTTTTTATTATCTATTGATTGTTTTGTTTGGTTTAGGATTTGCATATCCAGATTTAAGTCGGAAATTTGCATTCAACATATTTTTTTTTTAAATAAAAGAAATTCCGTTGAAATGTGTCTTTTTTAGTTATTATATCGATATTTTTTTTAAGGACATGTTATTTAAGATGAATATTCAAGGACATGCATTTATTTTTAAATTGATTATGTATTTTGTGTTTTATGAGTAAATATAGGTACTAACAATTCTAGGAATCTCTTTCATTTTTGTATTAAGAAATGTTGTGTTGGATGAAGTAGACTCTTTATAGTTATGTCTTATTCAATTTCTAAAGTATCGATAAAAACATTACAAATGGATAGAATCGCCACAAGTTCTAAGTGATATTCAACTGGTTATTGTGATATTCAACGCCTACTCTTTAACACGAATATTTTTTATCTTTAATATTTTTTTAAACAGATTTGTTGAATGTTTTTGGGGACATTATCTTGCTGGACCACCTAACATGTCTCTGTCTGTCTGTAACTCGTAAAAATTAGTTTTACGAAATAACTAGTTCTTAGGAATTTTCGAGGTTCTAGTTTTGGCTGAATCGGTATGAACTTGAGATCCTTCAACTGGGTTTTATATAAAACTTGAAATTCGTAAAAACAGAATATGCTATGCAAGATTTTGAAAACCTCTTTAAACTTGTTTTGTCGTAAATTTAGTTTCGCAACGAGTCAATAACGGGGCTGTTCAGGTTGAAGGAAAATTGAAAAATAGGGTACCTATTTGTCGTATAATGTTTAAGACAAAACTTATTTATCTCAAAATTGACTCGTAACGATTTTAATAATTTTTTTTTAGTAAGGTTTCTTCAGTAATTCAAATTATTTGTTCAAAAACCGTTAGAAACGGTACTTACAATAGAACAGAATTTTTTGCTTTCGATTTTTTCAGAAATAGGTTATTTTTAATATCTACTAATAATAGTGCACATCCAAATTAAAAAAAAAAATATATTTTAGTTTTTTGAAAAAAAATTAATTTTTTAAATTTTGTTTATAAGTGTATATTATTAAATACTTAAAATTTCCATACCAATTATTTTTTTAATAAGAACTAATTTTTTTTACAAAAAATCGACTCTATCCATTTTTGAATGATTTAAAAAATATTTTTGCTATACATAAAATGGTATCTATAGTTTTGAAACCAACATCTGTTTTGGCTTATTTTAGCAATTCAAAAAATAGTAAATTTATTCCTTTTTCATATTTTTTTCTTCTGACATTATTTTGTTTTTTTTTCCTTTTTTTTATTTATTGTAAATAACTTTAACAAAGACGCAAGTTCGTGAATTTTATTTTCTACAACATTAATTAGTTCGTTTCCAGTCAATATTATTTATTTATCTATCGTTTAAAAAAAAAAACAATCATGGTATTCATTCGATCTCAAGAATACTAAAGGGATGAACAAAATACATACATATATTTTACTAAAAATATTGTTTTAAAATTCTGTTAAAAATTATTTTATTTCAATTGGGAGGATTCTTTAGTTATGGGTTATCGAAATACTCGTAAGTTCGTTAGGTTTTGTTTCGCTGTTTTCTTTTATCACGTAGTGCTCTTGAACAATATGATTGTTTCGTTATTTCCTGTTTATGTTAATAAATAGGTACCGCATTCGCGAAAAATCCCAAAAATTCATTAAAATGTTTCTAAGTTTTTGAAAGGCAACACAATTTTAAATCCCAACACTATTATGAAAATAATAAAATGCGAAATAAAAATTGATGTTGTATTGGAAGTATTAATTATAATAATGATATGTGAAAATGTTGGTAAACCTGCACCCAACCTGCGATATACAAATTTCCATTTGAAATTAGTAAAATTATGGTTTTGAAATCCATAACAAAGCGAAATAAAAAAAAACTACCGAACATTTAAATGCGAAGTTGTTAAACTGCGAACCAAATATAAACTGCGACGTGAGAAATCTCAACAACGTGAAAAACCTCAACAAAATGCACTTATAAAAACTTTCTTCCATAGAAAAACCTACCTTAGTAGTTTGCGTGTAATTACTACAACAAAATATAGTTGAAAATGACATATGTGTATTACCCACCTACCGATGACAAATCTATGAACAAAATCTTTTTTATAACACTTGTTAGAATCACATCATGCTTTTTCACAATCAATATCCCTCTGCTCCCTCAACTAGTATCCTTAAAAAAAAAATCTCAAAAAAAAAACCTAACCCACATTCTTCCAGATCGTTTCCCTTCAATTACACGCAGCATCGAAAACGAGTGTTTTACTTCCCATTACAACTAAAATCCAAATAAATATTAAGTAAATAAAAAAAGAAACTATACACAAAACAAGATTCTGGAAGACAGAACACACTACCTTCCTATAAGAGGCGAATCCCCCACCACAGTCACATCGCCGCTATACCATCTTCTCGATAAAAGGACGTAAAGAACGAGTGAACCAAGTCGCCATAACAACTCACAAGAACCAACAAAAAAAAAAAAAAAGAAGTGGTCTAATGTCCTTTTTAATATGACATCAAGTGGAAACACAATTTCTTCTATGATGGTGGTGATTTGGTCAACCCTTTTTTTTCTGACGTCCTTTTTGTTTTTTTTTTTTGTTTCTTCATACAGAATGTCCTTCCGCAAGTCCATTTTCGTAAATATTAATCACCCTCACACCTAGAAAAATAACCGGAAATATAACATACCCATAGATATAAGGATCTATAGTTGTAGCTTGTAAAAGTCCTTTTTTTTGTTATTGTTGTTTTACTTATAAGTATCTCAAGATGCATAGCTATACACATACACTAGGTACCTAGTCATCATTATCATTTCCATAAGATTCCAAAGTCTCAGTCAAACTCCCCCGACTCATAATCCTTAAAGGATTAGAGTTAGAAATTGCCAACCAAACCAAGCAATGGTGGGTGTTATATGTATATCTACTATGAGTTGAGTATAGAAGATGCAAACTTTTAGTCTCCCCAAGTAACATCTGCTCTCTGAAACAATAAGATGAGAAACAAAACAAAAAAAAAAGAAATGAGAAAACTTCCATTCTCTGATGGTTAACCCAAAGTGAATCCTAGTGGTGGTGGTCCATTGGCAAAGTGCAAGGACCATTGGTTGCAATATATAGTTCGGTGAGTTGGTAAACCTGCACCCAACCTGCACCCACTCAAGGAGAAATTTTCTCAAACTATAAAATTCGTGGATCTCCATCCTTTTGTGTGCAAAAATAATATATGCACCACCAACCACAACAACAACAACAACAAAATTGAAACATTAATCATAATCCACACAGCGAGAATGGTGGAACCAACGAACTTCTCGGAATTTTCTTCTTTACCTTTTAGTTACGTTCCACATCGTAGGTATAGTTGGAAAATCTAATTTATTAAGCCACACCCACCAAAATTCCAAAGATACTCTACCCCTCTAACCCACACATCGAACAAATCTATTTTGTGGATTGTAAATATAGGAAAATTCTTATTCGATTTTCCATGTGGAATCTATTGGTGCGGTGAAGAAATCATACGAGATACAATCTGGTAGAGAAAAAAAAAACACATACTTACATTCGTTACAGTTCTGTCGTGGATGCCGTACGTACCTATCTCTCTGCAGAAAAATCCGAACGGTAAAGAAGGATTTTTTGAATAATTTTGTGTCTTCTATTTTTTCCCCGTTACATTGTTGTCTCGCGCTCACCAAAAAAAAAAAAGAATTACACATACACACACTGTCTCTCTCTCATATACCTTCAGTTAGTTTTTTGTTTGAAAAATCTGACTTTACCTTATTTTTGCACACAGAAAATTGGACCGCAAAAAAAAATTGAAGAGATCTCGAAAAGGTGTCCTGCAGGAATTTCGAAAATTGTTTTTTTAGTTTTGAATGAAACACGAACGCGTTTGGATCGAAATTGTGTAAAGGACATTAAAAATAAACAGCAAAAAGAAAAAAAAAATATACAACAACAATTTAAATTAAGAAATAAAAATCCATAAAGTGCGTATTTGTATTGATGTCCTTTGGAAAAGCAATATTGTTCAAATTGTGTTTATTGCGTAATTTAGCAAAAAGGATTCATTAAAAAAGAAATAGTGGATTGAAAGTTTTGATCAATAATTTAGTGCGACAAAAGTTTAAATAAATTTGATTTTAAAAAATAAACTATTAAAAATGGTTATGTCTGAAATACGATGGAACAATAGTCCCGAGGATAATAATAACTCGTTGAAGCGTGACTTATTGAAGACACCAACAACAGGACATATGCAAAATCGATGTATGTATATTTTTTTTTGTTGTTGTTGCTGTTGTTGCCTATAGTGTTATAAAAATTGTGTCTATCTACTATTTATAGAATTTATTTTCCTTTTGTGAGATGTCGTCCTTTTTTTTTGCAATATGTTGCGAACCTTCTATGTTATAAGAGATTTGCACACTTTTCTTCAAGGATATAATTTTCTCTTTTTCTCTCTTTTGTTTAATTTGTTTTGCAATTAAATAAGGATCATCATGCCTACACATTAGTTCGAGACAATGCGATACCTGTGGTTTTCTCTTTTTTTTTTAAAAAGGATGTAAGGTATTTTAAGAAATTTGCAATCTTATTGGTAAATGGTAGGGCGGGTTAAGAGTTTTTGTTATGCAATTGCAGGTAGGTACATGTACTGTAAGGAGGTCATGAGAAAAGGATGTTGATCGTGGGGGAGATGTCTACCTACCTATAGATGACTTTCTCTATACAAAAGTCAAAGGACATATGCACCTAACCTACATATCCTTTGTAATCTGATTGAATAATGAATTAAGAGTATGATGCTTTTATTTTTGAATTCTTCCTTTTTCTTAAAGTTTTCTATTGAGGTTCGTTTCTTGACCTTTGATGTAGGTATACTTTTAGGTTGGAAAAGGTACTTGCACTAATTTTAACTATAGATATTGACAAGTAGTTTTTTTTCAAAACGGGCAGCGGCGGCGGTTTGAACCGTCAAAATATTTTTATTTTAATTCATTTTTTTTCCAGTGTGTCCTTATAATACAACTACCTAATAGATTTAATAGAACAAGTATTAAGGTTCATTTTTAAATCCTTTTATTTTATTAATGTGAATTAAGATATTTAGAGAAACAATTTTTTTTTTCAATCATTTAAAGCTCAGTTCCAGAAATATTTAAACGTTGATTCAGCAATTTGTATCGTCTAAAATTGGCGGGTTAGTTCAGGTTCAGCTCTGGTTTAACGATAAAAGCCAATTCCTTGAATTAACCAGCAGTGTTGAACCACTGCTAATCCGGGAAATCGGTCTCCGTTGATTTCATATATTTTCTCTGTCTCACTTATATGTTTCAAGTACTCAAACGTAAATTGGAGCTTATCCATTTCTCTAAATAGCTAAATTATTTGGCGAATGAAGTGATTTTATTTCATTGGCTTAATCTAGGCACTGGTCATGAGACTTAGACGAGTTGAACGCAATTATTTTTTGAGTATTCTCCGAGTCGCCTTAAATCCTCCTCGGACCTGGTTATTTCTTCAGTTACCTAACCATTATTGTCCTGATGATTATTAAACCGAGACCATAATTTTTCGAAACAGTGATTGAAACCAGTCCTCAATAGAGAAAGTCAGACCTTAAACTTTTTCCGAGAAGATTATTGAAATTCTATGATTTTAAATTGACGATAACGAGACTCTTACTTGGCGTTTCATTATAAAATAGTACAGTAATCTCGCAAAATGGCCCTTAAGCGGTCAGTTATACAAATGCAATACTTATTTAGCATCAATGAATAATTATTGAATAGTATTGATAAAACGGCCGCTCAATTAAACTTTGAAAATCCGGGCACGGAAAACGGCTCAGTCGATTAAGCGAAAAAAGTGGGTTTCGCAATTCTGTCTGTCAGTCTGTCTGTTGGTCTGCCTGTCGTTTATTGGTCTGTTGGTCAATCGGTCTCTTTCTATGTAACTTAACCAGAAGTCTAAGCTGGTAAAGCGGTTTTCTGCAAACTTTTAACTTAAGTTTTAAGGTAATTCCCTAGACGAAATTGAAATGCGTTGATAGCTCCAAAATAACGGTACCTGTCATATAACCAAGAACATAATTATCTCAAAAACCGTTTCAACGATTTTCATGAAATTGTTTAATGGTGTTTTGTAAGTAATTCTAATTTGATCAAAAAATATTCTTCAAAAAACCGTTATTAAAGGTACCTGCTATATAGAACCGAATTTCGATTTACTCATAAACACGCTTGAAAAAAGTTTTAACGACTACAAGTATAAGGCATCTTCAGTTTTGATATCAAACTCAACTTTTTGGCTTATTTTAGCATATCTAATAATGATGAACATTCTTCTTCCTATATTTTTGAATTCGGTTTGTACAGGTTTTCCAATAAAATATAAAGAGGAAAGTATGAAATTAATGATAGAAAACAACATCCGACAAATATCCTTTTCATGAAATTTTCCATCACCAAATCACAAAGTAGCTGCTGTATGCCCTCAAAAGCATCATGAATTCCATCTTTAAAGTCTGGATTCGACGCTGGTCACACGTTAAGGATGGAGAGGCTTTTCAACAATGAATCTTGGGTTTTCCGAGCCCTTGATGTGACAATTTAGCTTGTTGACGTAGCCAACGAGGTGGAAATGGGCCTCATCAGTCAAGATGATTTTTCGATGAAATTCCGGATCATTTTCATGCATTTCAAGGACCCAATCAGCAAAGACAAGATGTTGTTGATGATTGGGTGGTTTGAGTTCTTAAGTTGACTGAACTCTATAAGCCTAAAGACCATGACCATCAAAGTCTGTAAGCAAAATACAGTGTAATGTCGTTTGTGGAACGCCCAATTCCAAAGAACGACGAGGAATGGACAAACTTTGGTTTTCTTGAACATTTTGGGCTACAGCAGCAATATTGTCAGTTGTTCTTGAGCGACGTGCACAGGTTTTATTCACATCACTTAGGTACTTGTCCCGACGGCTCAAATTTTTCCACCAACTCCTGAATCGCAGTCCGACAAGGTGCTTCACCACCACAGCGCACAAAGACAAGATATTATATTGCGAATTCTGTCAAAAACGAGACCTGTCAAACATGGTGACGGACTGAGTAGTAACACATAAACACAACAACAAATATCAATATGGCCGAATTGGTTGCGTTACATTTTTATTAATGGCGTGGTTTCTACTTGTCAAATGTGAGAAAATTACAGCTTCAAAAGTGACAACTACCGAAATGGCGGGCTATTCAAAATAACACCTCTCATTAGAAAACCTTTTATCAAAGCTTATGTCTTCACCTAAAAAACGCTTTAACCATTTCTTCAAACTTTGAACTGTTGGTGCTTGGCAACCTATTTTTGCAGACTAAATCCAACTGGAGCTGGCTTATAACTAATTAATTTGACTTATTCGAGTATCCTTACTATTGCAGAGTTGCCTTATTCTATTCTGCAGTTTTACTTGCTTAAATCTATTCCCAGGTAGTAATACATAAAACTACAAAGTATTTGCCACATTTTAATTTATTTCCCCATTTGTCTATGGCTTTTAAGAACAAAACACATTAAACAATTAAAATGCACTAAACAAATTAGATCATCCATGAAAATACACATTTTCAAATATTCCAATTATAAAAAAAAAAGTAATTTACCTAAATACATAGGAGTCCCGAAAACCATCACTATCCCGACCTCAAATGCCCTTTCTCACCCCTCGCCTCTTTTATTCATTTTATAACAACACTACGTATGTATAATAAACAAATTTTGACCTCATGCCCTGCACCCCCTACAAAACAACACATAACAATCCCATATCCAATTGAAATGCATAATTTATGTTAAAAATCTCATTTTACAGAATGAAAAAAAAAAAAAGAAAAACCAAAAATCCCATTCTTACATCTGTCATCTGCATCGCGCGTCTGGCACGAGCCGCATACAGGAAAAGCATTATGTATTTGTTGTATCGGTCGACAAAAAAAAAAAAAACATCAAATGGGACCCTTTTATGGGCCGAAACGAAATAAATTTAAATTTTTGAAATGCATGCGCGCAAGAGAATTTCGAATTACTAGAACACTCACACCATTATCCCATTTTAAATTTTTGATCCTTGTTGTTGCATTTTCAACAAGGACCAATACCTAATTGCCCTCTTTTTGACCCCTCGTTGGGCAGACAATTTATAAATATTCCACAAAAAGAAAAGGTCCTGGTTTTTGAAATCATGTGGGGGATATAATACCAAGATGGACATTGTATGTCCTTTGTATGCATTGAAATCCTTTTTTTTCTGCATTTTCTACCGAGATTAATGTTAGTCGCGTGTCAAACTGTATTTTTGCACAGTTATATTTATAGAAGGGGTCACCATTGACCACCATATTAAATTCACACAGGATATACGCGCGCTTCTATAATACAGCATCAAGGATATCGATTTTAATGTCTGGTATTGATTTGCAAAAATGCAAGGATGTTGTGTGTACTATATCTATTCATGTATCGAGGGGGATTTTTCTCTCTTTATAGTTTTTGTGGCGAAATTAGTTCCATTAGCTAAGGACTCACGCACACAAAAATAATCTAAACAAGGACACGGCGACTCGACTACTATTTTTGGAATGTAATTTTACCCCAAAGAACAAATAGAAAAAAGAATATACCTAAAATAGGATCCACTTGATGAGATATGTGAAAAGAGAAGAACAAAAAAAAAAGGACGAACAGCAGAACAAAACTCTCGCATCCAGACATAAGTGGAATGGGTTAACGAAACGATTTCATTTCTAATTATCTCGTCTAAGTATTTGTTTTATTTTCATACGCAGGGATTTCATTCAATGCGCATTATCCTTAGGTGTTATTAACCACCAAAATAATGAATCAAAAAAGAAATATCCAAGACATTGTTTCTCGTCCTGATTCACTGAGTAGCTTTAGATTAGGTATTCTTTATTTTTGCTTTAGTTGATGTCAATGTCCTTTCTATTTTTTTTTTTTATGTCGAAAGTGTAGGTATGAGCTGCACCTTGGACAGTTTGGTAATAAATTATCTCCAAGTCCTTAAAGATTAACACTCTTGAAAGTTACACAAAGTATAACAAGAACAAAAAAAAAGTATAGGTACATAAATATCCTTGAATCCAGGGTGTTAATGAAATAGCCACTTTGGTTGAAATTCATCGCGTCGCGTCTTAAGTCTTCGTTTAACTGTATATTGTACATGGCCATATCTCTCTGACATAAAGTCTGTGCTCTGAAAGAAAGAAGAGGACTCTTCCAAAAGAAAACCAGGTGGTGGATATGTGTGTCCTTATGCTTGTTGCACGTTGTTTTTTTTTTTTGTTTCATTTGGTCAGCCGGTTTTACTCCCGACTTTGTCGATACATTGTAGGTATATCCGTGAGTACATGGTATAGGTGGGTAGAGTGTTTAGTACCTAATGTCCAGTCCAGTCGATGGCATTTGACCGGTTGGATATTGATTTTTCTTTGGGCCAGTAAGTACCTACCTATCCCTACAATATTCGTATTAAAGTTGATATTTTATGAGTGCATTGAATGTTATGACCATCAGAGCCGGCTGTTTCGGTACCTATATACAAATAACTGAATGTAGCAATATGGTCAGGAAAATTAAGGTCGTAAAAGTAGCAGTTGCATATAAGTTATAAAATTAATTAAAACGTTTTCATTTTGAGTCCTTTTAGTTTGTTATTTTTTCAAATGCAATTTTGTGGTTGATTTTAGATTTAACTTTTAAATTTTTTCTTTGCAGATATCAGTCGATTGTCGAGGTCTCCATCGCCACTGCAAAGTAATGGTGAGTTTTATTATTTATATACCACATACATATAAAATTATTTATTTTTTCAATAAATGGAGCAAAAATTACCAAAACTAAAATTTTAAAAAAGTGCGTATACGCCCTAGTGTACCATATAGTTTTTTTTTTTTTTTTAAACGTCATATTTTGTGGTTCAACTTTGATTGAAGGTAGATTGATGGCTGTGTAAAAAATGAAGCAATTATATCGAAGCAAATTTTGCGTCAAAATCTAAGGTGTTCCAGTCATGGATGACTTTAGGTACCTTTTATACAATACACAAACATAAGATGAACATAAAAAGCTGTTTAAGGAGTTTTCTTATGCATATTTTTGATTTTTTTTTTCAAACTTTGTGGGAATCATCTTTGAATTGAAATCCGACAGGATTTAGGTTTTGAACGCACTGCTCTCAACCTACCCCCCTCGAAAATTTTAAAAATCATCATTTTACAGATACATATGTACATCTTTTAAATTATAAGTCTTTTTCACTTTCAATTGATAAAGTCGTTGAGTATTGTAAACCTACAACATAAAATTTTGAAAAAATCAGTTAAAAAAAAAATTCTCATCTGATGAACCTCAAGGTAGCCAGTTAGGTCCAGTACTGTTTTTTTATTTTTAAACTAATTCTTTTCTTCTTGTTTGTCACTCTATTCAGTATTCGAGTATTAGTTATTGGCAAAAATAACGGGATTACATGAAAATGGAGGTTCTGTGCCAACAAAAAATTAAGTAAAATCAATACTTTTTGAAAGATATTTTTAGTTATACTTAAATACCTACTGATTCTGAACTTTGAAATATTTTTATCTCGATAGAAGCATATGCCAAGCAGTCATACATTTAATTATTACAAATTTCTTTAAATCCTTCACACTTATTACTCACTTAAGTGCAATTTTAATTGAAGAACCTTGTTAACCGAAATTCCAATATTCCTACCTACATAGGCTCGTGCTGATAATTTATTTATAGTTTTTTTTTTCAAGACCCTTTTCAATTGGTTTAAAATTAACACATCACTGAAACGACATTCTCGCACTTTGAAAAACCCAAAGCAATACCTCTTTACGAAACGATTACTTTTCGAACCTAATCGCTCCTCAAAATGAAAAAAATAGACTCTCCCTAAGCGTAAGCCCCTCCATCATCAATTCGTTATAGTTTTCATTTCGAATACACTCAAAAAGTGGGCACCCTATTATCAAAAGATAGGGGTAAGAAAAATATCAATTCCCTACTCTTAAAAAACACCCTTCTATATTCAAAAACAACATCTGCTTACAGAAGATGAAAACAAAAAAAAATCTAAATCAATGTCGTGATCCTAAAGCCTTTTGTTTAAAATGAAAATAAAAGGATTCGAAAATCCACTCTCTCTCTCCCTTTTGGTTTTGGGTTTGTTTAGTTTTTGTTAAAAGTGAGACACAAGTTCTTCGCACTTTCTTATATAAGGAAGAAGATCTTAAGAGGATTTAATATTAGCTATAAATGTATAGCACCCTTTCCATATTTTAAATCGAACTGAAGTCGTATAATAACTCACTTCTTTAAGAAGATGTCAATTTAGTCCTTTTTTTTGTTTGTTGTTGATGACAAAATATTTACAAGCCAACAAAATGTATACAAGGACAATTCAGAGTGTGCCAATCTTTTCCATTTCACACGATATAGATATAGATCCCTGCATAACCCTCAAATTAGGTGAATAAAAAATGAAAAAAGGATATTTTTAGAGCGAAAGGATAAGACATGCATCGCACATGTGAATTCCTTATGAATAAAAAATGACTATATAAAGAACATTTGCATGGTGGTCAGTCTGGAATCTAGATTCAAATTCTACAAGAACCAACAACAACAACAAAAAAAAAGGACGATTTTCATAGCGAATTTGAATTCCAGGACATTCCCTGTTGGCACTGATTTGATGGTCAGTAGTATATATAAATGATGATGCAGATATCGACTTCTTCGTCTCTCTTCAATGCGGAACATCTGTTTTCATTCCCATCTACAGAACACATTATTATATTTCCATATTGAAATAGGACACGTTTCGTCCTTTTTACAGTACGTGATATATCGAATAATATGCAGAATAACTGTTGTTGCCAATTCAAATGACCATTTGAATATTCGATGAATGTATGTTTGTATATTTTTGAATTTCAAAAAGATTTTGTTCCTTTTTATATGATTATTATTCATGTCCTTTATTTGGCTAACCTAAGTGAGTATATTTGAGAGAAAATAAAATAAAAAAAAAAGGATACGAATTTGCAAACGTAGTTTCACACCTTTTGAACAGCCATCAGCATTTGAATAAAACCAATTCAAACGAATTCAGGGGTGGAATTGAAAATTTGTTTTTCATCTGCATCCTTTATTTTTTTTTTCCAGAAAAAGGATAACAAACATCGCACCTTATAAGAATATCCATATAAATTTATATTATTATTTTTTTTTTTTGCACCATAGTCATCGATATTCAATGATTTATTTATGCATTCGTTTGGTGTATGTCAAAATGAAAATAAATATCCTTTCAGCACCCCCAAACAAACTAACATTCGTCAAGGACTCGTCAGTCCGATATTGGACTCATTCAAAACGACCGACCGAAAAAAAAATAAAACATGAAAACTCACTTTCCCTCTAACATATAAAGTGCTTGTTGAGGTAAAGGGAAGCATATGCATTAGGTACTACAGAAGCGTAGGTATTCGTCCTTTGAAGTATGCGAAATGTTTTCTTTGAATTTCACTCCTTTTTTATCGGTTCGGTTATTCGATTGTGGTAACCAGTGGACTATGAAATTGACCAATTTCCATTGCAATATCACGAATATTTTTCAAGTGAGTGAGAGAGGGGGATGGTTTTTATTTTGTATGAATAATGTCCATTAGGCAAAAGGATTCGAGTAGTGGCACAGTATATCCTTGCCATGTTTAGCATAAAATTTTAATTTTAAAAGGTCTTGAAAATTGATCAAAACCGCATGTGATATGCATATCAATTGACGTTTATCATAAATTTTCTTTTTCGTTTTCACTTTGCAGTTTCTGATGATGGAGACAGTGTTGGCAACACAAGTGACCGTTGTCGGTCACCTCTAAGCCCACCAAGACATCACCACCTTCATCATCATCATCACCAAGAAGATGAAACAACAGAAGCCCTCAATCTTACCAGCGACAATTCTCGACACAGTGCAACACCACCGTCACAATCAGCGATGGTTATGAATACCACTCCAACATCATCCCTTCAGATTCCCAATCTGCAAGCATCAGCAGCAGCAGCAGGACTTGTACCAAATGCTCTGGGTTCACTAATGATGCAGAATCCTCTGCTAGCTGGAGCCGGACTCAATACGATCTCGTCGCAGGACTTTAGTGCCTTCCAGCAGGCTCTGCAAGCACAACAAGTTGCCCTGCAACAGCAGTTCCAAAACTACATGGAACTCATTCATAGTGGTTCGGTGGGAATGCCCAAGGATGATCCAGCAGTTGCCACACAAATTGCTGCCGCCCAGTTTCTGCTTCAGAATCGAGTGCAAGCATTGACACAAGCAGCTCAGCAGTTGCAGGCGTTACAGAAGCAACAACAGCATCAGCACACCCATCAACAGCAACAGCAAGCTGAGATCCAACAGCAAATACAGCAACTTCCAAATATACCAGCGATAGTTAAATCGTCTCATCATCATCACATAACATCGACTTCAACGCCAACACATCGCAGCCCGATGAACAGCCCAGCGAGTAGTCCTCTGCATCATCAGAACACCCAGCATCACACACCGATTGGTGGAGTTGGTAATTACAGTGCAAGCAATCAAGTGACTCCACCGAATAGTGGGAGTTTGAAGGTGGGTGGGATTCTGACACCCAGCACACCTGGTGGAGCTCCACAGACACCACAAATGCCAAAAAATATGACTGTCAATCAGCAGCGTGCAGCTGGTGAACCATCACCTGAGGAAACCACCGACTTGGAGGAATTGGAACACTTTGCAAAGACCTTCAAACAGAGGCGGATAAAACTGGGCTTCACACAGGGAGATGTGGGCTTGGCCATGGGCAAGCTGTATGGTAATGATTTTTCGCAGACGACCATATCACGTTTTGAGGCGTTGAATTTGAGCTTCAAGAATATGTGCAAGCTGAAGCCGTTGTTGCAGAAATGGCTGGAAGATGCAGATCGGACTATTTCAAGCACTGGAGGGTGAGTACTTTTCGATTTTTGTTTTTGAAAATTAATATCAGTTTATTTCCTTGAAAAAAGCTTTTCGAACTTTCAAAGCTCAACAAGTTGCAACACTTTACACTTTTTGGTTATGTTTCTTTCTCTTCAACAAATGTTTCGCACCATTTTTTTTTCAACTTCTCCAATTTTACTTCCAAGGCAGATTGAGTTGAACAGTTTTTCTAATCGATACATTTTTTTGTTCTTTTCTTCTTTCTTTAGAGTTTTTGATCCAGCAGCTCTACAAACCACCGTCACAACTCCCGAAATAATGGGTCGTCGTCGAAAAAAGCGCACATCCATTGAAACCTCCATTCGGGGAGCTCTCGAAAAAGCCTTCGTCTTGAATCCTAAACCAACTAGTGAAGAAATTAGCCAACTAGCCGATCGACTTTGTATGGAAAAGGAAGTTGTTCGGGTGTGGTTTTGTAATCGCCGGCAAAAGGAGAAACGTATTAATCCATCGATGGATAGTCCGACGGGGGCGAATGGTGGCAATGAGTCACCCTATATGATGATGCACTAAGCCAACAACAAAAAACAAATTAATGGACTGGTGAATTGTTGTTTTTTTTTTTGCAATCGAATGAAGAAGTGGTTGTTTTTGTTGAGAGAACAAAAAAAAAACACCCTTCTTTGCCTATTTTAAACTAATGTACAGGTGAGTCGCTAAATCTTTTTTTTTTTTGGAAAATACATTTTTTTTAATCTAGTAGTGGGTTTTAGGGGGTTCAAATGTTCTCAAGATTTCTGGGACACGGTGACTCATATAGGTGGGGACACGGGCAACAACTTTTGACAAATATGATTTTTTTGTCTTTTTTCTGTCCGAGTATGACACATTGCTTTCCTCGTAAAAAAAGTTCCCCTCTCTGTAATACCAGGCGCTTAAGACCTTGGAGTCTTGTGAAACTTTTAGAACTTAAAAATCTCCTAAAAGCACACTACAAAATTTAAAATTAAAAAAAAAATAAAGTACTCAAATTAATAATTTATTTTTTTTTTGTTTCTCTTTATTTTCTTTCAGGTAACTAGACACACATCAAACCTAAAATAGAATTAAAAATAACCAACAATATAAAAATAATACTAAAACTTAATTAAGTCAGTGTAATATTAAATAAAAAGTATTTAAAGTATAAATGCTATAAAAATATTTAAAACAAAAAATTTTAAGTAATAAACTTTACTTTTAAATATATATTTTTTTAAACTCATTTTCTGAGTTCAAATAGAAAAAAAAAACTAAAACTGAGACCCAAAAAATTTAAGTAAATGAACTTAATTTAATTGATTAATTTAAACAAAGTTTAATAAGAATTTAAATTAATAATAATTTCTGTGTAACTTTTTTTAAACAACATTTATTGTAGATTATTATATTGGTGTACCTCTGAAATTGATCTACTTAAAGTTTTTTTTTTGTTTTGTTTTGTGTAAATGACTTGATGTTTTTTTCTTTCAACCTACATTGTAATAAATAGCTGTTGTGTCCAAAATGTAAAATGTATAAACTGATAAGATTAATTAAATAATTTACTTTATGTTCTTTTGTAAAAGTAGGTAATAAGATTATAAACTATTTGTATAGTAATGAATACTGTGATAATAAATAATGATTTATGAAAAAAAAAAAATAAAATGAAATAAGAAATAAATCGCAATTGGAGAAATTAATACAAAAATAAAAGTTAAAACTTGATAAAATAAAAGAATTGGTGTTTTTTTAATTCAAATATTTCAGATTTTAAAAAAGTTAAGAAGCTGGAAACTGATTTAAGGTAAGTTCAAGGGATTAGATTTAGAATCAAAGTTTAGTTTATATCTATTTAGGGTTTGAAAATAAAAATATCAGATTTTTTTATTTCAAAAATGCTCCAGAAATTGTTTATTAAACAAATAAATTGATCTTCTTCGAAATAATTAGCTAAGATTGTGAAGCAATCAAACAATACTTTTGGAACTTGGAACAAATTTTTAATTGTTTTATAAACTTTAATAATACAAAATAAAAATGTTGTAAATTTTAGAAACGCATTTTTGACAGTTAATTTTGTATACCCAACTTTTTTTTTTTTTTGACATTCAATTCAATATAATAAATAACTTTTTTTTTCATTGATTATTATTTATTTAATTATTATTTCTCCATTTGCAAATCCTGAACCGTCGGAATTTTTTAGAATGAAAGTTTAATTTTTCAAGACCATTCATCCATAGGAAAGTACTGTTTTCGTGTCAAATCTTAAGTTTTAGTGAAGTTAAAAGCAAGTATACCTACCTTAAAAATTTGGAATATTTTTAAAAAAATATGAACCAACATTTATTAAAATGTATAACATTTTTTTATCGAATAATTTAATTTAATTAATAATTTAAAACTAAAAAATTGTATAGCTACTCGTATGTCAGGGTCAGTAATTCAGATATGGTTGCACCAGTCGAAAAATTTAAAAAAAAATCAGGCCACCTGATTAGAGCTGGCCACGAGAGTGACATACTGGGGGTTTTTCTTTTTTAGTTCAGAACAGGGTATATGAACTGTCAAACAAAAAATCGTGTTTCTTTTTGAGCTCAGAGTGTATAACAGTTCAAGTTTGTGTTTCTTTTTTTGTTGAGAGCATGTTCAGAGATTGTTCGGGGCGCACTCAATGAGCTCGGTATAAAAAAACTGAGCAAACAGATTTCAATCCTGAACGCACTAGCTCCGAGGAAAGTTCAGAGTATGTTCAACAAGCTCGTGCTCTGTTCCGTGCCCTGCTCTGAATGAAAAAAGAAAAACTCCCACTGAGGTTTACGGTAGTCTTTTGAGTAAAGTAAATCATTTGAAAATTGATTTGAAAACATAAAATTGATTAAAGTCTTGAATCAGATAGATGCAACGACACTTGCAATTAGTTGGTCGGTCTTAAACGTAGATCAGTTTAAAAATTGGAGACCTGTTTCTGCGATCAACCCGGCAAACCTAAAAATAGGAGCACAAAGATGAAGAAGGAAAGTAGAAGAGCTATTTCGATATCATGATAATGAAAAAGAAAAAGAAGACAGAATTTTGGAATACAGAATTTTTTAACCCAATTAATGGTTTCTACAGAATAACGAGTATGACCCCTACCCAAGTAAATATGCAATTAGACTCGGTAGTCTAATTGAAAAAATTGGCTCAAACTAACAAACAAACTAATCCCAAATAGACTTACTCCCACTAGACAAAATGAAATTCGGAATTGTTTTACTTGAGTGTTAGTTCTTTATGAAATTGGTAAGTCGCAAATGATCTAAAACCCGATTAAAAAAGTCAGCTCTTATCGTAAAGTACAGTTCACTTCAGATGTAAAATGCAGCAGAAAACGGAAGCCCATCGAATATAATCAAGTGACTATATTAAATTGAATTTCTAGTTCAGATCAGAAACGTTAAAATTTCAGATCTTTGTCACCATGTACCATCAGCAAAAGACTTTGTTATCTAACTGTTTTAAATCGGGTTTTTCTTTTGCCATTGCTTAAAATTTTTTTTGATAAATTTCCTTATGCATAGAAATTAAAACATTCAACTCGTCCAAACATCCAAAATCAAATTCAGCAATAATAATTCCTTTTATTCAAAACCCTGGATGCATATATTAAACATTCAAAGGTGCGTGTTATTTCCAAAGCCATAGAATCAGAACTTACGAACCATATCTCTGCTAAATTATCATTAACATTTCTGTTAATTGTAAATAAATATTTTCCAATCTATCTTAAAGTCTGACAAACATTAAAATTGTGTTGAAATTGAAAACGCATAAAACCTATATACCCACCTAAGTGAGTATATCTTTATTGCATTTTGCAACAATATAATAAACCATCATTTATTTTCTTTTGTTTTTCTTTTGTTTAAATAATAAAAACAAAAAAAATTATTTTTATAGAGCAATTGTTTCATATAAACGTAAGTGCATTAAATATACATAATATCTTCCCTGTTTTTTTTTTTATAATCTTCTTTGCTGAATATGCATTAAGGAAATGTCAATTCACCTCCACTGCCAACTGACTGCCATCTATCGGAATGAATCTTATTCATGCGACTGCATGATGATAAAAATATAAATTTGAATTCGACTATGCCTGATATTATATCGTAATGTGCATGGAAGAAGATATACTCTTTACTATGAGTTAGATGCCAATCTGCACGTTTTCCTTCTTAAATCATCCACTCTGATGATTTTAATTGCTCCAGAACTCAGACTGCTTCCCTCCAGCACTATATAGCTCCAGTCGCATATATCCAACTCGTTTTATTATTTTTTTTTCCATTTCCAGACTTGTAGCTTGGAGATTGCCTCTTGCCCTTGGCAGTACTTCCCGCCCGCATATAAAAAGATTCCATGAATTAATTTCAATTTTGCATGTTTCGTTATTAATTTACTTCTTTAGTTTATTTGAATTGCGGTGTCGCTTTAATTTCCATGGAAGTATATTAAAAACGTTTGTCTGATTGTTGTTTTGTTTTTGTTGTTGTTTTTTTTTTATATATGGTTTCAACTATTCGCGCGGCTGCCTTTTGCATTTGCAAAAAAAAAACTCGATTCGGGTTAATTTCCACCCTCGGCTTCAGATGAAAGCGCTAAGCCTCTGTGTCTCATTCGTCACACTTGTCAAGTTCAGAGATGCATCCGCTATAATGACTTGGGCTATCACATATAATATTCAGTATGCTAAGGAGGTCTGTAAAGTGCGCGTTCGCCATAGTGAAGGCGGATTAATTATGTTGACGCGCGGCTCTCCCGAGACAGCTAAACAAATGAAGGCGCCATTTGTTTTTGAAGGTTGTATGATTGCGATGGTGTGACCAGCACACTGTTGTTGAAAACTTTTTTTACATCGTGGAAGAACGATAGCTTTAAAAATTACATTATTCAAGGATCCTGGGAACTGGTCCTGTCTTGGTGATTTTTTGTATGATGGAAATTGAAATTAAAACAAAGTTTACGTGTTAAACTCGAATTAACACTTAAAATAAGTTTAGTGAGTTAATCCTGGATTAACTGCAAATACGATTTCTGAAATAAACATAAGTAAAAGATCGATTTCCGTACTGTCGCACATAGAATTCTATTGATTTTCGACAATTAATGGTTAAAGATAATTCTTCACTGAAAAACTACGTCTGAGTAATATCTATTTTAAATTATTTGTAGGATTAACTAACTCCAATGAAATGAAAATATTAGCCTAAAGACCAGTTAGTCAAGACTTTAGTTCACTGATTTCGATGGATTAGCTGTGGTTCAAAGATGTTTCAAGCACGGAATTGGCTGCTATCGCGCACAAGAAACTTGAACCAGAGTTAAACGTCAACTAAAATAATAAATGAACTAATGAACTACTGTTAAAATATTTCTGCAACTGGACCTAAGTAGTTTAAAATTCCGCTAAAAGATGTCTTACAGTTGGAATATGTGTCATTGCAATGGGCTGTTATTATATTATAAAGGATAATCCCAAAATATATTGAACTACCAGTTTTTTATTCATCTTCAGAAAATGATACACATATGGTCACACTAAATATAGGGTATGCTCTTCTTTATGTCACTGTGCAGTTTTGTTGAATTGATTTTAAAGCTGTGATAACATTGTAATGGCGGGCGCAGGGAAAGAAATGAAAGATTACTATTTAATTTTTATGAAGTCTAATAAAATGCATTCTACGATAATACACAAAACAAAATCAGCAACTTTATATACATAATGCAAGTTTATGCTAAAGGTATATGAAGCATATTTTATATGTGAAGAATAAATGATACATTGTAGCATTTTGAATTGTTGCTTGATTATTAATTACATGCTTTGTCGGCATCATGCAAGTCTTCAATTATGAAAACAAGGTATAACTTCATAGTATATAAACTTTTGCATACGGTTAACATAATTATAGTGATGCCAAGAAAAGAAATTACTTTGTGTCATATTTTATCAGATATGAGTTGGTTTCTAGAAATAGAGATCTGTGAAGATTTATTTGACACTTGCTGCCCAAATGGAAGCAACATTTAGAAAAAAATATGTTTTTTCTTGGAATTGTGCTGAGAGGTTATTCGTCCCGTTTCTGCCTTAACGTCGTACTTATATGCAAAAAAAAAATGGTTCAAGACTAACGTAACACATGATTTCCTTAAAATGAAGTCAATATTTTAGGGGAAATTATGTAACGATAGAAACTTAATGGTAAACGTTGTAAAAGTGTAAGATGATAAAATGTGATACAAGACAAAAATTTTTTTTCCCCCCATTTAGGTGGGATCTACTTATTTTTCAGTTTTATTTTTAAATATGCACTGGAACAATTGTTTTAAAATTGAAATATAAATATTTTTTTTTTTAATTTCTTTATTATTTTATATTTTTGTATTTTGAAGGCTTGATTTCTTTTTTAATACCAAAAATGAGGGTACGTACATATCATCTATTTTGTTTGGCCTTTTTGGGAATTCAGATTTTTTCGAAACCGGCTCCCACGATTTTTTTGAAAAGAAATACAATGAATTTAAAATGATGCTGGCTCACTTTTGATTAAAAAAAAGATCCAAAATCTGGGTGGTACTGTCCCGTAGAATCATTTATTTGATTTTCGAATTTACCAAAAACCGGTTCATTGGATTGGATTGGATCAAATGTCTTATGGAAAAGCATCTCAAATTTAAAGAAAATATTCAACACTTGGATTTTGAAAACTGTGGATTTTGAAAACTAAATACATATTTCAAAAACGACTCGATACAAATTTTTGAAATACAGCACAAAGCGATTTTTAATATTATCTTTCATAATTTAAAAAAAAAATTAATTTTGCTTTCGAAAATAAAGGTACCTCCCTGACAAATGTTTCAAAAGCTGTTTTCAAAAATTTGATAAAATTCAAATCTAATTTTTTTTAATGTTTAGTATTAGAAATACCAATTATAAATATGCACATATTATTTAAGGTACGTCCCAAACAAATGCTAAGAAAAACCGGATTTCGAAAATCTCAAATTTCTCGAAAACGTTTCGATTTGATAAAATTTTGTGTGCATTATTATAACATATTATTATTATTATAACATATTATCAATCGGTAAAAAAATTCAATCCAGACATTACTAACGGTACCTCCCACAAAAATGTAAACCGCCTATTTCGATAAACTCAACTAAACATGGTCTGTGCTATGAAAAATAAATTAACATTTTTAGGATTTTTATCTTTTAAGATTTATTTTCAGAACCTGTAAATTTAAGAATTTTATTTCAATCATTTTGACAAATCTTTTTGGTTGACGTTGTAAAAACACAACTTGAACTTTCTGAGACATCAAAATTTTTAAATTTTTTTTCACATTTTTTCTAACTGCACAAAAAATAGACATTTCATTTTTCTAAATCCTTACATTTCCCAGATCTCACTTTCGAATAGAAGAATTGCAATTCTTGTTAATATCAGTCATGCCATTGGACTGCTTATGTTTGCCATCCGTCTGTAAGTGTCATCGAGTATCAGTCAATCGTGTCGGGTATCAGTCTACCAGCTACTTAACCGCATCCTTGCTTCATATGACCTTGTTATAAAATGGACAGAACTTATTTCCGTGAATGTAAGGCTTCCACTATTAATTTAGTTACAGAATAAAACCCTCTCGGACATTTTCAAATTTTTTTTATTTTATCCTCGATCTAAATTCATATAAATACATAATTCTAATTTAAAAAAATAAAAATAATATTTTCTAAATATCGCCAAAAGTTCGCTTTGATTTTTTTTTCTTAAAATCACATTTTATCCTTTTGTATAACCATTCGAACATAATTTCTCAAATGACAGAATCCAATTCCAAAATTCATGTAAATAGCCCTCTGCTATAATCCCATTTCTGTTTGCGTATTGAAAGCCATTATTTAGAGACTAATACAAAAACTAGCTTTAGCCATTGGATTAGGCTGCAAAATTGGTTTCCACACATAAGTGTATATAGAATTTTTTTTGTATTCTCGTATATATGTACATGCTAGGATACGAGTATATCTGCACCTCTTGGGATAAGCAAATTGCACAAGGACAACCAGGCATTTCTATAAAAGATATATACGCAAAATCACAATCCATAAATATTCATAGTCACATTATTCGAAAAATGCCATTTCCGGGCGGTCCAGTACCAACTATACTTACATATTTTTGTGTACACATGAATGTCCTGTGAGTCCTTGGTTCAGCCAGCTATAGCAGCAGCAGGTAGAATTCCCATTCTTCGTGTGGGGGTGGATTCGAATTCGAAAAGAAAAGTCCGTCGAATGAACATAAATTTACATGGCATTATGCTGGACCAAATTGCGGATGTTGGACCAAGGATCTAAGCTGACCAACAACTGTGGAGGGGTTACCAAAAATTTCATTCACTGAACAAAAATAACATCAAGGACTTTGCTGCCAAAGTGTGGATCTCTGTGCTCGTTCGTGGTACACAAAATGGGTAATGAGAAGGAAAATTATTTCTATACCCTCTCGCCAGAGAAGCCGTGTTCAAAAATCTAAGGCAGCGCACACATTAAATGTGCCGGTGAAGAGCAAAATTCAGGACACTACTTTCCAACTCATCTCTTCGTTAGACGTTTCTAATAGTAATTGTTTTCCATATCCACCCTCGCATGCTGATTGTTGTCAATAGTTTCGTTTTTGGTGCATTTTTATAGGACTTCACCATCACCAGGTGTTCTGCAGGACCATGGACCGAGGTATGGTGCATCACCAGGACGTCCTTGGTAGAGCAGTTGTTCGTCGATGATGATGGTTTGGGATTCATCTGCGCGTTTTGTTTCCTCGAGTATTTTGTTTTGAAAATGTTTGGAATTGGAAAAAGTGTTTTTGTTGGGCATCCTTTGAGTCCTTGTGCTAATACAATGAGAGTAATTTTGTTGTTTTGTGAGAGACAGAGTGACCAAGTAAGTGATTTATTGTCGTTCAACGGTAGTGTCTGCAGGGTGTAGGCGTCGACTAATGGCCGATGTGTTGTTATAGTAGTGTTTTGAGTATTTTTTTTTTGTTCTGCTTCTATCGGCAATCTATTGATATGATGGCAATTGTTCTAATATCATCCGAACTTTTGGCACACTCTTGACCCGAAGTCAAACCGCGCTCTTTTAAACAATAGAATGTATGCGTATATGGACATTTAAATTTATTGCAAAAGAAGATACAGGAAGAGGGGGCGAGCGAGTGATTTTAAAGGGCAATCTAGATTATTCTGCCTTTTTTTCTGTTGTTGTTGTTGTGAATTTTTGTCGATTGGGAAGCAAACAGACGGCACGAGCCTCGATGGTGCTAATAGAGACGCATAGCGAAAGTGATGCAATAAATTTCATTCTATTTTTTTTGAAAAAAAAAAGTGAGAACAAAGCGAAAACCGATTGGGTAGATTGATTTTGTTGAAAGGAGACCAAGATATATAATGCATATGTTTGACTTTGGTTTGAATTGTGATGGCAGTCAATTTTCTTCCCTCTATAGTTTGAAAATTAAAGCGATATCTATTGGAAAATCAATGGTGTGTGTTAATTGTGTTTTCACTTTTGAAAAAATCGAACAAAGATTCATTTAAAAAGACGATATCTTCATTAAATAAAATATAGAACAATAAAATCATAGAGTTGAAGATTTTCGATGATGTTGATTAACACCAAAAGTTTTTCTTTCCAAATTTTGTCTTTCTATTCTGACAACTTTTTTTTTAAAGTGATTTACATAAGGTACGACGAGAAGCTAAGATATTTAAGTTGAATCAAGACAAGAAAAATATTTAAATCCCTTATTTAGGTAAGAGGGGCATTTTTTGAAAAAACTCAAGACAAAAAAAAAATACAAAAAGAAAACAACGGAAACGTCTACAGTGTCATTCTTTGGCTTTTATTTATAATAAATTATTTGGTTGCAAATGAAATTGTTTAATTAATATTATTGTTGAATGATCTACCTAAAATTTACTTTAATCCAAAGACAATCTTTTGGCATTAAATATGATTTCTGACGTATGGCCGCCGCCGCCGTGAAGTAGACTAGCACTAACGACTTCACATATCCCCACCGAAAATATTCTAGAGGCGTTAAATCGCATGATATTGGAGGCCATTTCACGGGTCCGAAACCTGAAACTATGCAGTTACCAAACGTTTCCTTGAATAAATCAATTGTGGCACGAGCTGGGTGACATGTTACGCCATCTTGTTGAAACCACAGCAGAAAAACGAAAAAGTTACCATTGACTGTAACGTACTGGCCAGCATGTTTCTTAAAGAACTACGGAGCAATGATCCCACCAGTCCATAAGGCACATTACACATTCAACGGTGTCTCAACACACGCTTGAAGGTTGTCTTCAATCCAAATACGGCAGTTTTGTTTATTGAAGCAGTCATTCAACCAAAAGTGAGTTCATCGAAAAACAAAACTCTCTAAGTCAACAGCAATCTGGTATTTGGTACATTCGCCAAATCTACTTCAATTCGTAAAATGCCAAAATAAACTAAACAAAAATTACTTAACAGCTGTTAAAATTGCAGCCTCTATAATAACACCCTTTAGAATAATCGAAGGCAATGGATTCCTTATTTTGATTCAAGAATTATAGTAAATCTATTTTTGGCTTTTGTTCTACAAAATGTTATCCTTCTTTGGTTACTCAGGTCCTCAGACCTAATGTCCGAGGGTTTCTCCTTGGTTGGCATAGGGTCTGCATTACATTGCACGTCATCGTGTACGGTTTCTCAAAATATATTTCAGCTCTCTCCAACTTTTCAACAGTTGTTGAACAGTTCACCAGTTCTTCGATAAAAAAAAGGCTGACCCGCTCTTCTGCCTGCCTGCTTGAGAGGGTTCCATAACTCCATTGCATCGTTTGAATCGCAATGCAGTCATTAACTTTCAAACCGTATCGCCAATTCATTGCCAACTTACTTCTTCCTTTGATCGAGTCAATGAGTTCCGACCCTGTTACTCCTGTATAAAGATTATCATTGGGGATAGGGGAGCACGAATTTGAAGTGGTGCAATCCTTCAAATACCTTGGGTCAACAGTAGCAGCCGATAATAATTTAGAAGAAGAAATACGCGGGCGGCTGCTCAGTTCCAACAGAGCCTACTATAGTCTGTCAAAGCTCTTCAAATCCAGAAATCTCACCATAACTTCAAAACTGCTGCTGTACAGGACCATGGTCCTGCCGGTACTCACGTATGGATCCGAGACTTGGGTGCTTAGCAAAAGACACACCGACCTCTTAGCCTCTTTTCGAGAGAAAAGTCTTAAGGAGAATTGTTGGCCCCATATGTGAGGAAGGACGATTCCGGAGACGGTACAATCATGAATTGTACGCAATTTACCTTGAAGCAGACATAGTGACAAAAATTAAGCTCTATAGACTCCGGTGGGCAGGGCACCTAGCTCGCATGAGTGAAGAGGAACCTGCTCGGAAAGTCCTTTGTGGTACATTCTATGGTAGACGGCAGCGTGGTAGACCATGCTTGCGCTGGAGAGATGGCGTAGACCAGGACGCCCGAAGCCTGGGGGTGCGCAACTGGATGGCGTTGGCTCAAGACCGGGATAGGTGGAGAGACTTGTTGAAGGAGGCTAGGACCGGACCCCGGTTGTTGAGCCGATGATGATGATGATTGGGGATAGGGTTGAACCAGAGATCCTAAAGATATTTCGCAGACATTGTGACAGTGGATGTTACTTTCCAAGTCCGTCGCTTATAAAGAAGCAGGATTTATACATTGAAGCGGAATAGTCGTAGCATGGTCTAATCCTGATTAGCAAAAAGTAGGTCTCCCCCATTATATCAAGTTTCAAAAAGCGGTTGTTTTTTTTTTTAACTTACCTAACTGTTGTTAGTTCAAAGTGAAATTTGCAATTCATTGAAGAATAAACAAAATCGACAGTAATTAGCATCACGCTTTTTGTTTCAGCATTTTTGCTTAGATTTTTATTCCAACAGCTATTCATCAAATGCAAATTAAACAACACCCCTCACCTAACCACAATAAATTATCTACGCTTTCATCAAATTTTCAAAACATAACATGCGTACAAAAACAAACATAGCAAACATTAAACAGAACAGCAAAACAAAAAAAAAAAACAATTTAGTTAAAGATTAGTATCGGAAATGCACATTGAAGATCACATGCGGAATGTGCACCTAACACACTTTCGACTTGTTTCTAACAATTTTTCTTAAACACACCGAACAATTTGTAAACAATCTTCTTCGGCAGGTTTTTTTCTAAATATTTTTCATCTCAAGGAAAGCGGAGAAAAAAAAAATATTAATTACATTTTCACCACCGCTGTAGTTATGTTCCTAATGTCTGCATATAGTTATACTTACGAGTGTAGTATTTTAATGAGAAAAATTACCATTTTACCTCATTATTATACCGTGAACTGCTGCGCTAACAGGAAAACTCAACGCAACGAAGTTTTTTTGTTTTTTTTTGATTTTGCTATGGAAATTCAACCGAGTGGAAAGTGTTATGGAAGGCTACTTAGAATAGTGATTTGAAGTGTGCGTTTGGAAAGTGTGGTATCTAGCATTAAATTTGATTTTGATTTGATTAATTTAGAAAATGTCGAAGCAGAAGTATTTACATGTCTTCTAGCATTTGGTGTGCGCGCATGCGCAAACCACAGAATTTGTGAAACTAGATGATTTTGACTCTGACAACCGTTAAATTCAATTAATTAAGAAGGCTAAAAAGGTACTCTTATTTTTAATGAAGTGGTATTACATTACTGGGTCATAATTTGATTAATAAGAAGTTTCATACCAGACATCTACTTAGTTCCAGGTTGTTGTCAAGCTGATTACTGAAAAAATAGGAACTCTAATTTGATACAGCTTTTCTTTTGCATACTGAAGTGACATCTTACACTGAATAATATAATTGCTATAAAATATTTTTGAATTTCAATTTTGTATAGCAAAAAGACAAAAATAATACACACATCAGCGTCTAATTCTACAGGCAACGCCAGTTGAAGAGGTCGAACAATTTAACTGCCTTGGAAGTGTCGTATCAGCAAATGGTGGAGGTTAAGAGTAGAATAAGTAAAGCTCACGCTGCCTTCGGTAACCTATCCCAAATTTGGATCTCCAGTCAAATCTCCTTACGTATTTAGTTTAGATTCTTTGACTCCAACGTCGAATCTCTGCTGTTGTACACTTGCGAAACCTGGAAGGTCTCGGCAACCATCTCGAGAAAGTTACAGGTTTTTGTATATCGCTGTCTACTCTACATTCTAACGATTTGCTGGCCACAAACTATGTCTATATCAGGCGCAGGACAAATCAAAATCTTCTGGACGTCGACATTAAAAAGCCTAAATGGTGATGGATTGGTCACACACTGAGGAAACCAAATGACGACATTGTGAAGCAGGACTTCGAATGGAATCCCCAAGGTGCACGACGAGTTGAAAGACCAACAACAACCTGGAAATCAACGGTAATAGCCTTGGCTTCTTGTAATTTCTTGGCTTCTGTAGGTACTGTCAGATGTTTCATTAACCCTGTAGAAGAAATCATCTGGACCAAACTTGATTTCCAACTATATATACCTATTATTATGAAGATTTCTCATTTCATGGTCATTTTCCTCATGATCTTATTCAACAGCTGCATCAACGATTGTCATTTCCCCAATAATAGAAGACAGTAAAAATTGTGTCTTTAACTAAGAAAGTTAAAGAAATACAATTTC
Source organism: Syrphus vitripennis (assembly GCA_958431115.1). Taxonomy (NCBI): domain Eukaryota; kingdom Metazoa; phylum Arthropoda; class Insecta; order Diptera; family Syrphidae; genus Syrphus; species Syrphus vitripennis. The sequence goes on from OY288108.1 coordinate 125,743,771, forward strand.
TGGATTTCGACCAATCTCTCTCTTGAACAACCACAGTGAATTTCGCAGTCTCAAGGCATTCAGCACAATTAATAACCTTATTCCAGATATGCGATTTGAATTTCGAGAGCACCATTCTCTATGACCATCAGTTTGCCGTTAGAAGCTTTCTGGATGTAAAGAAAGCATTTGAAAGCATCTGAATTAAGGAGCTAAAGATTTTAAATTGTTCAGCTTCACTAATCAAAATAATTTTCTCTTTTCTCCATTCCAGATTATTCTTCATCGAAATTGAATGCAGCAAATCAACAACCAAAATCATCAGCAGAAGTTGCTAAAGGATCGAAGCTTCTACAACGTCTATACGTCAGACGGATGACCTATAAATTAACAGTCTCCGAAGCTATGCAGCTGCACCTAGCAGCGAAGAATTCGCTGGTTACGAAAAGTCCCAGAAGTCTACGTGTCGATGATCATGGACTTGTACGAGCAAGTTAAAACAATGCTATGATTCTTCACTGGTTTAATGGTGAAAATCCTAAATCCTTGTAACGAGCACTTGATCATCATGATTAACTTGGCTGGTACTTTCATACACTAAGAAGATGCCCTGAGAACCCATTTCAGAAAAGAAATAGCTCACGACGTTTTAACACTTACGCCGAAGAAAGGCAGGTGCAAGAATTGCAGCATTAAACTAATGCAACGGCACCTGCATTTAGTTGGCCTCTTTTAGCATGGATCAATACAAAACCCGGAGGTCTATCAACGTTTTCTTAGGTCTTTCCGATGAAGCAGTAGAATGAGAGAGTTGTTGCGGTCAGGACAGGACACTCTAGATCATAAGAACCATCACGTCGATTAATTTTTTTTTCTTTTGTCCTTCTTCATCCTGTTGGACTATGCTTCGGTTCGAATTTCTTGGCAATAGAGCAAGTAAGTTGCAATCAGACATTTAATTTTTTCATGCCTACACAAAAACACAAATTAAAATGTGCTCTTCAATATCATTTGTTTTTCATAACGATTTTTGAAATTTAACTGAAAATTAAAAAAAAAACACACAAAAATAAAAAAAAATGGGAGTCGCCAACAAAACAAGTTGGAAACATACTCCATCCACCATTAACTCAAGAATTCCTATGTAAATCTGACTCAAAATAACTTCATACAACCATCAGCATCAGCCTTAGCGAGACCGAGCATCAACCATCATCATCTCTTTGACAAGTGCAATCTGCACACAAAAAAAAAAAAAAAAATTGAAAAGAGAAGTAGCAGAAAACAAATGAAATGGATTCAATCAGTTCCATTGATATGTATAAAGTATAGGTACAGCTACCCTGCCCCTGAAGCTAATCCCAGAGACAAGGATGAGAGGCATACAGACGGAGTCTCCTTTCTTTATCCTCCAACCCACAGGAGCACACATATGATGGGCAATCAACTGGCTGAGAGCGCAGCTTACATAGTTATGCGATCACATTATGCGAATCGGTGCGTCTTCAAAGTGGACGGCACCTTTAGATGTTTTTGACTTGATGATGACGACTCCGTGTCGTCCGCTCCGCGGTCCATCGTTCATCGTTTCGTCAACATGGACGACAACAAAACACATACACACTAACACAGCCTGCATCAAGTTTGCTTCTCAACTCTATAAAGAAAAACTCTTCAAAGTCAAATCAAGACCGAGAACCTTTGCATCAAATCAGAGATTCTTTTCTGATCTGGCCATGGAGGCTTTCTTATTTTCTTGCTGATGGCTTCAAACTCTGGTGCTGCTGCGTGTTGAGGACATTGTTTTGTGCTACTGGAATTCATTGTTGCTGTTTGCTATCACTGCCTGTGTTGCTGGTTTTATTTTTTCGCGGTTAAAAAGTTTTCGAAACGTTTTTGCAAAAAAAGGGAGCTTGCTATTTCTATACGCGCCACTGGTTGAGAAGTGAGGGGCAGTGTTATTGTTGTTCATTGATGCCATGGGATGATGTGAAATGTGATGATCGGAAAGTGCGGCTTAATGTTGCGATCGGTCCGGTCGGTCGGTCGGTGGTTTCTATTTCTGTTAATGTTCCCCAACCGGACACTGTGCGGAGTTTCGTCAAGAATGTGGCAATGAAAATCGTTACACGGGATGTAAAGAGGACACCATCACCAGTCGTCTGATGGCTCGCTGGATTATTTGTTGCAGCTTAATTGTTGATTAATTGTTTTTTTTTTTATAGGCTTCCGTTCACAATGGTTGAATATCTTAAGGATTACAATTTATATTATAAACCATAGTGACCATCAGATAGGACCGCACAAGATCTAAAACGAAAAAAAAAACCGAAGGAATTAGTGAAAACTGATACTATAGTATAACTATTTATTCCAATACTGTAGGAAAAACAAGTTATTTATCTGGAATTTCAACTTAATGGTGTTTTTTGTTGTTGTTGTGAAGGTACAGGGATTATATTCAGGGCAATCAAAACCTTTTGAAAAAATGAGGTAGGTTCAATTCAGTCTTCACTATTTCTTAAAACTACTATTTATTAATCACTTGTCATCTAACAGTTGATTTAAATAACAGCTATGTTTTTGAAACGCAACCCAAAAAGCGAATATTTCGCAAAAGTTCGCTGGCGATTTTTTTATGTTGCAATTTGTTGCTATGCGAAATATTATATATTAATTAATATAGTGCGAAATTCATCAAACAAAAGGGGTAAGTATGTAATACTATGCGATATAATAAAATGCGAAATAATAGAAAGCAAAATAAAATTTAGCAAACTAAAATATTGCGAAGTAGTAAGAATCTGGCCAAATGATGAATTTGCGAAACCATAACAGAAGGCAATAAAAACTTGCTTAACTAAAATTGCTAAACGTTTAAATTCAAAATGGTCAATTTGCGAGTTTGGGAAACAATGAATAAATAAATAACAAATTTGTTTTGCAGACGAATATTTTTATCGACAAAAATTTTGCTTTCCTCTGATCCTCAAAATCCTCAAAAAAAACCTTAAGTTTCCATGTTTGGAGAAAATTGCTTAAGTAGCTTAGACCCTTGGTCGAGGTACAGACATTATGATGATTTGTAATTTTTTTTTTCATTTGCTGTAAGGTTTGAAGCAGACATGAACTTATCAAAGTCTAACACACCCGAATGACATTCAAAACGTTCCCACCTTTTTTGAACACCTGATTATAATTTCAATAAATTGTTGAAAAAAAATGTTCTTCGAATCAAATTAATATTTCAGAATTATTGAAGGTCTAATAATTTTCCCATACACCTTCGATTACAGCTTTGGTAACGTTTATGGTGAAACTTGTGGTTTTGCGTGACTGTCAAAATTGACGTTAAGCCAATGATTGGACTTGCACTTTCCCTTACTGTGGATTTGTTATTCAAAAACATAAAAAAAAAGGATACGAATAATTAATTTCAATTAGTAAAACAAGCTCATATGCGAAGTGAATTATTTAGTGTGTGTTGAAGCGTGATTTCTTGCGGTTTGAAAATTATTGTATATATTGACTGTTAATTGTATTTATACATGCAATAATATTTGCTTGTTAAATTGTTTATTGTGCTAGAAATCTTATTATTTATGGGTGTCAGTTGCATGGCAAGTAATTACTGTTGAAAAAAAAATCATTTACTCGAGCAAAATTTAACTGACCACATGAGCTCGATACCTTAACTTGTTTGATGAAGCGGATTACTAAACCTATTTTTTAACGGAATATGGGATGTTTTTTTCAAATTTCTTTTTGAAATTTACGAATATCCGATTCAATTCCTCTTCTTCCTCAACTGAGGACGATTGTCATGATGCAGAGTCCATCGGCTGGAACTACAACTCTCTTACTTCTCTGCTTCAATATAGAAACGCCAGAAAACGTTGACAGGTTCGGTTTTGGATTGTTCCATACCACAGGCCAACTAAATGCAGGTGTAGTTGCATTTGTTTGATCCCGACAATTTTGCACCTTACTCGTCGAATCATCTCACTTAACTCACAAAAGCGATTCAGAGATATGGTCAAGTCCGAATTTATGTTCGAACACTTGAAAGACACGAGTAAAATAGAGGAATAAACAAATCATTCAGTAAATAAGCAGCATAGTACATGATCAGCACATCTACCTTCGTTGCTCCTTGCAAAGACGCCGGATCTTCATCTATGATAGATTCATAGTCAGCAAAGAAGAACTGATTAACTTTGGCGTCGGTCACTTCATCATCAAGTTAGAAGTCAAGTACTGTAATAAAGAGCGAAGGACAAGGAAGCTGCCCTGGTGTTCTCCTCTGCAGAATCAATGTTTTAACTTACTCGTGAACGTCCAAGATTATCCGCACGTAGACTTCTGGAATTCTTCGTAGCCTAGACAATATAAACCAATACAATATGTAAATCTTTTGTGTCATCCCGACATTTTTCAATTCCAATTTGTATGCTCTGAGTGCACCTGTAGTTAATTTACCGGAAACAAACTGGAATTGGTCGTCAGACAGCCGTATTATTTTTCGTAGACGGTGTTTGACATCACCTTTACGGAACGCTAGATTCGACATTTGTTCACAGCAGATAATTTTGGAGATGAAAATGATGACCCATCTAAACCCTATGTCTCCCAACTTTTTTCCTTTTCATAGGTTTTCACTGCATCAGCACTAATTTCTTCAGCGGTAATGTCTGGGACTTCTTCGTCGTTAGGTAGAATTATTGAAAAGTAGTCCTGGAAACTGTTCCTTTCAAAAGTCTCCAAAATATGTACTCTGAAGAATTTTGTCGTCTTTCACAAGGAATTGGATTTGAGCGTTGTTAATGAATTTTGGTGAACGAATCTGCAGAGCATTTAGCAAGTACTTCCATTAAACACTAGATTTTTCGACAAGAAATTAAAAACTCCGAAATGTGTCTGTTTTCTTCGTTTGATCTTCTTCGTTTAATATATCGGTGATCTCCAATCCCATTAACTCAAGGACTTGCTTTATGGAAAGCTTTAAAGTGTTATTGTGTGTCACCAATCTCACTCTGGTGTTATTTGTTTAGATGTGATTTCTCCCGACAAACGGGGTTCACCTCCGAGATAGTTTTAATCCGTCCCAGCACGGTTCAAGCTGCAGAAACAAAGCAGGCTTCCAAAAGAGATTACCAAAATCGAGTCATAGCCCAAGTTCATTTTCTGAAAAATCAACTTATTTGCTAGATTCACGGAAATGTTTGGTTCTTATTGAAGTACTTTCTTAACCTCCAGCAAATATGAACCAATTCTGAATATTGTACAAGTATTTAAAAAATTATTTACTCTTACTATTATTTTTGGTCCGTTGTTCAAAATGTTGATTTTTCGAAATACGAATAACTGTAGGTTGTGTTTCATTCATATTTCAAACTTCTCCCTTTTCAAACTACCAAAACAAATACTACCTACTTACTCGTATTTCCTATAACATTGTGTTCCTATTTCCATTTATACAAAATCATTACTGTGCATTTAAAAAACTATTAACAATTATTCAAAATCACCCTGCTGGCACAACAAATCCAACAAAAAACTATTGATAAATTTCTTAATCAATTTGAATTCCAAGAAAAAAAATAGCCGTTCAAATTATATGCACGAATTTTAGATTTATTTTTATTCAACAGGGATTCTGAGTTCTGTTTCCCTGTGTGTGCTGAAGGGTAACATCTACCTTCATAAAATGATTAATCGCTCCAAGGAATGTCCATTGAATTTCTTAAGCCATCATGACTCAGCTATGTCATTGGGGAATTAATATTAAATTTCATAATTATACACTTTATATACATACAACGAGGATCCTTTCATCTGGCTGACAAAATGTTGTTTGGGCTGCTATTTTAAAATGCATTTACATTTCTCAGTTGCTAATTCATGCAACTCTGCAGATTCATATTTTTATATATTTCGAAAAATTCTTGGCAATGGCGATCTCCATTTGGTTCGAGTCCGACAAAATATAAGGAAATCTCTCAAAGAAGTCTCGACTTGCAAAGCTACAATACAGAATAAACCAATTGTTGATTTATTATTGGCCAATTGGCAACCATCAATTAGTGGACTCAATGACAAAATGAAATACGATCAATGGCACGATCGCACGGTTCGAAATTCGAAACCGTATTATTAGGTAGTGCGGAGATTTTGCGGCGAGTTGTGGGACGCAAACAAAAATCAACGGCTGTCGGCTGACAGTGGGCCAACTTGAAGGGAAGTCGAAAGCAAAAATAAATTTTTATTTTTGTTGAAATTCATTTGTGTTTTCGGTACTGAAAATGATGTTAAAATGGTAGAAACAAGAATGCATAAATATTTTCGAAGAGTCATCATCATCGGCTCGACAACCGGGGTCCGGTCCTGGCCTCCTTCAACAAGTCCTTCCACCTATCACGGTCTTGAGCCGACGCCATCTAGTTGCGCACCCCAAGGCTTCGGGCATCCTGGTCTACGCCATCTCTCCAGCGCAAGCATGGTCTACCACGCTGCCGTCTACCATAGAATGTACCACAAAGGACTTTCCGAGCCGGTTTCTCTTCACTCATGCGAGCTAGGTGCCCTGCCCACCGGCGGTCAGCCATCAGCCGAATAGGGGGAATAATATGTAACATACGAAAACATGCACGTGCCGTAACTATTCGGGGCTGGTGGAAGTGTGATCATAGCCTCTTCGCGGCGGCCGCTAGAAACAATCCTTTAAAAAGGTTTGGTGAATATGATCAGGCTAGTTCCACAGGTTGGCAACAGGCTAATTCCCTGTTCCGTATAACTAAAAGAATTACGAGACCGTCAACATTTTCGAAAAGTAGAACTGTGAAAGGGCGTGTCTGTGGGCGTATTTTCATTTAATGATTTCAGTGACTGTCTTTAAAGAAGTAAGCGAACATCTTAAGATAAAACATTTTTTTTCCAATTTTCAGAATATTTTGTCCCGCTGTTCGCCTTCGGGAAGGATTATTCATCAACAGTTTATTAGTTTCACTGTACAATCGATACGATGGAACAAACATTTAATTGTTGCTTTTGCTAATTTTTGTTATTGTTGTTTCTCTTTTGGTATTTGTATTTAACGTTTCACAGAACATGGTGCTTTTTGTTTGTTTGTTTTGTTTTAGCAAAATCAGTTGAATCCTTAAGTGGCGCCTCGTTTTGATTTGGTTGTTTTTGAAGGTATTACTATAGGTTGCTACAGAAAAAAATGGCTTGTTAGATTTTTTTCGTTGAATGAAAAATAAGATGACAGTAGAAATTTGAACTTGGCTTTGAACATTTTTATTACATTGAATGATCTAAAAATTATATACAATTCTCTTTCTTCGGCGGTACTATTTAAAACATAATTTGTCAGGAAATGAGATTCAATATATTTTTACCGGTTTACCAACAGTTTAAATAGGGTCTTTTGATATTACGATTTTTTAATTTCTTCGTTATTTTTCAACGAGAGTGTCGCACTGTTGGGAATTTTTCTTTAAGGTAGTCTTTGATATTATGGCTTACAATTCATCTCATAGTGCAGAATGCTTTAAAACATAGATAATTTTCCAAGGAAGTTACGGAACAAGCGGTCTCACTGTTGGGGAAGAAGTATTTAGAAAGTTGCTAGAAAAAGGACATCTTTACAATACATCAATTGCATTCTAAGTCCAAGGAATCAAGAGTTCTTCTTCTGTTAACTTCAACGCTGGCGTTGTTGAAAGCGTTCAAAGTTTCTAAGAATTCACGTGGATTTCCTTTGTTGGGCAACTGCCCATAATCCTGAATTACAATTTATCAAAAAAATCTTGAATTCCAAAAATCGAGTTCCCCGTTCGGAACTGATTTCCAAATTTCGGAAACCCAACTACGAACCATTCTACGAATCCTGAATTCTTAAAACCCAAATCTTAAAATCCAATTTTCAGAATCCTAAATCCAATTTTCGAAACCCGAATTCTCAAACTACGAAGCATTCTATGATACCTAAATTCATTTAGATATAAAAACGCTTCTATAAGGGTTGTATAGTTCTTACCACTTTAATTTAATCAAATAAATTACACCTAGGCTAAAATCTAATCTGTTCATCTAACTGTTTTCGCCGCATTATAGGCAGGACTGACTCAACTATGTCTAGCTTCGATACAAACTTATAATCTTTATTATTTTGTGCTTAGATAATAAAACTTAATTTTTCTTCGTCGAGTATAATTGATTCAAATGAATTCCATTTGAACTGTATTCCATTATAAAAAAAAAGAAGAGAGATAAGAACGTTCACAAAAAACCAAAGAGATTTCCAAGTGCAGATTCTAATTGGAGCGAAACATTTTCACCACCAGACCATTGATGAAGTCTCCATTTCAAATGGTAACGTCGCGTCGCTAGTCGTATAATATTTTTCTATCTACAACATGAAGGTGTATGTTAATTACTCCCGCAGCAGCAACAGCAGCAGCAGCAATTGCAATGATACTCAAACTCAAACTCAATTCATTTCTTTTATTTTTCGTGGATAATTATCCTCCATATGGATAGTTAAAGGTACCTCCAAAGCTTACAATGACTCCTCCACACGTATCCAAGTCGTCGTCAGCGCAGCGTCATCGTCGCAAAATATTTTCCATGGTCACTGCTCACAGGCCATAAAAATAAAAACAGATCATTTTGTGGAGCTGATGCTTTTGGAGCATATAAGCAATAAGCATCTACACACAAAAATGAAGAACAGTCTGGCCTGGTGTCTGGATTTTGGTTACTACTTGGTTTCCTGGCAGTGCCCTCCTCATATGAGCACAAACAAAACTAAAAATACAAAACAATAAGTTAAAAACAAAAAATGGAAAAGTTATAGATGAATATCACCAACAACGTCGTCGTCACGAGATGCTTATCGCATGGTGCTCTGCGCACGCGGATTAGCAATTTCTTTGAGGCACGCAACATGTGTTCGCGCTTTTTTTGCCCACATATTCGCGCGCTGATTCGAACACACAGCGAATGTAGTTGATCCATTGAGCCCGCTGGGTGGCGTGCCTTGACTTGTGCTACTCTGGTGGTAACTAGATTTTCTATTAGCATCTGCCGTCCGCGGTCGTCCGTCCTCGGCCGGACTAGTTAACAGCCCCACAGAATACACTACCCGCATCTAATTTGCTTATGCAACTCCCCCGCTATATTAAGCGACTAACTTGTTCGGATCGCGGCGAACATGAAGGCAATTAAAATCGAATTTTATCTTGGAGATCGCCATCAGTGCTATCATTCGACCGTTCCTCCCTCGCGTCGCGTCGCATCGCGTCGTCCGGTCCGGTTGAGTGTTGCAAATGAAACACACACGCTGGCTGGGTGAGGTGCGGTGCGGTGCGAGATGGCCGGATCAGCTAAATTGGCAACATTTCGTATGCACAAAAATTATAATCATCACTCTCATTTCTTCATCTTTTTTTTCCGGTGATGTGAAAATTTCCATGCGTTATAAGAAAAATTGACGCGCAGAGACACATCACATCACATCACATCACTCTACTCTGTTCTGCTCTTTATTTGTGAGGCATTTCTGAGATGCGATCAAATGATAATCAAGGATGAGGGCGGGGGTTTTGCAATTCAAATTATATCTGTTTAATTTTGTGCGCAATCTTTTTTAAATTGAGTATGGTAATTTACTGTGCGAGGAATAACGAGGAGCGCTTCTTTGATGAATTAGCTCAGCATCAGCACATGGTCCAATAAAGTGGAGGCATATGAAATATAAAAAAGAAAAGAGAAATGGAAAGAAAAATACTGCAGGAGTTAATTGGGATGGATTATGGCGGCTTTTTATTGGGCGCCAGTTAAGGAAATTAAGGCTTAATTTTCCGATTGATAAAGAGTTTCTCTTAGCATAAGTGCTTATAGACATTCTAGTCCTTTAAAATGCAAGTAAATTCATTAATGGAGCAAATGCTCATATAATTAATTTGTAAAACAATGTGCAGGTGCTTTGATTAAAAGAGTGTTTGTAGGAACAATATTTTCATTTCATAGCAAAAACAAGGAGTATTTGCTCCAATAACATTAGACGCGATTTCTCTTTCATTCTTTCATTCTTTGTATTTACATTTATAGTGAGTAGTTGAAATGCCTCATATATATGTATATTGGAGTAAATGCTGATATAATACATATTTCAATAGTTAACGCTGCTATAGCTAATTTTTTGGATATTTAATTATAATAAATTTGTACCTTACTACAATATTAAAGAAGCTGTGAGTATTTACTATAATAATATATTCTTTATTGGATTAAACGCTCATTTAACTCATTCCCAACATATCGTTACTGGAGTTATAGGAGATATAGTTATTTCCCAGATAGCTTAACTGGATAAAATGATGAAAAAGCGCATTCATCACATTTTTATCGGAGTATTTACTCCAATATTAATGAAGCAAGGGTATAACACATTTTACATATATTGTTATTAGAGTAAAAGCTGATATAATTTACTCCTAAGATATTTATAGATAGTAAATTAGAAACCTACTACAATATTTGAAGAGCTGAGCATAATTGCTACAGTTAGACATTTGCTATAGAAGTAAACACTGATATAACTCATTCCTCAGATATAGTTATTGGAGTTAACAGAGATAAAGTCATTTCTCTTGCAGCTTTGTTAGATAAAATGATGAAATATGTAGATCACTAGAAATCTAAAAAGCTCAAGACAATTTTTGGAAATAATGAATAAAATTCAGGTACATTACCAGAATAGTTTATTTCTGGAAAAAAAGCCTGAAACAAGTTATTGAAATTCGTCTAGCAGGTTGTCCAAAAATAAAAAACCGCCATAATTTCCTATGGCGTATTTTCTGGGAGTCGATGCTGAAATATTAGTACACACTTTATTATTTTAATAAATTGTTATTTGTAGCTTCTATTGTATACAGAAGAGCTATTTTAGTTGGGTCTCCCAAACCAATGTGAAATATTCGGTGATAAAGTTGACACAGATCAACTTGTTTTGCTGTCTATCATAGCAATATGTTATCACTGTTGTTTTTCGTTTCGTATTGTTTTGGAAGATTCGGTGAATTGTTAAAAAAAGATGACTTAAATACTTTAATCGCTCACTCAAAATCATCCCTAAAAAAAAGTTTCCTTGTAAATTGATATTATTTATATTAAAATCGCCCTTAGCTGATATAAATCACCCTCTAAGGAGGACCAGCAGGAGTTTAGTGAAAAAAAAGCTGCCTTTTATAGTAATAACCGACCACAATTAGAAATCGGATGTCACACGAAAAAAGTACAACACCCGCTTCTCCATTCCTCCATAAACACCATTCAGGATATCACTCAGACAACGCGCTGATTATTATATGATTCCAAACCAAAAAAAAAGGGAAATAATGTCCTCGTTAGAGATGCCATTTGCAATTCATTCGTAAAGAAAATAATCACCGAAAGGCGGTTCCCGTCCTTGGTCTTCTCGTAAATTGATAAAAAAAACGAATAAAATAAAAGTTGTGGGAACGCGTGTGCGTGCTGCCTTTCTGTTACCTCACGACGAAGTCTACCACAACGGCAAAACGACAACTTTGTATCATTGTCACTTATCTAATAGCTGATGGGTGCGCATCCCTTAAGGGGTGGTTCTCACTTTTTATCGGTGAGTTAGATTTCGGTTTTAGTTTCATTTTTTATTGTTGAAAACTAAACTCATAGAACGATAGGGGTAAGTTAGAGGGTTAGATATTTATACGCGTGCCTTGCGGCAATATTCGATAATGATTGCCGAGATGATAACACGATGACAGTTTTGGAGGAGGAAGTTATATAACCGGAATGATATGATGAGCAAATCAGCAACAGCAACTCTATACTAAGTAGGTATGATGATGGCCGCGCGTTCTGAATTAATTGTCATTCTAAATGAGAACGTTTAGGAAGCGTTTAGTGGGAACGGCTTTGAGCACTTATGAGAGTGGAAGGATATATTATAATAATGAGGAAGAGGATATTGAATTTCCATTTAATTGACCTAATAGGTATTTTATTTTTGTCCTCATTTGGAGGAATCTACATTTTATTTCTTTAAGTTATGGGGGTCATTTAAAGTTTTGGGCGTGCCACTGCTATCGCATCATATCTAAAATTAAACTAACTTTGGTGGATTGCTTTTATTTATTAGAAAATTGGGATGTAGATGATAATATTGAATAAACAGGTCTCCGTTGAGCTACAGCCTAAGCCGGTGGGTGGATTAATTTTGATTTTTGTTTAAGAAAAAAAATAACGGTACTTGCCAAACATTTTTTTGGCCTATCTGAAAAATTAGATTTTTCTCGAAAATTGCTCCGACGATTTTTTGAAAAAAAAAAATAATCAATTTCAAGGAAAAAAAATTTAATTTTTGAGGTACCATAGATTAGAATAGAAACATTTTTTCGATTTTCTCAAAAACGAATTTAAATGCGCCGAAGTATCTTAAACTTATTAAAAGTAGATACTAAATTAAAAAAAAATTGAGTTTTGAAAAAAAAAAATTTTGAAAGTTAAATATTTCAAAAACGCCAAAAAGGTGTTTTTACAGTTTTTTTTCGTTTGGATATTGGGATGGGGAAAAAGGACACAAGGCAAGTATTAGCTAAAGATGGAATTATAAATGAACAAATAGTTTTACAGGGCATTTCGTTGTTCCTTGAGCGATTTCTTTATCTAAAATAAAGTTATGAAAGCAAACATTTATTCAGAACAGGGTGGTTCATAGTTATGGAAAAAAAGCTATGTTAGTTCTTCCCTAGAAAAAATATTTTCAATAGGGTCTTTCAAAAAAAGTTGCAACAAACATTCTTATGTACATTTTTTCACTGCTAGATAAAAAATAATCAATTTTCAAAACAAAAAATATTCTGCCATGTGAAAATAATAACAAGCTTGTGCTAACATTTAAAAAATTGTTCAAGACTTCGGAAATTAACAAATTTTACGAATGAAATTTTTTTCAAATTTTTGACTCTTAAAGCCAAAAGGAAAAAAGCTTTCTCAACTAATAATTAATTTTGCAAGGCTCCTTAGTTTGAAGTTAGGACCGACAGTTTTGATTTTCAAAAAAAGAACGAACAAAAGTTTTTGCTGTGAACTTCTGCTACCACGTGCTTCGCAACTTTTTATTTCAAATTTGTGATTTTTCTAAAAATCTTAATTTTGCAACTTTCTTCTCAAAAAATTACACTAAGAACCAAGAAGATTGAAACAACAAATTTCCTTATTTGTGCAAAAAAGTTTGGATCTGCGAAAGGAATTTAATTTTTCTAAATGGAAAAAACAATGAATAATTTTGAATAGCTGCAGAGCTATGATTAGCTGAATTATGAAACAAGAACTGCATCCCACTCCAGTACTGGATTTGGGCTTGACGTATGTTTCCTAGAAATTAAGATTTAGACCTGACTATCTTCACGTATGGATACAATTTGATTTCCGATCTTAGTAAATTGCATCCAAGAAATCATTTTGCAAATAAAAAAACTCAAAAACCTATGTTCTCTCATTTTTCTTTATTAACAATTATACTTAATTTAAACAAAACATTATTCCAATCGAAGATTTGAAGATTTGTATGAAAAAAAAAAATAAAATTCAAATGATTTACCATTCACATCACATCACAAAACAGCAACAAAGACACCGCATGACAAAAATTATAGAATTCACATTTAAAAATTCAAATATATACAAACGAAGTCGTAAAATAAATATCCAAAGGTATTTTCGCACAGAAAAAAAGCACCAAACCATCAGCCTAATACTTTCCAGCCATCAAATACAAAACTTGGTATCGTTTATGCGAAACTATTTTCCAAAAAGCCAAAAATCGTTTGCATTTTTAACTTTTTGCTACTTCGCCAGTCGAGAATTTAAAATTCAACTTCAAATGGGTCAAGTGCGAGTGTAAAAACACACAAAAATCTGCGCGATCCCTCGCTATTCCCTCCGTCCTCTGCCACACTTCCGCTATCATTTCATACATAGAATATAGCAGTTGTTTTGGAATATGATGATGACGATGATGATGATGATACGGTGGTGTGGTGCTTCGGACCACAAAACAAATTCCATCCTTGGGAATGCTATTCAAATTTATTTTTGGCCTTTTACCAGATCAAAGAGTTCGCTTGCCGGATTGCCTCAGCGCAACGCATCAGAAACAAACAGAAGCTCCTGAAGAAATGAATGATTGACGAAAAAGCCGCCGCCGCGCCGCACTGTTGTTGCTGTTCGGAGATAGTGGCAAAAGGGAGCACCGCACCCGTAAGATGGACTTGACTCGGTTCGATCATCATCATCATAACATCATCTCATCCCGATCTCGTCACAATTTGATGGATGGATAACAATTTTTTTTGTTGTTGCTTCTTTCTTTTGGTTTTGTTCATTTTTTTTTTTTGTTTTGACTTCTGTCCCTCAACCTGTTGCGAAAGTTGAGAGCGGCAGTTTCTTTTAAAGGTCGACAATAATACGAAGGAATCTTAAAATGATGCTCCTTAAGACGCAGAAAGGTCGTGAAACATTTTTTTCACCCGTGTCATGCCGATTATTATTGCAAATTTGAATTGGTATGAGTTTGTGGTGGTGGCGACAGGACGACTGATATTGGAGGTTTTTTGCAATAGCGAACGAAAAAAAATGTTCGTCAAATATTTCTAATTTTCTTCCAGACATTTTTTTTTTTGTTCCAACCGTTTTAAATGAGTTTTGAAGAATGTCAAACATTCGTTACAGTTAGGTTGAAAAGGCAGGATGAGAACATTAACAGAAGAATGGTGAAGTGAATAGAAAGCTACGGAAAAGGTTTCTTCTTAATAATAAACGATACGTCAATTAAAAAGTGGAGTTTGCAGCCTCAGAACATAAAGGCCCAATTTCATCAAACTACATGCCTTACAATTATTTGTAAATCACTTAAGTAGCTCCATTTTATTTTAGCAAAATTCAGTGATATAGAGAATTGGAACTGGCTAACAACCATAGAGTATCACTCCATGTCAATGATACTTGTATTCGTTGATCAATAAGAATTAATTGTGACACAGAAATTTGCTAAAAATTATTCGAGCCAAGTAATTCGCAGTCACATAGTGTTTTGAAATGGGCCCCAAAAGACAACATTTTTAATCTTTAAAATATATACCTACAATTGAAACTATGCCATAATATTCATAGAGAAAAATAGCATGAATGTTGTAATGGTGGAAAAAACGGGATTTTGTTTTTATTATCTATATCTTTAATCAACAACCACGCCCCTCCACCCTTTTCTCCATTCAGGAACAGCCATGCAAATACGAAATTTTTTTTTCAGATTTTAGCATTGAACGAGATCCACATGGACTGATCTCGGTCTTGTTCAATGCTAAAATCTGACGAGACTAACTTGTAAGGATCCGCGAGACCAAAACTTACCAAAAGAAGAGAAAAATATGAAAAGCACAACATTCCTTATTTGGGTTGCTTAAATATCCAATGCCATCTGACGTATCGACCAAATATGAATAATGGAAAAAAAAAATTTAAAAATGGTGTTTTGAAAAACGCGATTTTAAATATATGTATCTCGAATACGACTCATGGTATATAAGAAAGTTTTATGTCACCATATTTAGTTGAGGCTTGAAGGTATGTAGATCTTTCAAAAATATGTATCAAGCGAGTTTTAGAATAATTTAATTTTTAAAAAATAATTTTATTTATTTTTTTTTTAAGTTCAAAAAATTTTCTTTAAAATTTTAAGTGCTGATTTTATCGACAAAAGTTTTTTTTTAACGTTTCTTATGGAAAATTAAATTTTCTTCAAGTTTGTGGAGGTTTCATCTAGGATTTAAAATACGGGAGTATTTTCCAAGATGATGGTCAAATGACACTAGGAAGAGCTCTGAAAAATGTGGTTTACGTATTGAAACTTTTTAAATTTGAATTGAGAACAACTACAAAAACCCCAATATAAATTGTTTTATAAATTTGCTCTGAACACGTACATTTTGTTTCTTCATCAATCGTGAAAGTTAAGGTAGAACTATAATGGACATCACCGAGCTTATGCGCGCATAAGCAAACGTGCGAATATAAACAGACCCTATTGAATAACCATAATGGAGTCTAGCTCCGTTTCGTTAAATGTTTCTCTTCTTCGTTGAATTTACCAAACATAAGCAAGAGCGATCTCAGTCGCTCGGCGCATAAGTAAAATCTGCCATTTTTGTTCAAATACACACGAAAAACAAACAGATACAGGGTGCATGTGAATTATTTCACAATTAATGTGCGTGTATGTGTTACATATTTCAGAGATTCAGAGAGAACATAATATTTTGTTCTCAATCTTTATGTCTGTCATCTGTGGCTTTCATCAGCTACTTTAAGTCAATTATGGATATGCGCGGTATTTTTGCAAACATAAGCAAATTTTCGTTAGATTTTTGACATTAGCTTATGTTTGCTTATGCCTATTATAGTTGGGCCTTTAAGCTAATGTCAAAACCGGACGAAAATTAGCTTTCCGAACACTCAAATGGAGAAGTCAGCCATATTATATGCTTCCACCATTTTGATTTTTGTATCTATCTATCAATTCACTTTCGCAGGAGCGGTCGATGAGCGCTCTTGCTATCGATAGCGAAAGTTAACGAAGCCTAACGAAAGCCACCTAATCGCAATAATGGGCGCGTTATATAAATTCCTCGTATTCCACTTCAGCTGACGTTCGACGATTCTAGTTCTACCTTTAATTTTCATTCCAATATCGGTCCGAAACTCAAACCGACCCGAAACTGTTAGAATATAATTTGGACCCAATTTTCGGTCAACCCGAAATTTATAAATAATAATGCCAAACAAAATAAATTTAAATACTTGATCACATCCCTGGTTTATATCTGTAATAATTCTTATAGCACAAAACACAAGTTTCAACATAAATAAAAGACAAGAGCATAGTAATTGAATTAAACAGCAAAATGTGGCCTTTCTTAATCAAATTGTCTTTTAAATTTAATTGAATGTGTAAACCCATATCGACCACGGCCATGATGTGGAGGAGTCATCCTTCTCTGCATCGCCGTTGCCATCGATTGATCTAAATTGACAAAGAGTTCAATTGAATAATTAGACTTTGAATTATTACCACCACCATCCAATTATATGTATTGGCGTTTATTACAATGAATTAATTAACAGTATTTCCGTTTAATAATAATAAAAAAGTAAACAAAAAAAAGAAGATACAAAGTTGTAATGCGTGCGCGATGAAGATGATGCGAGGGTGCTGTCTGACAGCGGCTGATCATTTGACTAACGTCCATATAATTGGTTCAATTAATTTCCATTTAGTGACAAATTCGATTTCAATTTATATGCGAACATCAGAGAGGGAGAAAGAGATAGAAGCCTTCGAGCCTAGTCTAAGTCGTACGTAGGCGGTTATGGTAAAATGAGCCATATCTGGTTCGGGGGAGCAAACTTAATTGATTCGATCAAACAGCATGGGATTTTAAATGAAAAAGTTTTATTGTTTATCAATAAATGTACATATAAAATGATTATGGTGGTTTAGCCAATGCCCAATACAAAAGGTGTGGGAAGCCCGAAGATCCTGTTCCCATCACCAATAACCATAAATTCATTGTATACAATTTTATTTTCGATTGACTGTTATCGATGTGAATTCCATTTAAATTAATTTCAATCTATACTAACATGTTCGTATTTTTCTCTGACATTTTTTTTTTCAATTTTATGGTAAAATTGGAGCAAGAGTATATAGTAGACGTAGTAGACGACATTCCTGAAAGTGTAGTTTTGCCATTCCTTGGCAACTTTGTTGTCAATCATTTGATGTATCCGGAGAGCGAAGATGACAGCCATATTTGGTATAGTAGCAAATCGTAACAAATCAAATGTATTGGCAATGGACGGCATCAAAAAATGCAAATACGTTCGAGTCCCATTTTCATATTCAGACACTCATCAGACGTGGACAATCTTGAGCATTTTATCAAGAGTTGTAAACTAATACGTTGTAGGTAGTGTTACCGGTTTGCATGTGTGTAAGATTTACCGCCATATCTATTTTCCTATTAAAAAACAACTTGACTTTACGAACCATATAAATACATTTTTTTGTAGGTACGAGATGCTAACCGCTGAAGTCTGTCTACAATCATAGCTTCATATCGTAGGTGATCTGTTAATAAGGATCGTGGAGTATCGCTTGGGGATTTGTTTGATTTCGATGAGATAAGTAATTAAATACCATCCAAGCGATTAAACAGGTTAGGTTTTAAAATTGACTAACTAATATTCATTTAATTTCTGTTGAGAGAGGAACCTCTAAATTTTACTACCCGCATCCCTTGTAGGGAAGAGTGGCAGTTGCCATGCAAGGTGCCACCCCGTTCTGTCAAAGCACCCTATCATCAAAGGCTTTGTAAACGGCATCTTGTGGGAAAGCCACAGCCACGCCACCTTGTTGTCAAATGCACCGGCCGGCGTTGTTCTTGTCAAAGACTCCTTGGAAAGTGCTTAACCAATTTTCTTTCCTGTTCTTCTATTGCTTCTTCCGAGCATTTCAGGTTGATTTAAAAAAAAATTAGATCCTACTGGCGTATGTATCTGTATTTATGTTTTTGGTGTTTTGGGGGAAGTATTTAAAAAAAACATATCCCATTACTTACCCTAAGAGCTGTCAGTGAAACGCTGTGGGAAATAGGGATTGATCACATTAAATCCGTGCCCTTGCAGTTTTGAGAAATCTTTGATGTACTTTTTGAAACAACTTTAAAATTCATTGAGTATTTTTTATACTTTCGTAGTGCGTCTAAGAAAAGCTTAGTCGATATTCTCGTTATTTGAGTCTGCTTCAGATGGTTTTGAGGGTAAAAGTCTACTTTAAGAAGTTGTCAACTAACTATCTATTCAAAAGTGTACGTTACTGAACGTCAACGCAAAACAAAAGACAATGTTGGAGAATTTTTTGGAAACATTTAAAAACAAATTATTTTTTTGATTTTTTTGGAAACCT
The DNA here is from genome assembly GCA_958431115.1 of Syrphus vitripennis. Taxonomy (NCBI): domain Eukaryota; kingdom Metazoa; phylum Arthropoda; class Insecta; order Diptera; family Syrphidae; genus Syrphus; species Syrphus vitripennis. The sequence continues at coordinate 125,762,822 of OY288108.1, forward strand.
GTATAGGTATTCAAAATTCTGTTTATGGATCGAAAACTTTTTTTTTGTTAATTACCAACAACCTTGAAATGTTCATCTGTAGCGGTTTTCATGCAACCATATAATAATTGTCTCAACGACCACTAAGAAGCTGCACCGGAACCGTTACATTTTTCAACCATCAGAAGTAGTATGCACGAATGCGTGAGCAATTCGTCACTAAAATATTAGGTTTTGCAAGTAAATAGTAACACTTCTACCAATTGCAAATGTTTCAGTGAAGCAAGGAGCTCACTGATGCGATAATGCAGCCATTGATCTAAAATAACGGGACCGTAACTTTGATAGACGAATATCATTGGAATCACAAAACCATTTACCAAAATTAAAAAAAAGCAAACCTGTACATTGAGCTAAGCTTTTACAGGAGCGAAAACTTTCGTTTGAAATTCATTTCAATATTTTTCTCATACAAATTCACTTTAATTCCTACAATCTCTATTTTTTAAAATTCAAACATTAAAAAAACGTTTTTCAAACCATTTGAAGAAAACATTTTTTTCATCTCAAGAAGCATTTTAAGTTTTGTTTTATTATATTTTAAAACGACTCTTCCTGACACGTATCATTCTTTCAAAAATTAATGAAAGAATTAAAAAAATGAATTTTTAAAATTTTTGGCTGATCGCTAATTCTACAAAAGTAAAAGTTTTTGAAAGTTTCTTATTAGCATCCTTAAAGCTAAAATCTTTACCTATACTGAGTTTTTAGATCTGCCTTTAAGTAATCTGCAGTAGAATTGTATCCTATCCCTGTCCATTCAGCCTATCACTATTGCCATACAAAGTAAAATTACACTCGAGCATTTATACTGTGACACCCTTGAATTGAAAGAAGGGAATTCCAATATAACCTCCGCTGTCAAGATTTCTTGCTTTACTTTTACAACCAAATTCCACCGATTATTTGCCACCATCACAAATTCTTCTTCCCTTGCACACACAATATATACATAACTTTGAATTCGAGCGCATCTCTCTCCTTCTGGAATTTGCTGAGGCTTCATTTTTCTTATGCGTGCGTTTGATGCCCAACCATCGCAGGCTTTTGAAAGCAGTGCGTACATAATTAGTTGAGGTAAATAGCAAAAAATCAAAAACAAATTTCAAGAAAAGAACAAAAAAAAACAAACGTTCCACCAACCAAGCCAGAAAAATGCCAATATACAACAAACCCGACGACGACCAGTAGACTTGACGCAAAATTCCTCCAATCCACCATCATCAATCCATTCACTCAAAACGTAGGTACCTACCTACTCGTATATATCCCAACAGTTGGAACGAACTCTGACGGCATAACAACAAACAGGCAGGCCAGCAAATGAAACAAACAAAACAAAAAATCCAAATAAACAGACAAACTGCAAACCGCCAATTGGTTTTTGCCGATTGCAAAAGGATTTCCACACAGCAGGACATCGTGACAAAAACCAGTCCCACAAGATCGCAAAATGGCATCCTGATTAGGTTGCCCACTTCTATGTTTCATCCAACACAGAGCCACACCGTACGTCGTCGCCGTCTTCGTCATCATCATCAGCATCAGCTTCAGCATCATCGTAGTCGTTGTCCACTCATCATTGTTTGTTTATTTATTTGCCTTTAGCTTCTTATTCACGCGCGGCGCAAGGCGCAACCCATCAGCATAGAGCTCCCCATCTCCGAAAGGGACTCTGGGCTCCGACTAGAAGCATACGACAAACGATTGGCGGTCTGGGATGACGACAACGACAACGTCAACAACGACAATCGCATCTCTGGCAATTCCCTCAGCATCACTAGCCGAGCAAAAAAGGCGTCTCCTATGGATCTCTCGCTCCAACCACTGCAGAGCCATCCATCAAAGTCCCATCCACATCCACCGTGGGCTTACTAAATCCCGAATACGAATGGAGACAAAAAAAAAAACAGATAACAATCCACGAGATGCATGCATGCATAACTCTGCTTCGTTTGCGAGTCTCTCGTTTGGGTCCCTTTTCTATAAATGCCATAGTTACAGCTACAGCTATACAGCTTCAGGTTCAGCTCCATCTCCATCTCCATTGCCATCCATCCTCCTCGGCATATGGCAAGCAATTTAAATTTTACCATGCAGCTACGGGCACGACAACCAATGATATTTTGTCCCATTGGCGCTGTGTGTCGGATCCAATTGCATGGAAGCATTACAAATCTGAGGTTTAATTCAATTCAATTCCAGTGGAGATCGCCGAGATGGAATTGGAATCGCTGAATAGATGCTGCTGGCACTCTACGTATCTACTGTCGTAGATCTTTTTAACGATGGCTACCAAGAAGGGATGATCCATTTAAATCGGATTTGATGGGCGATGTTCTGATGGCAAGCAATCAATCGGGCTGTGATAAAATGTGGAGTGCCAGACTGAAAAGGGTGAACTATTGACGAAATTGCTTGCATTTTTTTTTGCTGCACTTTGAATACTTTTATCGAATTTAAATATAAAACTAGGGTGATCCTTTAAAAAAAAATGTATTCTTCTAACCCCTAAAGCATTGACATGTCCCTAAGGCAATTATCTTCTAATAACCTAACTAATTAGTGACAGTTATAAATAGCCATTTTTTTAATTGATAAAGAAATGTTGAACTTCAAAATGTTTGCTTAGCATTAAGCTTATCACCATATCGAACAGAAGTAAAGAAGTAGAAGCGTTACAAGTAGATGTAACAGCGAGTCTACAGATGTATCAAAGAGCCCAAAACCAATAGTTAATGGACAAGACGGATCAATACTGGTTTCGGATGAGGAACTTCTCAAAAGCTGAAGGGAGTACCTACATACTTATAAAACGAACAATTATTCGTCCGTGAATTTCCCGAATATACACCATACTCTTTAGGCAGAGAAGAAATCTTTTCCCCAATCAAAGCAAAGAAGGCGTTTGACTTGACGGTAATCCTGCAGAGTGCTTACAAGCAGCGACACCCACGTCCCACATAACTACTAAATCTACTCATAAAAAGGAATGATTGTCAAGCTCTCAAAGAAAAGAGAATTGCAAGAATCGTTCTAAGACACATATGACGTCAAACAAGCAGGATTCCACACTGGATACACATTAACTTCATGTAGATCATCATCGAACAGTGCATTGAATTTCGATCACCACTTCAGCTGCTCTTCATCGACTTCGAAAGTGCCTTCGAAATTGTCAATAGAGGACTTTAACTGACTTTCTTTCCTCAGGAGCAGCATCCCAGTCCCAAATAAATTGATTGCTATTATCAAAACTACAAATAGAGGATCCAATTGTCACATTCTGTACAAAGAAAGGTTGTCGGAAGATCTTGAAATCCAAAGTGGGGTTAGGCAGGGTTGTATGCTGACACCAATACTGTTCCTGTTGGTGATTGGAAATGGAGGAATTCAGTGGACTCTACCATCATACCTCAAACACTTCTAATACTCAGATGACGTATCTATGTTTATTTTCATAAGGATCATGGGTCCAGGGAGAAATAATCTGCAATGGTTAGGTTACAAAAATTAACCATTTTGGAAGTTGATAATCGGTTCAAGAAATCAGTTCATAGTAAAAAAGTATCTTGGAAGTATTGTTTCTAATTATGGCAGAACCACAACAGACAGCTGAATTAGGAAAGCAAAGGCTGCGTTTGAAATTTTGTCCAAAACAACAGATACCACTCTAGTACCAAAAAAATAAAACCGCACTTGGCGGAACTGCACTTCACCGGAACTACGGCAAATAAAATCATAAGAAATTATATGAGCTGTATTGCACTAAACGCCAACTGAACTTTACACAATTTCCAACGAATACGGATAAGTTCCGTTGCATAACAGTTCTGCCGAGCGCGACCTCAACTTAAAGGCCAAGACTGTACCACTCCAATGCAGAATGTTTTATTGACATATTTTATATTTTCCTGAGCAATTATCTCTTTTATTCAAACATTTTCAGGGCAAGGGATGAAATAATTCGTTCTTGTTGATTCTGATTTATCTGAGGTACATACATATATTTAATGAACGAAGCAAGAAGAAATTCAATAAACCATGATCTTTTAGTAATTTTTTTAAGCTATAGCGATAGTTTGTCCTTGTCTTAACAGTCTTCAAAATTTCCAGTCTAGGATCCTCCGATAGGGGCAACAGAGAGTTGAAAGTTCTTTTTTGTAGTTTACTGTGAATATTTTGAAACTGCAAAAGGAAAAATTTAATTTAAACTCACATTTTTTAAAGAAACACTAAATGCAATTTGGAATTTATTGCATTATTGGAAGTGCAATAATGTAATCAAAAAAATGATTCAAATATTTTTCAAAACCAGTCCAGGGAAACTAAATGCAGATGTCGTTGCAATTCATCCAGGAGTTCTTTGGCCAGCCTTTCTTCCGCTATAGTTTTGGAACGTCGTCGGCGTTGTGTACTATTGCCTTTTGAACTAGGTTCTCAGGGCTTCTTTTTTTTACATGACAGGACTTCTATTCTCTACGATTACTTTATTTTTTACCATTTTGATGTTATTTCATTTTAGATCTGGACGAGATTGATTGATTTTTCTTAAACTTAAAATTATGAAAAATACTTTTTTCTAAGAAATTTTTAAATAATCGGGAATTTACGGGCTCGTATATTTTAGCCAATTTTAATATTAAATCCCAAAAATGTTCAAATTTTGATATTTACCGGTTTGAAAATGTCAAATATAAAAATGTCAGCAACATATTGGCAAACTCTTATTTTATCTTTAATTAAATTCTCGGGATATTAAAAACTAAGGAATTTCTTTTAATATATCTGTTCGTCATTCGTATAATACCTATATTCCTTAAAAATATAAATAATTTTCGAATCAATAAATACAATATTATCTAAATATTTTGCCCTCATTTGTTTGACACGTTGAAGAGTGCTGAATAACAGCACCCATCACAAAAATCCCACTAACCTACTTTAAATGGAATTTCCGATTATTTCAATTTGTTCAATGCTCTACAAAAAAAAATAAGACTTTTTATGTACATTTACTTTGTAAAAAAAAAATATTACAATTCTTGAAGTACGCTAAGATTAACCAAAGTAACTCTACCTATACCATCCATATCTGCGTTTACAAGTTTCCCCACATTCGTTTCTTCCATTAACATAACCGTTAACTGTACTTAAGCACAAACCGAACTGATTAATAAATTTGTTTAAAAAGGTGCAGTTCTCTTATCGCGATATGTTATGTCAATCAGTTATAACAACGTATCTACATAAACGGGTAAGTATATGAGGTACGTGTACTATCTTTAAGAATTTTGAATTATGTTAACGTTATCAGGTGCATATTTGTTGATAATAAATGGAATGTGAATAATATTTTTTTGTTCAATAATAATGACATCAACAGCATTGGAATTTAATTTTCCTATTGGTAATCTACTCCATAACAGAAGACTACAGTCTTGGAATAAATACTCGTAAATACAACCTGATTTTTTTTGTTCAACAATTTTCATACTTATTAAGGAGCTTGCATGTAACTAAAGGGTTTTCCCATAAGAGGTGTTACTTTGAATAGACCGCTATTTCGGTAGTTGTCACATTTGAAGCTGTAATTTTCTCACATTTGACAAGTAGAAACTACGCCATTAATAAAAATGTAACGATACACGCTTCATACGCAACCAATTCGGCCATATTGTTTTTGTTGTTTATGCCTTAGTACTCTGTCAGTCACCATGTTTGACAGGTCTTGTTTTTGACATAATGTGCAATATAACGCCTTGTCTTTGTGTGCTGTGGTCGTGAAGCACCTTGTCGGACCTCGGTTCAGAAATTGGTGGACAAATTTGAGTTGTCGGGACAAGTATGCGATGTGAAGAATAAAACCTGTGCACGTCGCTCAAGAACAACTGAGAATATTGCTGCTGTGGCCCAAAGTGTTGAAGAAAACTAAGGTTTGTCCATTCCTCGTCGTTCTTTCGAATTGAACATTCCACAAACCACATTACATCGTATTTTGCATAAAGACTTTGGTCTTAAGGCGGATTAAATTTAGTCAACACAAGAACTCAATTATTCAAGCCGGCCGATCATCAACAACGTCAACAACCTAGCGTCAATTCAAGACCTCAAAGATGGAATTGATAAAGCTATTGAGGGCATACAGCAGCAACATTGAGATTTGGGATGCAAAATTTCATGAAAAAGATATTGCTGTGTAAGCGTAGCCGTGGCGGCCATTTTTCGGATGTTGTTTTCCATTATTAATGGCATACGTTCCTCTTTATATTGAAATAAACATCCGGTCTTTTATCTCAAAATCTCACCTCTTATTGGAAAACCCTTTATCTGACCCCTAACTTTCGATATTTCAAAACTAATGAAAACAATCAGACAAATGGTTGTAACGTAACTTTTAGAAAAAAAATTACGTTCAGGATTTTCGAATTAAAGCTTCTTTTAAAAAAAATGCACGAAAGTTAGCCCCCCAAAGACATCACAGCTAGAAAATTCTGAAAATTCAATTCGATAGAAAATCAAATCGAATTTGTTGGATAACTTTTTTTTTAATTTGTCTAAATATTTAAAAAATATGTTATCGATTGTACATGTTTTCTATTTTTTTTTTTCATTTTTAATCAATGTTTCCAATTGAAAAAAAAATCCCCGACTCTAGTTGGGCAAAGATGATATTTGTAAGAATGATTATTACAAAAAATCCATCGATACCCCTTTCAATGGTTAAGTGCAAGCGAATAAACTGTATGTTCAAATATTGTGGAAGAAGTGTTTAGAACTGGTATATCTTAGATACCTGGCTCCATGCGTGATAGAACAATTTAGAAATTGGATTCGAATTTAGCGTATCAAAAGTCTTCTAAAGTCAATTCGTTTTTCTGTAACAAGAGCGTTGATGCTGACTAGTGACCAATGTGATTAAATTAAATTAATAAAATGGCACAATGTAAAAAGGACCAAAAAGTGAAAAATGCATTTTTACAAATACGGATTTAGCCCCCAAAAAAAACACAAGGACGAAATAACTATAAGTAACACGTATATTTATTTTTCAAAGTGACACCACGGCTTCAAGGCCAGTTCTGATCAGTGATGACCACTATGTATCGATAACTGCTAACAATAACTGTTATAACCGGTAACTTGATATCAAAGTTAACCAATTACCGGATAACGGATACCGGTTACAATTTCTATTGCGGCGTATGAATATTAATATATTTTTTCATTAATAGTTGCACCAAGAGCGCTTGTAAAAATTTAACAGCCTTTTAAGTCTTTAAATCACTTTTGTCCCGTACGAAATACGTCATTTCAAAATTTAAAAGCCTATTAAATATTGTTTTACAACCGAGCATAAGTCTATAAATTCTTTATTTGATTTATTGCTTGATTTATAAATTTTCATTTACTTAAAATTTCACATAAAGCAATTGGCTTTATCAAAGAAAGTCAATGCTTAACTTAAAATCATTTGTTTTAAAAAATTTGCTTAATCATTGATTTCGCACGCCTAAGATTTTTTTTTCTAAGATTTATTGATAAGATCTTATTCTTTATCATTTTTGGAAACTTAATCAAATATTTCCACTATCTGTGTTTGAGATAAGTAAATTATAAAGCTCGTGTAAACAAATCATTCATTCAAGAATTTGAATTTTCATTCAAATTTTACATTTTAATTTCTCATAAAAGATATTGGTTCTGTGTCAACAAGTTTGTTAAATGTAGGGTGATTTTATTAAGATTAAACATATAGATAGATATAAGATAAAATTTTATTGATAAAATTAAATTGTTTAATTATTTTTGATTTTTCTATCTTTTTTAATTGAAATTTAACATATGTATATTGGAAATTTTCACAAAAACAAAAAAATAATCTACAATCCGTTCATTCGCCAACTATATGACTTACCTTATATTAATTTAAAAAAAAAAAAAATATCTACAGCCTTAGGTGTATTCATAACAAACAATTTATTATTTTTTTTATCAATATTAAATAATTTCAAAAAAAAATTTAATAAACACAATAAATCAATTATTATTATTGCAAAATCATCAAAACTCAAAAAACACAAGAATAAATAAATAATATGAAGGAAATACCAAAGAAACGATAAGTTATTAGTTAAAACTTTGGTAATTCCCAAACACGAGACACTCTTTCGAAATAGAATGTCATTGACAACATTGCAGATATTTATCTTATTCATTGATTTCCTCAAGTTGGGTTTTTATTTTTCATACAGCTTCCTATATTTTATAAGATTGTGGCAAAGTATCGATAGATAAATATATCGAAAAGCTAAGGATTGACAAAGTTACAAAATGTGTCAATGAAAATTCCAAACTCAAACCAAATTAATAATTTGATAACCACAAAGAGAGAAAAATATAAACAAAACAAAAAAAAAACCTTCAATTGCAGCTTGGGTGCTGGGTATCCTATAGGAAAGACAACAACGACAACGTTAATCGATTTTCCTTGCCTTGCAAACAGAGCACACCATAAGAAGTCCATGGAGGAAATTGCCAGTAACAATGGAAATATTAGCCCAGACCATCAGCCCAGACCATCAGCCCAAACCGCAGGGATATGGAATGGAAGACAAAAAGGGCAAAGCAAATGTGTGATCGCGCGATGACGTCCTCTCTATCGCAAGTGTACGCTCCTACGGATGGCAAAGATTTTTATCGGGTATCGCGAAATTGAAGTAGCAAATCTTATCGCTCAATGATCTTGTGGTTGACTGCAAAACTGCTCCATCGGATAACATAGCACTTGAAGGTTTAAATTGCGGATATATAACCATATCGCACTTAATAAGAGTCAAACTATCAACAAAAGGCAAGGGGAAGTTATATGTGTGGTTAGTTAACTTGGAAGCTAAACTTTATCTTTATTGTAAGCGACGAAATTTGTTTGTTAATCGACTTTTGGTGCTCGATTACTTTTCTCATATTTTGCTGCTTAGAATAGCAGAACATTTTTCACCTATCCAAAAATTGTCATTAACAAGATTTTGTCGTTCTATGTTTTCTGTGTTTTTTATGTTTTCTATGTTTTCTATGATTTTGTTGAAACTTTGCTAACTTGAACTCATGTTAGCAAAGTAACTGGAAGAGGCTAAGCAGTAGAGCTCTTGATACTCGGGTACCCGGTACATTGACCGGCCATTCCGCGTATTACCCGGGTACTCGGAAGGTGTCGGGTACCCGGTTACCCGAAATATGATTGGGTACCCGGGTACCCGGTCAAAATCAATAGCTCTAGTAAACAGGTCTTATACACAATAGTTTTTGGCTTAAGAATTTTCCGCTAGCTACTCCAGAATTATTCGTGACAAGTTAAATTGCGTTGTTCTATGTTTTCTATGTTTTTGTACTCCATTTGAAGTTACCGAATCAAGTCCCTAGAAAAATGGGTGTTTTTATTTGGCCTAGCATAAGCTGTGATTATTATTTTAGTTCTGACATTCTATGTTTTCTACGTTCGTTCGCTTATTTAAATCAATTGCATGATATAACTAAATTCATATAAAATCAGAATAGCTTTTTTCGCAAAGAAGCCGTAAGCATAAAAGTTCGTGAAAAATTAAACCGAAATTCGCATTTAAGAAATATCGGCCGGCTCATGTGGACACTAGAACTGTCGCCCATTAGGACGCACAGACATTTTTCTTGGAATATCCAAATATTAGATTTAAGATCCCGGGACCAATTTCAGCCTTAATGGATCTTTCCGTTTGCTTTTTATAAGTTTGCCGTTTATAAGTTTTTTTTTTTAATTTGAACTTTTCTTGATTCGAAATTTTTAATCTTTGAGGCTCAGATTTCGTAACATTTTCGACATTTTCAAATAACTAACTTGAGAACTTTTTTTCATTCTGGGTTTTAATTGATATTAAGATTACTGAATTTTTTTTTTCAAATATTCCGCAAAGTCGAATAAGATTTAAAGATTATGGGGCTAATTTTAGAATTAAGTATTCGTATTTTAGGTATCTGGTGTATAAAATTTTCCGCTTATTGTTTTTTTTTTAATTAAATGAGTTTTTTTTAATCTTTGTTTTTCTTAATCTTTCTTAAACTTTGGAATTCAGGGCTCTGTTCGAACCCCGATTTCTTGGCCTAAGGGTCTTTTATGGTATTGAGTTTTCTTAATTTTGTATTCGTATGATTTTTGTTTTCGGTGTATTTGGGTTTCATACATTTTGAAATTCATGATTATTTTCGAAACCTGATGCTTGTCGTTGTTGTATGCCAAACTATGCAGGCTAAATTTCGGGGAGCAATTTTTTGTACTCTGGGTACCAATATGAAAGGTTTTCAAGATATTAGGTTTTCGTGATTTTGAATTTTTTTATATTGATATTTCGGATTTTTATTTTTTCTGGCTTTTGTCTAATCTCTTTCTTCATGTTCGCATTTTTCAAAATTCAAGTATCCCAAATACAAGATGTTTAATGAACCCGTAGCTTCTTCTGCCTGATCAAAATATATAGAGATTTTATTTTGTACAATTTTCGCAATAATTAAAAATAAAAGTTTCAGTGAAATTTCTCGACAAAACAAAAATTTGAACTGATGGGATTTCGACTTCTGTATTTTGAGCTTGTAACATTTTGGAGTTATTTAATATTGTTAACTTACTTAAGTTCTCGGACATATTAAGTCCTCGAGATTCCCCTTGTGGTTCATAGAGACTCCACTGTTGTTACGACTTATGGTTCACAGTTTCTGAAGATTTATTTCATTGCTACTGTTCTTTACCAAGTAAAGGGTGTCCCAACAAGAACGCAAGATTTACATTTTAAATAAAACGCAGATATTTAAAAAAAAATCGTGAATTCTTTATTATATCGTAGTAGACAGGATGAGGAACAACATATCGGGCAGATGGCCGCCACGGCTTTGGTGGCACATACGCGATCTTTTAATAAAATTTTCAATGACCGTTTTGCATAAATGCTGCGGTATTTCATTAATGCAGCGTCCGATTTCCTATTTTAGGGCTTGAGTCGTCGTTGGTTTATTCGCATAAGCCATCGACCTCAAAGAAAAAAGTCCAATGGTGTTAAATCGCACGATCTAGGCGGCCAATTCTGGTCTCCAAAACGCGAAATAACACGACAGAAATGACTGATGCAGCAATTGAATTGTTTCTCTGGCTTTATGAGATGTGGCGCCGAAAAATTGGTTATCATTTCACAAAGTGGATTTGGAAACACCAATTTGCTGAGCTCGGTGTCGAATAGAGGTGAATGGAGTTTGAGCGACATCGTCACGTACTGCTGCGTTATTTTCGGTCGATCGACCTGGTCGAAGGCGGTTTGTTGTCTTTACATCAGTGACAGACCCAGTTTAAGCACATTTTTCCATTAATCGCTTTACAGTTGACTCTTTTGGAGCATTATTGTAACCCCACTTTCACCATTTTGGTAAAACAATTTCACAATGAGAATGCGTTGTTCATTCGTGTAACGCTCCATTTTTATTAACCTTATACCTTCTTTACTAACAAACAATAATAATTGTTCAAATGTCAAACAATGACACTTCGAATGGCGCCAAATTTAAATCTTGCGTTCTTGTTGGGACACCCTTTACTTCTAGGTCGGGTCACTCTCGTCTACCTGCTTGAGTGATGGGTATATAGGTCTAGCCACCAGACGAAAATGAGAAAAGACTTTGGAAGTTTAATCTCGGCTTGTCTTTTAAAAATTTTACAATTATTTTTTTGTTCTAAGTAGGCTGACAAGTAAAAATAGAATGTGTTACTTTTTTAAACAATTTTTATTATGTTTTCCCACTCATTCCCTTATTTCATCACAAAAGCTGTTTTCTTCACATTTTGTTTAGTTTTTTTTTTTTTTTGAAAATCATCATCTTCTTCGTATATACGAAGATCGTCGAAAAACGTGATATACTTGAGCATGCAAGAAATTGGATGATTTTCTGGTGGCTCTTGCAATGTGTTCCTTGATGGTAAGTACCTAAATTGTCTCGTTGTCTGTCGCAGCTCGTAGAAGTTTAGTTGGAGTTTTGCTCTCGCGCAAATGGCCATACAAAAGAGCGTGTATTATAGCAGTTGCATGTTTTTTTTTGTTAATTTTGCACTTTTTTCTTAAACTGGGCACCTACGTTCATTCAAGTGGCCAATACTTACTTTTTGCCATATGGACTAAGATGGCATTTAAGTCTGCAAAGGTGCTATAAACTTGTTCGTACCTTTAGCTATTATAAGGACACACCATCATCAAGTCAGCTAGATCTTAGCGTTCGTTGTCGTCTCGTATAGTCTTCGTCTTCGTCGTCGTCATAATCATTTTCGTCATCTCTATCATGGGCATCATCGAGGTGGTCATTATCTTTTTTCTTTGTATTTAGGATTTTGCTATTTTTTCATTAGGATATAATTTGAGATCTTAAAGGAGCACCTTTTGCAAAGAATCTATTGGATTAATATTTGACTCCACTTTTTTTTAATGAGATCGTTTTTACAAAAACCCTTAAACAAGGTATTTGATGACACTTTTATCTTGACAATGGTTCTAAAAGTGGCTTCGACTACACTTTAATAAACGCGATCACTATCATTAGGCGTTTTTTTTTTTTTGTGAGGGTCTTTAGATATACTAAGGGTGCAATACAACCAGCACTTCCGTACACAAAAATTAATTATATAGCTACCCAGTTGCAATTTGTGATGTATCCTTTTGAAAATAAAAAGATTAATATTTTCAAAAAATCTTATCCATATAGATACACTTTATTAGTCTAAAACAAAGTACGGGAAATACTGTCGTGTTGTGATCAAGCAAATAGCAATCTAAAGAATCATATTTCTCTATTTTATGACATATTCAAAAATGTGTTGTTCAAGGTGGCCATAAACGACGAACATGCTCGTTTGCATTTACCCCTACCCGGCGAACAAAGTTTGCGAACATTCATTTCGTTCCGATTCTCAAAGAATAAACATCGTGTGCGATAAAGAAAAGCAACAACAAAGTTCACAGCAAAAATGAGGTTTGCTCGCGAACATGGCCCTACACGGCGAACATTGAAACTGACGAACACGAGAAAATCGAAATATTTCGCCAACAACGAGCCGTTCGCGAACTAGCCCCTACACGACGAATATCTAGCGAGCACGAGCATGTTCGGCGAGCATGTTCGTCGTTTATGGTCACCTTCAGAAAACTAGTTTATCCAGTTTCAATTTGACAATTTTATTGTTCTTCCAAACTTTTGATTTGATTTAAATCTGTTTTGCCATGTATCACCAATTTCTCAGCAAAATTTGGGGGCACTACAAATTTAAAAGCAGTTTTGAAAACCTAAGTTTCATATAAAATTAAATTTTGAATCTTCATTGGACCCTACGCGGTAATTAATTGAAATGCATGACTGCATTTTGTGCGATCACATCGTTTTGAAGTCTTAGTTCACAACAATGATTTGACTTAAAATAAAAATGTGAACGTTTATTTCATCGTACGAAACAAACCTTTTTTAGTTGAGACTTGAGGATAGAACTCTTTTAGGTATTTTGGGCGGTTTAGTTTATTTACGAGAAATTTGAGATTTTTGAAAACGATTTTCTTGTTAAATTTAAATGTGAGACACGGTTATCGATATTTTTATTGATTTTATACTGATTAGATTAATAATATCCACCGTTTTTGAGAAATTTGAGATTTTTGGAACTGATTTTCTTAACATTTGTATGGAAGGTACCGTTAAAAGTCTCAGATTTTTAAATTGTTTTATAACAAACCGTACTAATAAAAAAACTCACTCAAAAAATTTTAACAGAATTGTCTATGTCGTTTTCAAGAATTTTGAAATTTTTGAAAACAATTTTTTAATATTTCTATGGGAAGTACCATTATTTTCGAAAATAAAATTAATTTTTATTCAAATTATTAAAGATAGTATTCATTAAAAACTCGTTGTTTTCTACCAAGTTGCAAAAATATTTATCAAACCGTTTTTAAAATATCTAATCTTCAAAAAATAATTTTATATTTTTTTTCAAAACGCAATTTGTTTTGTTTTGAAAATTTAAATATTGAATACTTTTTATAAATTGTACACACTTTTACATACAATTTTCGATTACGTTCACATGAACCGTTTTTAAGAAAATCGAAGTACAAAAAAATTAGATTTTCCAAGAATGCAAAAAAAAATGTATTTCAGGTTATTTAAAAAAATAAATCAATCAGTCAAATCGACCCAAATTACTAACCGTTTCAAAAAATTCCACCCACGAGCTTAGCTGTAGCTCAACGGACAGGCAGACAGAATTGCGAGACCTTTTGTTTTTTTTACTTCCTTCTCATGTTAAAGATATTGAATTTAAGAAGAAAATGTTTCAATTTTATTTCAGCTAACGTGAAGTTTCTGTAAAACCGCAAGCTTTTTCAATTTTTTTTTTGATTTTATTTAATTGTACAAAAATTGGCAAAATGTTGCCCGTGAAAATAGGTTAGTTGAAGTTGACTAATATTTTTGAACACAATATAGATATATCCTTTTTAAAGATTCATTTAATAATCACAAACATTATATAAAAACTAAAAACCTTTCTCGTACCAGATGATTCTCGAATGTCTTAAAATAACGCAACAACAAAAACAAAAATAGCTGTTAATTAAATAAAAATAAAATCTCTTGTTTAATTAATATGTATCTAACAACAGCAAGGACACTTAAGGCACTAAAATATTTAATAGTTTCAATAATGAATTTAACGATGGTGTTTAATATCTCTTTGACATTGTGTACTTACAGTAAACATGTCGTATAGGTACATTTATGTATTAAGAACATATTATTATTTCTTCTAACAAATGTTTTGACATAAGGTTATGTCATAATAATTTGTGTTGTAAAATTATTATTAATTCGGAATTATCTTCATTTTTATTGCATCGCTGTGTTGAGACTAAACACAAAAATTCCTGCAATAATTTTAAGGAAATCAAAATAATTATTATTACTTTGCCAACCGTATGCTGAGTCTGGAGACGTTTTAATAAATGATAACGAAATCAAGTTTTCATTTTTAGGAGCGTAATTTTTTCTAGCTTTGCACAGCTTTATGAACCGAAATTACAATTCTTTTTGAAATTAATTATTTGCAATTCAAATTAAGCTTTAATTTTCATCATTTTTCAATCGAAAACCTCTTTCAGAACAAAGGTAGACGAAAAGCCAAAAAAAAAAACTTCAAAATGGTTTAAGTCCATCACTAATTAAGAATTTCCTAAGATAACTGTCTATATAATTTAACTTTTGTTCCTCAACATCACTTTGCAACTTTAATCAGTTGTATTGTCACGTATTTCCATGATTATGGCATTTTTTTGTTGTTGTTCGTTCTCTGTTCGTTTGTTGGAAAAACAATTGCTTTAGTTAAGCACTTAACCGAATGATTAAGATAATTCATTCCCTGGGTTTCTTCGTTCTCCACTGTATAATATGTGTGCCTGTGCAATAAGCAAACCCCCTCCTCACTTCTTTCCACCTCAAAACCAAACCATATAGATAGAGGTATTTCTGTTTAGAGACATTATTATCGCACTGAAGGATTGTTGTTATTTATAAAATATTTCCATCACATATTTTGAAAATGAGATACAACTTGAAGAAGGCTAAAAGTCCTTAATGAAAACGAGAGATGACAAGGACTTTGTATTGGGAATCATATAGGCGAGGATAACTGATGGTGCGGGACTTCAACTTGGTTATTTTTAATAAGGGAGCTAAATAATTATTGAGAACAAAAAAAAAAGAGGAAAGTATTTTTTTTTTCCTCTTCGGTTTGCCTCCTCTATAGTTGTTGCAAGAAAAATTAAATTAATGAGCATAGAAAGGATATATCGAAAGAAGGAGAGAAGATAAACTTTTTTGCCTTTCTCATTAGAAAAACAGGGAGTGACAGCCTTCACTGTACAGTGTACACCGGCCTTAACTATGATCTGACTTAAGGTAATTATTATTCAGTTTGAATAGAGTTTCCACAGTGACATTTTTTAATTAAATAAAAAAAAAAAATATAAACAGACCATAAATGTGATGTGTGTTTAAGTTGTATTAAAATAAAACTCTTTGGAATATTCATGATGCTTATTGAGTATTCATAAGAAACACAATTATCGCTGCTTGGGTTTTTGCAATATTCCTTGCTGGAATGACTGGGCGTCATTGAAAACACTAATTAATCTCGAGAGTTTGCCAAATGTTTATCATTCGAATTCAGAAATAAACAGAATCATGTTGGAGTCTAAGCTGATTACTTATCTAACCTTGTTTAGGATAAATTAAAAATCACTTCTAGATATATATTAGGAAATATAAGAATATGTAGGAATTTGAATGACTGATCTGAGAAATCGATAATTGCATTAAATTAACATTTTGTGATATAGTACAACAAATTTTAATAAGCTATTTAATTAATTAAGACTATGAGTGGATATATTTATTTCAAATTCCTTACCTAACATTCTTAGGTAAGATTGGTTAAAAAATTGCCTACTTGTAGTGTTGTAGTGAAGAAAATTGATTTGATTTTGAAATTCTTTCATAAATAAAAACACGGATTCCTTCACAACTTAATTCAAAAATTATTATTATTAGACGATATTAGCAGCGCTGTTATAAAGAACTCCAACAACATCGATTGAGCTACTGCACTCACTTATTGACATATCTTGTGAAACAGAGAGCTTTCCTGAAAAATGTCAATTTTCCAAAGAAAAGAAACTTACGCAGTAAGTTTCGCCAAAAAACTGGAAAAAGATTTTCGTGCTACTAACAAGCTTAATTCCGCAATCGATCTTTCTGTTTTACACGTCTTATTGAATATATAGTTCTCCACTTAATCTGCTGTTCATTGACTTTGAGAAAGCGTTCAACAGTGTCAATTGAGAATTTGTGTGGCTTGCATTGTTGAGAAGGTGCATCCCAACGTCCAAAAAGATTTAAGAACTTTTGGTCATTTGGAAACCAATGTACTTAATTGAATTTCAACGTTTGTCTCACCCATAATTTTGAAAAGGCTTTAAAAGCGTAGAAGACTACGCTTTTAAAGCATCTGCGTAAGCTTTGCCATTGTTCCTGCTTTTGGTCTCTTTCCGAGTTAATGGAAAACAGCATTTTTCCACCCCGTCCTCAAAATCGTGAGTGCAATCACGTCGATTCTTCTCAAGATCATATAAAAACAGAGGCTTATCGTCAGCTTAAGAAATATCTCGAAGAACTTTCCCTTCTTAATGACCGGCAGTACGGCTTTCATAGCAATAAATCCACTGGTGATCTGATGGTTTATGAACATATATATCCCAGAGAACAGTGCACACATCCATAGTTTTAGAGAAAAAAAGATTATTGCACTTGATATTTCAAAAGTGTTCGATAGAGTTTGACATCGAGCTCTTTTATCGAAATTGCGTACATTTGATATCGATGAGTAAAATCTCTTCTCCGTTGGATTAGAAACCGCCAACATACATAAATGCTTGTCTGTCACATGGTTCCGTTGTCTCTCTTATTTTGATCAATGATCAATGGGTCCATTAAATTGTTTCTTTGAAGACGTTATTCTCAGCTTTTCATATTCGTTTTGTAGAATTTAATGCTTCTTATACTCAATGCTGTTTTCTATCGTAAATGTAAAATCCATCTCCCATGCCGCCATCCATAGGCGGCACTTGTATCGAAGAAACCGAGCAGACCATCTTTATATGGAATTATCACTTATATGACGTTCCCCAAAATCCAGAAATTTTGTCTCCCTTTCTTATGCGGCTATAATCTATAAAGCCTTCATCCGGCTCCGCGAAATTAGGCCTCAGGAAATAAGGCTCCAAAAGAAAAAATGAAATAAGGCCTCAATTTATTTTTTTATATAAAAGTTTATTTTTGAAAATGAAATAACAAAACCAAATACTTGGATTGTATACTGTAGAATTTTACTGTTGTGGAACCTGTTGAAAAAATCAATTAGTAGCACAATTGAGTGATCTTTTCTCCTCATTTCCTCGTTTAAAGATTGTGTTGAAAACCATCAGGAAGCAACAGAATAGCTGAAAAAATCGCGCGATTTTTTCAGCTACTCTGAAAAAGCTTGACTATAACTCACATCTTTGGACAGGTTCTTCAACAAATCATTTGAATCTCTTAGATAGTATTCAAAATAGGGGTTCAAGAATTACTGACGAAAAAAATATAACGGAAACAATTATGTACATACATCTTGGACACCGTCGTCGTAATGTTTCCAGCCATTCCATATAGTATCGTTATTTCTACAAGCTATGTTCTAGCGAAAAAGCCTCCCCCAGAACATTCCAACGTAATATCTGTACCGCTGGGAGTGCCTTTCAGTTTACACTTGACCCCAGCTTCGGAAGTACTGTTAAGAACAGAGATTCTTTTAGTCGCACCACACGACTGTGGAATGCTTTCCCCAGCTCCTTGCCAGACATTCAAAACCAATGTGTACCGGCATCTCCTAATTAATTATAAAAAAAGATAGATCACTTGCTTATTTCAAGACTACATACGAGTGCATCATGGTGGATCCAAATGTCATATTCTGTCAATAAAATAAGGTTGTCATATTAGTTTGAAATACAGAAAGGAGTCAGTCAAAGCTGTATACAATCACCATTACGGTTCCTATATTGGTAATTAGTGATGTATTGCACCCAGCTTTGTCGACTGGAAATGGAGGACTCTTTAATCTAACCTCAAACATTTGGAATTGGCATTAGTGGAAAGGCTCCAAACGAAATGCTTAAAACCTAAGCGACGAATGTGTCCCTATAATGTTGGACCCGTCCTTCTTTGTTGGTGTAGAACTAGAAAAATCACAGCCGCTAGTCACAAGAAAGCTGCAATATTTCCTTAATAGATGCCTACGAAACATCTTGATGGATTTCTGGCCAAATTGTTTGTCTATTGATGAACAGGTCAAGAACAAATTGACTCTATCACACAAAAATGTAAGTGGCAGTGGACTTACCATACGCTTCGAAATGGTAGCCAGTAGACGGGCTGACCTAGAAGCACTGCGCTGGAATAATGGACGTTTGTCTTTAATTAAGGTGCGCGCGGACTTATAGGTTATAATTTAGATGAATTTGTTAAATCTTTCATTTCAGAACAAAATCTCGTCTTCGAGAGTTTACAAAAAAACTTTAAACCTTTTCTCTAAATAAAAAATGCTTGCATTGATTTTTTAACTAATTTAAGATCATCCTAACTTTTTCATCTCTCCTTCTAAATCATCTCACCCTCAGTATTGCATACCTTTTATAGAAAATTGTATCAAGATATACTTTGTATCTACAACCAATATACTTAACTCATTGTTCAAAGTAAACACCCACGATGTATTATGACAACAAAAAAACACCAAACACAAGTTGTAGGTAGTTGTTTTTGGCTTGTATAGTTAAATTGAACTTTTTATAAAAGAAAAATATCTCGATATCACGTGAAGCTATTTATTCTTTTTTGTTGTTGTTGTTGTTTAATAACCCCGTTCCAGGGGCCAAACCAAGAGTGCATATTGATTCCTTTGCGTATTTAAAGTGGAAAACTGATCATCAGCAACTGATACGGCAGCTATCCGTGGTGTTTTGTCTTGTTCGAGAGTGTGTTCGCTTTATGCACTGCACTGATGCACTGCACTCCCGCTCGACTACAATGAAATCCTGGCAAATGGCTATAGTATAGTCTATAGCGGATGCAGCCTCCTGCACCGCCCCGTATATGCAGGCTCGTTATATCCGTTCATCAACGGTAATGCACTTTATTTTTTTATTCACTATACGAACGACGAAGCGTATATTATGAAGGTATTCCCTGGGAGCAAATTCGCGTGCAATTTTGCGTCCTTTTTTGTTTTTGTTTGCATCTGCTGCACACTATAAAGACGGCCAGCCACTGCCCATTCATTTGTCCATAAGATCGCAGAGGTTCACTCACGCACATAATTTGGTTAGAAAGACAACAACGAAGGAGGAGATGCATTCCTTCCTCGTTGCACGGAATCGATCTCATTATCAGTTGGATGGCCTGTAAAGTCCGATCATTATTAACCCAAATAACCACGACCAAGCATTAAAGCCTATTATACACAAAGCACAACCTGTGATGCGTGCAACCCAATAATTCACGGCAGTTAGCAAAGTTAACAATGTGCTTGTTTGCTCAGAGAACCTCTACGGGTTTTTTCGAATAGTGCATCGTTTAGATGGAAGGAGCCACACTTTAAGTATGCAGATTGTATGTAAATTAAAGACCTGGTCTTCTTTAAGTGGACCACTTCACACCTGAGCATCTACTTCAGACTAGCTGCAAGGTATAAAAGAGAAAAAAAACTAAAATTCAGTGCTGAGAGATTCTGGGCCTGCAGCAGAAAAAATACGGTAGCCAGAGAGATGAGATCACGATGATAGCGTGCAGTAAGGCACAAGGAACATGTGTCATGCGTGTTTTATAGAAATCTTTTCAGGAAGGTGCTTTACTTCCTAACAAAAACATCCACAAAAAAAGGTTTGGAATAAGTGTTGTGATTTTTAAACGTTCAAACGAGAATACGAAGAGTTTTGGAAGAAAGTCGAAGTAGAAAGAACATCTGGTATGACACAACCGCGTTTCAATATTTTTGGAGATTGTCACTGCAGCACTATTTTCTTCGACTATAATGTCGGTGACCGTTATTAGGTGCAACTAGTAGAAAGTATGGTTTTGCTCCTCCTCAAGGAGTTGGCCTTGAGCGTTGTTAATAAATTTTTGTAAACCAATTTCCTGAGCATTCTGGCATCTCTGTGCAGCAATTTTGAAGTTTTTGTTCTTGGATTTGAAAAAAGCATAAACCAACGTTAATTATAATAACCACCCCTCGCGCATAAGCATAATGGCGCAATTTTTTAGTGAATATTTAATAAACTTAAGTTTTTCAGTGAAATCCGAAATCCTATAGCCCAGATCCTGCAAAGTAAAAAAAAAGAACTCCAAATTGCTGCATACTGCACTCCCATATTACAATGTCGACATATTTAGAGACTTCGTTGGATTCAATTGTTGCAGCATTTCATTTCTCGTATCGCACAAATACGGATTTCTCAACCCACATAAAGACAACACATAGTTAAACCCATCCACAATCGATTCCATACGATGCGACGACGACGATGCGACCGAAGCGACGACGGACGACCGGCTCAAATCAACGGGCAAGGCAGCTGAATCAGTATGGCAAAGTGTTAAATGGAGGACCCATTAAGGCTCATTTGGAATCGGACACGTCCGATTAAAATCTCATTTCTCACCTCCGAAGGTGGCTCTGACTATATTCCAATCCAAGGGACCTAAACCCAGCTCCAAAACAACCAACCAACTTGGTCGTTGTCGTTGCTGCTGCCAAGCCAAGTATGGGGGCGAGAGAGCTCCTGCGTCGCGTCGCATTGGTATCATCGGTCGGTCGTCTCGGGGTGTGTGTCAGAGAGAACTTGGTGAATGCTGCCTGGTGGTCTGGGCGATCATGCTGAGTACTTTTTTTCTTCGCCTACAGTCAATAATAATAATCCAATCGGATGGGGATTTGCTTGGAATCGATCGGAATTCAATGCGATAATTTGGCTACTTACCGTCCAAAGGAAGTCACACAATTTCCTCTTCTTTTTTTTTTTGTTGTCTTTGGGAATATTTTCGAAACTGCCCAGCTGCTCCCTCGAATCTGTTTTGTATGAAGAACCCACGGAGTCGTCCACTCTTTCTCTGGCAATTTTATCTAAAAATAAATATTTGACTTGGCACACAGTTCGAATTCACACATCCGAACAAGATGCAATTGTAGTTCACACCCAGTACCAAAGAACATGGGATTCTCCTGCGCGCACCATCGCATCGCATCGTCGAGTCATTGCAATGAGTGTGGAGCAGTTGAAAGTGGGGATTGCGGGGAATGCAGGAGTTAGTCATGATGGTGCTTCCGTGGCTACCCACTTAGACACCATGGAGCATCATATCGGTTAGAGGTAGAGACAAAGGCCGATGCTGGAATGAGATATCTCTTCCGCAAATGGTTATTAAACGTAATAATACTAATTTGATTGATTTTATGCTTGCAATGGAATTTTAATTTGATTGTGTATTTGTATTGCGAAGGAGAAAAACGAGGAAAAGTAAAGTTTATTGATTTTTAATTTTGATAAAAATTAATTATTTGCAATGAAGACTGTGTAGACAAATGTTTTTTTTTTTTGATCTTTGTTGATTTTTGTTTCTTACTCGTGGTAGCATTTAAGCTGCAAACAATTCAAATTTAAATAAGTAATATTTAAGATTAAACATTTTAATTTGCTTGGAACTATAATTAAATATGAACTAGACTTATTGATCCACGAATTTTTAAGTGATTAAAATATTCCGGATGTTTCCTAGGTTGATTTTCATCATTTTCAAGGAATTTTGGTTTATTTTTGAGTTTTTCCCAGTTTTGTGCTAATTCCTCGCCAAGTGCTTCTTGGCCGGCCCGTTCATCTCCCTGCTTGTGTGGGAGGGTTCCATTGCATCGCTTGGCTCACCATGTTCTCGTTACCATTTCGAAGCGTTTGGACAGTCCACTGCCACTTACGCTTGCGTATAATAGAGTCAGTGGGTTGCTGTCCTTTTCTCGAATGAATTTCGCCCTTCAAAATACGTTTGGCTCAGCAAATCCTTAGATGTTTCGCACACATCTATTTATGAAAGCTTTCAGCCTTCTACCAATAGAGGCTATGACTTTCCAAGTGCTGCATTCGTAAAAGAGCACAGATTCAATATTAGATGTCCATTTTCTGTCATATTTTGAGAGAGTTCCGTGGTTAGATACTCTTTTTTTGCGAACGTAAACTTGGTGTTTAGCCAAAAATATCTTTAATAATTCAGTAGATCTCTGGGACAACGTTTGAGGTCGGAGTGAAGTCACAGTAAGACGCCAAGATTTAGTGGGCGAAGTCGAAAGCAAGAAAGCTCCCATACCCAAAAGGGATGGTGTACAATGTACATAACATAAGCATCCCCTAGCTAACTAGCTCTTCTTAAACTCTTTCAAAAAAAATACATATCATACAAACTCTTGGAAATGTGTTTCCCAATTTTGTCTTCTTTTTAAACACGTTTGCCTCAAGATTGATCTTTGAATTTTTTTTATATTTCTTGCTCATAATTGACTACGAGCAGCGAATTAAGCTTAAATACTTTTATGAAATTGGAAAATGATTTTGCTTCTATTCCATGATGTATTTCACCGTCATTTTGGTATCCCCCTAGCAATGGAAGTAGACCGCTAACTTGGAAGTGTGGGTTCGATCCCCAGTCTAGTCAGTATTCTTTTCTATTCCACTTCCGGAATTTAATGAGGCAATCAAAATCTAATTTCTCAATCCACTTTGCGAACAAAAATCTGTCCTATCCTTCATAAGGCTTTACGTCTTATGCCGTTATTTAACGGAACAAGCAAAGCAAACAATTTTCAGGAACAATCAAGTGTAATTTTTTTGAACCGGGACTTTTGGCCAATGAATAAAATGTATACAAAAGGTTCTGTCAAAAAAAAAAACATTGTTAAAATGAATTTGGTCAAAAAAGAATTTTAACAACCAATGAAAAAATGGCCAAAAATTAAATTGTGAAATAAAGGGTGTCCCAACAAGAACGCAAGATTTAAATTTTAAATAAAACGCAGATATTAAAAAAAAAATCGCGAATTCTTTATTTTATCGTACAGATTCTGTCAAAATTAAAATATCAGGGAACAACCAGTGGGAAATTTCTTTAACGCTGAAAATAAAATTTTTAAAATAAATAAATTATGAAAAAAGCTACATATGTAGTATAGAAAAAACACTTTATAAACTATTTACGATGTTAAACACACAATAAGTTTACTATTTGGTTAATGAACTGTCAAATTTTGTATGGAAAATGATTTATTTTTACTATTTATTTGCTTAAATTAATCAAATGTCATTTTGACAGGCGTGTTCGGAAATACATATGATATAATAGAAGTTCAGAAAACTAAAAAAAAAATTATCCCGTGTTCTGTAGCTCATAAATTGAGATTCTTTGTCAATTATGGAAGTTCGATAATTTGTATCGCTTAAATCGTTTTGTCATCCAATTCTTACTGGTACAGAAGCAAACAACGCGAATAGGCCTCATGTCATATTGACATTGGTTTGGAAAAGCTTCTTTTCGATAAAAATCGCTTCAAAATCTGAACAAGGCTCACACATAATTTGTCACTTATTCACATTCAGCGTTTTATAAAAAAAAATTATTAAAGAGGCGTTCTTGTAAACTCTTGCGTAAATTTATCATTTTATTGCTAAATTTACGACGACGACGTTGCATGAATACCCTTAATACAAACACTATACTCTTTATAGCAAATAATTCAGCGAATAACTTTTTTTTCAAAATATTTTTATTCATAGATTTACGTGTAAATTTTGTCAATGAAAACCCTTTGCTTAAATAATAAGTTTTTACGGGACTTTATACATCTAAGTCAGATATGTTAAGCGTGTAAAAATCCCGTCGGCAACTGCCCGTTTAATATAGTTCATTTTATTTATCTGGACTTAACGTGATGACAAACTCTTTAATCCTTTAAAGCTGTTAATCATGTGTATATGGTACATATTTGTGGTACATACTATATACCTACACCGAAATGAACTGACTTCCATGTAGTTATTGTTCTATATAAAGTAAATTAAGAGTATTTCCTGTTTCTTTGGTCTTGAATTTTTATATCGATTTGCGTGTTTTTATTTTATTCCTCAATATATAGAAGAAGGATGCTGACCTCTAATCAATTTTTTGTTTTCTTCTTATTTTCGTGTTCCCCCCCCCCCCACTTTTTCTACCCGAAACGACCTCTAACTTACATATAGATATGTATATATATTGAGTTACATTTATTTATGTAGGTATGTGATAATAAATGACATAGCTTGGTTTAGTTTAACTTGTTGTTGTTGTTTTATACATATACATACATATGTATGTACAATCGTAAACTCAAGGTGATAGCGGCAGCCACAAGGGATGAAGACGATGTTGGCGGACGGGCAGCTGAGTTCCAGCATCATGTGTTTTGCCAAAAAAAAACTATATTAATACCTTCTTTCAACCTGGACACGAATGCTCCAAATGTGAACCTGAACCCCTTTTTTTTCCACGCGGTATAGACGAACATATATTGTATATAAACAGACAAAGTACTATATGGGATATATGTGTGTGCCTGTGCATTGACCACATTCGACAAGGACATAAGAACATAATGAACAGCAACAGCTCGCCATTTCAGTGCGCTCGCATCTCTTCACTTTCTCTTCCTTGACCGGTCGGTCATCCTTTTTCTACCGAGACTCAGCAGTTAGTTATAAAACCGAACAAGGATACACCACCATCCAGCAGAGAGTGTACGAATTTATGCTTGCGAGTTCAACTACCTTTAACTTCCCCTTGTATATACATATGTAGTTTATATTTCTTAGACACCACTACACACTCTACCTTCAGCTCCAGCTCATTCTTTGTCAATGACTTTCATTAGTTGCGACGTTTATCGATTTTAGTCGCTGAGTCCATGATGAGGGACGAAGGAAGTCCACTTAAAGTAAAAACAAAAAAAAAAAAAAAACAACAATTTAGTGTTGACGCTAAATGCCAGTAAATCTGGCTTAAAGCATTGACTGGTAGTTTCGGTCGTCATCATAATAATTATCACCCACCCTGTTTCGCCCGAGGATGTTTTGAGAAATCATCATCAAGATGGAGAACGCAACGGTGAGATTCCTCCGAGTTGTCGTTTCTGTAATAGGTGCATGTCAGAGCTTAAAGAGATTCGGCAACTTGTTTTCGGGATTCACGAAAATACTGTGAAGGCTCTTTTTTTTGGAATTTATTTTTGGTTTTATTATTTTTTTTTTTTGTTTTTGTTTTGGTATTTTTTCAGAAATCGCAAATTCTCGGGGATGGTAGGGGCAAGGACAAAGGCAAAAGAATAACAATAAAAGGAAAGGAAAATAGAGAATTATATGTATTAGGTTTATGTAGGTAACTAACCTTGAATTAAGATAGATACATATGTGAAAGTGATTGTTGTTAATTTTTGCTTCAAGAGATGCATACCGGTTCCCTGACCTAAGACAAAGTCTTATTTAAAGAAACTTCTTAGGTTAATATGAAAAATTATGTTCTTTTTCCTGGTATAACGTAGAGTACGAATCGATTAACAACAAATCTGTCCGTGTCATAAATTCATAAGTCCAGTTATGTTTACGCACAGAAGTATAAGGTTTTTTTTTTAGAGGTATAGAAGTTGGCAACAGCTGGAAATGATCTGTATTTAGTTTGGTTTGGGGCACAACGCTTCTAAATTGTGCAAATCCCGATCCCGATTTTATAAAAGAATTTTGTTTAGCGGTGACGACACTTTTGGTTGAATGGATTCGTCAATAAACAAAACTGCCATACGTGGAGTGCAGATAGATCCCAATTGAATGTTGAAGAACCGTTACATCCAGAAAAACTGACGTTACAATCACCTCTTTACAGTTACCTCTTTAGAGCATTGATTACTGAATTTTACGTTCCTCAATTGTTCAAAAACCATAATATGCAGGAGCTGCAGTTTCAACAAGACGGTGCGGTGCG
The DNA here is from genome assembly GCA_958431115.1 of Syrphus vitripennis. NCBI lineage: Eukaryota > Metazoa > Arthropoda > Insecta > Diptera > Syrphidae > Syrphus > Syrphus vitripennis. Next base: position 125,789,612 of record OY288108.1, read on the forward strand.
CCGGTGCAACATGTTTGTCAATGTCAATTTTGAAAATTCATCTTTGTTTTTTTTTCCATTAAAAAGTTATATAACAGCCTAGATTAAGCCTGCTGAATACTGACATTCTTGGGTCTTCATCTTCATTTGCGAAGATCACAGAACAGAGAAAATGGCAGAGAATTCATCCACCCACGAGATATTTGATGTCGTCACCACTAGATTCTTCGCTTTTGATCGAAGTAATTAAGGGTTTTCGCTCTGTTCGATTTGAATAGACGTGTGGTCTTTTTCGAGCTAATTTGATATCGTTGCTCGTTTTCTTTGCTTGCATTTTAACCAATAGCAGAAAGTCAGGGACTGCATACCTGATGCTGTCTTCATTGGGAACTATGATTTCTACGGTAAATCTTATTTTTATTTTCTTATTTTCGACTGAGGGTCAGTAACTTCTTCGTGTTTAGATGAAGGGTACAGCTTTTGGAAAGTAAAGCGTCGGAACGATAACATTGAGAATTTTGTCATCATCCACTAGAAATATATTTTAATCATTGTTGATGAATTTCAGTAAACAAATCTCTTGAGAATTTATTCTTCTCTGAGCGGCAAATTTGAAAATAGTTGAGCCTTTGATCATGTTGGCATCATCAAGCTTAAAATTTTTGATAATTTTCGGAAATTACATAATACTATTCAGCAACTAATTTGGACTTCTACTACAATTTCGGAGCCCAGGCCTTTCAACTGTTTGTAATCCATTTAGATTCTAAATGCCACTCGATGAGTAAGTTTTTTCGACAATCTTCCCTTTTTTCTAGTTTGTTTCAGGAGTTTTAAATTTCAAGCTGTATTAAATTTCAGTAATATTCACAAAATTGTCTTGGGTAGGTATGTATAGGTATCACCAAAATTTGACAAAATTTTTTACCAAATACGTTTTAATTAAACGTCGAATCGACTTAAATCGAAAAACATCTTCACCATATTTACCAAATTACAATTTTGTTCGAAATTTTCTAACCGTTTGCGAGCATCCATGCTTCATCGCCAGCAAAGTAAATGAAGGAATGTTGTTGTTTTGTAGTTATTGATGCTGACTGCTTGAGGGATAAAATCCATTTCTTAATATTATAATTTTATTTATTTAATAAAATAAAAGATGTTATTTATTTGATTTTTACGCTTCGTTTCATTTAAAATTTAATATTTTGTAATCATTTTGATATTGTAAAAATGTGCACACAGAATATTCAAAGAAAATGAGCATCTATAGAAACCATTTTAAAATGCAGGATTTTTAAACATATGCGAAATTTGGAAATACAAAATTTTTGAAAATTCTTTGGGCAGAACAATTTTCATAACTCAAAAAACAAGCAGAATTCTTAAAATAAAATATATTTATTCATACGTGAATAAAACTTTAATAAAATATTTCGCCCCCGGGTGGACTCGAACCACCAACCTTTCGGTTAACAGCCGAACGCGCTAACCAATTGCGCCACGGAGGCTATTTGAAAGATTCCTGAAGATTCTTCGCTACACAGATCAATTTAGTTTTATGAATTTTTATTTAGCTTGCAGATAGTTAGTTATAAGTTTTAGTATATAATTTAATTACTTTGTAAAAAAAAAATTAGAGATTAAAGCTTCTTCTACTTTTACCGATGCGATGGTGGTCAAGATCCAGAGCCTCCTGTCTAATAGACTGTCCCACTTCGATGCTTCACACTAATACTCGACTTGGGTGGTTCACCGGGTTGACCTCAGTAATCGTCGACAAGCCTCCCGGTTCCATGTCTAAGGCCAACTAAATGCAACTTTCGTTGCAGCTGTTTCATCCAGGAGTTCTTTCCCCTGCCTCTCTTCCGTTGTAGTGTTGGAACGTGCGTCGTGAGCTATTACTCTTTGAACACGGCTCTAAGGGCATGTCAGCACCATGTAAGTTGACTATGGTTTCAATTAAGATTGTAAGGAATACAAATAAATACAAAGAATGCAAAAGAATGAACAAAGTTTCAAACGATTACATTCAGATGATTGGTACAAAGATAGCAATCCTTTTATAACAGATGACTGGCAGTTGCATAATTTGAACTGCTGGTCTCTGGAAGTCATTGAATGCAATCTTTGAATTGAATTCACTAAAGAATGCATTCACAAAAGATTGCAATCATTTATAATTCTGGTTCCTTCTACTTAGGGTCCGATCTATTTTAAATTTAATAAAAAAAAACTTCCAAAATTCACTTTTCCTGCTCCTTTTCTTCCTCTCAAAAGCATTCATTTCCTGCAAGTATTTCAACAATTAAGTCATTAATTTTGGTATTTGTAAAGTTGATTTCACAAGTAAATATCCTGAACTGAGATAGTGTATGTTCCTCATTTCCATGTAATTCCCATTAGACTTGTCATGCATATTTAAATGGCAGCTAACACGCTCACTGTCTCCAGCAACCAGTCAGTCACTTGTCGCAGCCACATCCTTTAAAATGGCATAAATTAAAACAAGCAACAAAATTAAACAAAAACAACAACAACAACGAAACAAAAAAAACACTTGACATAGTATACGAATACGAATACGAATACGAATATACGCGGCGATACCACAATTGCCGCCATGTTCTTCCCGCGGACCAAACGCAATTGCAAACGCAACGGTCAATGTTGACTTAAATGTCTGCGTCTTCCGATAGTTTTATTTATTTTCTTATGCGTTTAGTGTTTTGCGGATTCGCACTCGTCGCCCGTCTCCATCATCATCCAGTCCAGATTCATCGTTGTCGTCGATCACTAACAAACACAAAAACTTGATGGATTGGTGGGATGTGAAAGAACTGTATAAATGCATCTCTTGGATCTTGAATCTACTTGGATCAGCATACAAGTTCTTTTAGATACAATCCATCAGAGGGACAAAACTATATACACATATCGGAATCGAACTGTTGTACAGCTTTTTTGTTGGCCAGCCAAGTTAAGTAAGCAACCATTTTACCGCTTTCCTGATGAGGAGTCCGCATTGTACGTAGATACGACGTATATACTACACGTATCTGGATTTAATTTCTGGTAGTCGTCGCACGCTCTGTACTGTTCCATCAAACTCTGTAGGTGATGAAGATTTAATTAAATAAAAAAAAACAGAAGATGATTTATTTATGGTAAAACTGGAACCACTTTAGCCCACAAGAACCGGCTACTGCCGGGTGTGAGATAAGTTTACTTTGTATACAGACTTTAAATGAGGCGAATGATGGGATTGTTAGATGTCCATTTATAGGGACATAAAAGGAAAAATTATTTAGCATATCTAATAAATGTTTGTTGAACCAACACATATAAAAGCATCTTATCTAATTACCGCTTACTTAATCACTTTTACAATGCAAATGCGACTAACGCTGCTTTGGAATGCATGCATAGTTAAGTAGTGACTTTTTTATTAAATCGTTGTTCAATGGCTTTTAAAATTAATTGAATAAATTTTGCAAAGCTCCTTAAGTGTGCAGCTTGATATACATATAAAGTTTGAGTTATCGCATTTATACGAAACATGACATATTTATCATCATCTTCATCATCATCATCATCATCATCATCATCATCATCATCATCATCATCATCATCATCATCATCATCATCATCATCATCATCATCATCATCATCATCATCATCATCATCATCATCATCATCATCATCATCATCATCATCATCATCATCATCATCATCATCATCATCATCATCATCATCATCATCATCATCATCATCATCATCATCATCATCATCATCATCATCATCATCATCATCGGCTCGACAACCGGGTACCCGGTCCTGGCCTCCTTCAACAAGTCTCTCCACCCATCCCGGTCTTGAGCCGACGCCATCCAGTTGATTCGTGTGTCCTGGGCTACGCCATCTATCCAGCACAAGCATGGTCTACCACGCTGCCGTCTACCATAGAATGTACCACAAAGGACTTTCTTCTTCACTCATGCGACCTAGGTGCCCTGCCCACCGGAGGAGTCTACCAAGCTTAATTTTTGTCACTATGTCTGCTTCATGGTAGATTACGTACAATTCATGATTGTATCGTCTCCGGAATCGTCCTTCCTTACATATGGGGCCAACAATGACAGATGTATACTGTTCAGAAATCAGTTACAAACGTACAAAAGAAAGAACCTATAGAAAGTATGTAATATAAAAAATAAATTTAAAGTACGTATACGTCACAGTGTACAATTTCTTCAGAGATCAGTTTATTAGCAACAAGTATTCTCCTCAGGAATATGTATTACAAAATCCGCTTCAAATTACGCACAGCAAGTTGCTTGAGGTCATTTTCCACTTGTGTGCGCCATCTATGGAAAGTTCTTCCTCTGCTGCATATGCCATCAGATTTACATTCTAGGAATCGTGGAGTTGGTGCGTTGACATCATCTGTATAGCCTGTAAAGCTCATGCTTAAATCTTCTTTTCTACACTTCATCGATACATACAGGAACAAAAATTTCCCGAAGAATTTTTCTCTTAAAGCACCCAAGCAGGTTTTCATCCGAATCCTTCAAAGTTCATGCTTCTGCTCCATACAGAAGGACTGGAATGATAAGAGACTTATTACTTAAATGAATTCTGATCTCAACAGCGCCAGCGCCAGCAGTTTGCAAAAGTAATTCTTCGTTTGATCTCTGCACTGATGTCGATTTGCGTTGATCCCAGGTAGACAGTCTTTGATTAGTTATATCTATCCATCGTTATACATTTGAGTCAAATCGATGAAATTGAGATTCTTTTCGCGTTGATAGTATATATTTCGTTTTGTTGTCATTAACAGCCAATCCCGTTTTCGCCGCTTCAGATTTAATACTGTCAAATGCTTTACCCACAGCCTGCATCGCCGTACTTCCGATAATGTCTACATCATCTAACACCAATCAGATTGCCACTTACTTATGTACTTACTCAGATCCTTGAAACTAATGCCTGTTAATTTTCCCGTAAGGGGCTTTTGGCCTGCACTACTCCTACGCGCCATAGTGAACGGTTTCTTGAGATGCATTTCAGCTAACTCCAATATTTCCCCGTATTGTGCTGATTCCTCTTCTAAAGTTATTCGAGAAGGTCTTCTACAGGGCGGCCCACTAATCTGCATGCATGGATCGCAATGCAAGCTCGTTACCCTTCGTATGCTGAAGCCCATAATGTGCATTTTGGCACACAAATTCCTGTCCAGTTTACGCACTGCGTAAGGTCATCTTTCCTTGACAATCACTCTCTTTTTCCACTTTTCTGGAAAGCTCTCTGTTTCCCAAGCTCTCGCAATGAGTGGATGCAGTAGCTCGCTCGACGTTTTTGGGGCTGCTCGTAAGAGTTCTGCTGGAATAGCGTAAAGTCCAACCACTTTGTTGTTATTCAGTATTCGGGCATTTGTTACTCTGGACCGATCATTGGGTGTTGAGGTCGCTAAAACGTGATTTAAAACCGTCCTGCTACAACCTTTTGATCTGTTTCAGTCGGTAAAGAGCTCTGGACATCCGCGAGCTTTTCGGTCATTCGGTAGACGGTTCTACTATTACACGTGCTTGTGGGCTTTTTTGCTTCTATTCACATTAAACTTAGGCATGGTTGATGGTTATCAGATGGTCGCCTCGGGTCATTCCCATTTCTATACTTCTATCTGTTTCGGACGTCTTCAAGACTGCTTATAAATCGCCTACTGATCTATTCATTCATTCAATTAAATTTATCATACTCCAAAAATAGTCTGGAGGCTACAACCTGAATAAGCTTTTAATGGCAACAAATATATTATATTCGATCTATAGTATAAGTAGCTCAAGGTCCTTTTCTACATATCTACAATGTACATTCTTCCTTTTAATGTTAAAAATTTAATTTTGAATTAATATTAATATTTTTGTAGTCCTCTTCCTCTACCGCTCTCTCTCCCTCTGACCAAAATCGAAAACCAATCAAATCTTCATAAATATTTTCATTTATGAGAAAAGAAAATTTAAAAACACTTTGCACGAGAGAATCATCTTTTCGCCCCCACAGACAGAAATACAAAAAAAAAACGTTTTAAATCCATCGAATCGAAAGCGGATTTCATATAGCTAGGTAGGTAGTATTATACTTTTCCAAACTTCGTTCATTTTTCATGATAAATTTTATTTTTAATTTCAATAAACCATCACAGCAGAAGACTATGAAATATAAGAAAATAATAAAACACGACCATACTCAGAATGTTCATAAATATTTAAAAAATAATTTTCCATCATAGAAATTGTTTAGAGGAAGAAAATAGAATAAGTTGATATCCGGGACAGGGGAGGTAGAAACTCGAAAGAATATATTTTCTCTAAACAATTGGGAGTGAGAGGGAGGAGGGGGAGGGGGGGGTACATGTGCTGTGCATCCACTTGAAAATGCAAACAAACAAAAAACTTGAATTTTTCCATGGCAAATAATAAGAGCTGGAGGGTAAAATAAAAATATAATAGAATCCTACAAAACCATCCCTCTCGCCGTGTCGCCGACGAGGGTGAGTAGAGGGAAATTCATATTAAAATTTCCAATCTAATGCCACCCACTGGCCTGGCCAAGAAACAACGAACAGTGGCTAGGATATAGGGAGTTCGGGAGGTGTTTTCATCCTTGGTATGAAAACAGAGAGACAGAGGAAAATGGAAAATGGAAAATTTTTACTCCAATCCTCCCTCCCGTCCTTGGTCCTTTTGGCATCATCACACACTCACAAAAGAATATAATGTATGTATACGAAAGGAGCTGTCGTTGCAGGTGTCTGTTGGTTTGAATGTGTTCATTGGGGGGAGGTTTGGGTGGTTTGGGTGAAGAATAACTTTTCATAAATTCAAAAATGTGAAAATATGAGCGAGAAAAAAAAAATTGGGGGCGTCCCGTTTTGCTATATTCTATGCCAGAGTCCTTGCTTGAGTAAGGTTTTTTTTTTTTTTTTTGTTTTTTACTTTGGGGATGAAAAGTCACTGCACTGTTTTTTTTTTTTTCGTTTTTGAAGGGTTGGGGTGGAAAATGGAATTTTTAAATGAGAAAAACTACTTTATTCGGTGGAGGTATAGTCAAATATTAATATCGCCTGCTTATATGCAGTGCGGCATTGTAAACGTCGACGTCTTCGTCTTCGTCGTCGTCATCATATCGTCGTTGTTCAGTGCGGTAGGTTGTAGGTATGCTAGGTTATGAGGACGGGAAAGGACGACGACATGCGTCTATGTACGCGCGCGGGGGACATGCGCTTGAAATTGCCCAATAAAAAAGCGTTTTTCACAAATTCATAGGGAAATATGGGCAGAGGCATATAAATTCTTCTTCTTCTTCTTCCATATCCTTGGGTTTGTACTTTTTTCATTTTTTTCTCACATTTTAAACAGGAGTTTTGAGAAGGGGGTTCTGCTGCTTGGGAATGCGGGAGCAGAGTGTTTTGGAGTTGAATTTCAAAATGAGGGTGTCTATATGGGAATCATATTTCTTGATAAGTTGCTTGTGTGGAACCAACGCCTGGGACCTATTGTTTATATATGGAACCGACGAAAATGCTGGCTGGCCAAGGCCCTGGCCCAGGCTCAGGCCAGGCCAAAGTGCTGTGTTGTTGTCTTCTATATGACAACTTGGAAAAAAGGAGGTTGAGAAAATTTGAAATATATTTTTTAGTTTTTTTTTTTTTTTTTTTTTGTTCTGTTCGCTCGTGTGAGTGTTAGGGTACTTATACATAAATTTTAATATTTTTTTTTAACTCCATGGACTTTTGTTGGGTATGAGAATTCGTTATTTTATGTGAGCTCTCATTGGAAGTTATGAAGGACTTTTGCTGCTGGTATATGGAATAATGCTAAAATGGTTTTTAATATGCAGAAGTGGTTTGTACTGCTGTGTGTATACACACAGACTTTAAAATGGGCCCACGCCCATTGTATACATATATACTAAGTGTACCTATTTTAAAACAAAAGAAGAAGAAAAAAATCATCGTCCTGGAGAATTTTTAGCAAAACACATGTGTGCCAAGAAAATTATTATTAATATTCCAATTTTAAAGTTTTACTGGGAATCATAAATCAAAGATTATTATAGCCAAGGACTTTACGTTAGATGCTTAGTGAACAGTTTTTTTTTCTGTTTTGTTTTAATATGAAGATATAGGTTTTCATTTATGTGGATGGAGAGATTTTGGAAGTTTTAGAAATATGTAGTTATTACTGGAACATGTTGCCTATCTTTACTTTTTTTTGATATAAGACAGAAGTTCTAGAACTACATATAGGTACCTATTTATGTTTTTCCTTAAATATAAATGATATCATCTTCTTTTTAAAATTATTTGTAAATTTGTCCATTTATATTGCTTTTGATGGAACTCTGAGTGAAAAAATTAACTGTAAATAAAAATGAAATTATAGCTGCATTTTTACAAATATTTAATAACAATAACCAATAGTTATAATTAGCATACCTACATAGGTAACTATACAGGGTGATTTGCATAAGAAAAATCACATAGGAGGAAGTCTATTTTCGCCCGTTAGCATAAAAAAAAAATACGCATATTCATAGTCAAACTTTAGAACCGAGTCCAACTGGCCTCGAGTCTAAAGTTAACACACAGGTTAGAAACAGCTGCTATCCATAAAGAATTTGGCAGCTCTGCTTAGTAAAAAAGAGAATTCTACTACAATTTTAGTACTTTTCCCTGTAAATCCATTGAAATCCAATCCATTTTTTGACTATTTGCTATTGGTTTTTGAAAAAATCAATTTTCAAACTCATTATTGTTTAAAAAAAAGTAAATTTTCCTGTCAAAACTTTACGTAAATAAAAGCACTTTTTGTTTTAAATACTCCATGCCTCTTTCATACACTGAAAACCAGATGGTTTTAGAACTTATCTGACCATACATCTAAAACGAAATCATTAAAAAAAGAATAAAAGTCCAATTGATAACACCAACGAAGTAGCCCGTGAAATAGTGGTTACTACGCCTATGCAGGTCTTTGATGCCGGAGATCTGGGTTTGATTCCCACCCTCGTCCATTTAAAAACAGACATTATTGTTCACGGTTGGTGACTCTTGCGAGAAATTGACAAATTCTTCAAAACTATCACTTGTACAAAACAGAAGGCTTCTCATTCATGGAATAACATGCGCACGGGAATGGTTGAAAGTTGTAAGTGACTGGTTTTTTTTAAGCACTGGCACTGTTGCGCTACAAAATGTTTTACATTGCTTTAGATCATTTCAAGTACTAATGCCTTTAATGTTCAGTGCCTTAAGTCGAAGTTGATAGGAGTACTGAATATTTGAATTAAAAACATCAGCACTTGATAACGAAAAATTTTGGAAAAATCGTTTGGAGCATGGCAAGTAGGTACGAAATTGAATATGGATGTTGGAGTGACCGGGCTTTAAAATTTTTGTTTTGAAAAGACTACATTAAAATCTTAAAGAAGTTTGCGAGAAACAAAATATTAAAAAACTAGGCGTGGAATTTAGCGTGATAGTGGGGGTTTTACACAAATCGAATCATGAATTTCTTTTCAGTCTGAAGAAGATCTACATTCCTACAATTTCATTTTAACCATTGAAAAAATCAGTGAAGTTGAAAATTATTTTTTTCCTACTACAGGATGAACAGTTTTTTTTTTAATTTTTTGTATTAATATTCCCGAAAGTGTGTGTAATTGTGTATTCGTATATGCACACTTTGATGTACATGCCCTTTTCTCAGCAACCGGTCTAGGTTGAAATTTGAAATAAGACTAAAATTTGAAGTTTAAGGAATATAAAGTTGAAGGTTTTAATTTTCCAAAAATAATTTCGACTTCAATGTGAAGCAAGGATTACGTACACTTTTTTCGGCAATCGATTGAGCTAGAAACTTTAAATAGGACTTGAAATTTTTAGTTTTTCATCCACTTTTGGAATAGCTTTAATTAAAATTTTGAAATCGGTATTCAAAAATTAATGTAGAGAAATTTTTTTTTGAACGAGGACACATTTCCTCTTTTTTGTATTTCTGAAAGTAATAAAAATCTTTGATAGATTTGAAGTTACATATGTTTATTTGAAATTACATTTTTTCACTTTTTAACGGAACCTAAACGAAGCCGTCGTCGCAGACCGTCGTGGGTTCCATTTTAGCTGGATTTTTGTGGCCTTATGTTTATTTGAAATTACATTTTTTCACTTTTTAACGGAACCTAAACGAAGCCGTCGTCGCAGACCGTCGTGGGTTCCATTTTAGCTGGATTTTTGTGGCCTTCATCATCATCATCGGCTCGACAACCGGGGTCCGGTCCTGGCCTCTTTCAAAAAGTCTCTCCATTTATCCCGGTCTTGAGCCGACGCCATCCAGTTGCGCACCCCAAGGCTTTTTTGTGGCCTTTGCTCAATCTTATTTCAAACGAAATTGAAAAAACCAATAAAAATATTACGTCTTTTGTGGAAGTGCTATAAGTCTGCTTAGAAATATATAAAGAATTTGCATTATTGGAAATTTTTTATACAAAATTAATGAAATACGTGTTGACTCAAGTTCCAAAAAATCGGTAGATATTTTAACTTCATGTTTTCAAATTCAAAATTTTTGATTTAATTTGAACTTTTTTTTAGTCATGTATTTGATATTGCGCAGAATGTTTTACAATTTTAATTTTAAATCCAAGAAAAAAACGAACATGAGTTTTTTGGATAAAAAACCCCGAAAATAAAATTAAATTGTAAAACCCTGATACATGTTTACAAAATGTCTTACATTTACATATATGAAAATTAAAATATTATATGTGTACATACATACATATATAGGTACACAAACAAAACATTCATACCCATACGACAAACCTACATTAAATTAAAAAAAAAAATATGTATACGCCAGAGTGTCCCATTTTTATTATTTATAAAAAACGAAAAACCAACTTATTTGATCGTATTTTAACCTGTCAAAAATTCAAAATATTAGGAAATGGTTTTGAAAAAGTGACATATAAAAACAGTTTAGTTCCTGAAACTTTATTAATTACAAGAGTTCAAGCAGCGTCCAAGCGTTACCCTTAGAATGGCTTTTTTGCTAACCAATTTCAGTGTCACTTAATATCATGAATACAATACACAAAAATTAAGGTAGAGATTGATTTAAAGTTCTTTTGATAAATTTGTTTTAAAAAAAAAAAAAAATATTTTTAAAATTAAAATTATTGAGAGCCATTTAGGGTAAAGGATATGTTAATGAATATGTATACATAACTGCAAGAATTTACAAGCTTAACAATTTGCTAGAAGTATTAAGGTGAAGGTGTGGTTTTTACAGCTTCATTAAACGGTAGCTGATGTAGAATTTTCGTCTATCATCAATTTCCTTGATGTTATCTCTTCTGGTCCAACACTAAACACGATAAGACAATATGATCTGAAGGGTTTCTCTTTCTAGTTCCGTATCCCAAATCACCTTGACAGTCTTCTTATCAAACCTCTGCCCACAAAAGCTCATCGTTTTGGATCTTCTTAAGGTGGCTGTGGAAATCTACCCAAAACTCATCTTTTTCCGGCTGTTCACATCCAATTTAGGGAGCATAAGTGCTTATAGTATTCTAAAAATTTCCGGGCATAGTCCCAACGTTCCAACTCGTTCCAAATTTCATCCATGTTGCATTATACTTTGCTTGCCCCCGAAATCCGTTTAGCCTTCTAACTCGATCATTAAAAAACTGCGAAAGTTTTTGACACTGGAATATACCTACTCCTGAACATATACAATACAATCTGTATTGGTTCCTGAGATATTCTCAATCGCCCAGCACGGACCAAAAAAAAATACATACCTAGTTCGTACCCACCTACCTAGGTAGATATGTATACAAATATAAACTTTATAATCAAATTGCCTTAATTGAACAAATCATTATATTTGATATTCATTGAAAAAGACATTTAATACCTACAACTTAAATCCAAATTAAAGCATCTTAAAATCACCCCCTTCTTAATTATCTACTACTATAAATTCCCCCTTTTCAACTAAACTTGACACTACAAAACTGCCCCCAATCAATGGCATGAAATACATAGTATAATAAAAAAAAAAAAAAAACTTAACTAAAAGAACAACAACAAAAACAACTCAAATCAAAAAAAAACTATCATCCATCTGTAGATATGGTGTACTTCTTACATATAAGTAGATACCTACTACTTATATCTTTAAGATACACTTTCATTCAGAATCCCATTGAAACTTCTTCTTTATTTTCTTTTTGGCAGCACGACATTTTTCCAGCAAAAAGAACAAAAATACAAAAAAAAAAGAAGCAGAAGAAGAAGAAAACGATGAACAGAAAAAAATCTTCAACGAAATTCTTCAAAATCACGGAAAAGCCCAGTGTAGCTACCACTTTAATTTTTGTGTACGCTTTTCCTCCCCCAGCACCGCACCGCCACTGCCACCACCGCACCAGCCGCCATCACTATACACAAAATATAATTAGTCTTCGCACGGCAAGGTAATGTACATATTGTTGAACGCAGTTATATCTACTTACTCCTTCTCCATGCTGCTCCACCATCTCTAGGTACAGCAACAACAACAAAAAATCAACCCAACTTATGCATGCAACGCCATCGCAATCTCCAATTCTTTTCCCCATCTTAATCCACAGAGGCACAGAGGAATAAATTGCGGCGAATTCGCTCCACTTCCACTCCACTCTATCACAGAACAACTACAGCAGCAGCAGTGGTGTCTGTTTGATAAGTTTATTGTTATATTGGGGAGCGTGAGTAAAAAAAAGAGAAACCCCCCAACCGAACATGAAATAGATTGCTCCTGTTTGACGCCAAGGCAAAAGAAGACAGAACAATTACAAGCTTCTGATTGGCTGCAAACCAGCATAGTGGGGAAAATTAGCTCCCAACTTGAAAGGGGGCTAAGTGTGTGGGTACCCCATACTATTAATCGAGTGAGTAAAATTCTGTCAAAATGTTGGTTGTAAACAAACCATTAAATCAAGAAACAAGAATATCGAATCGAACCCCTTTTGTGGAACGTACGAGTATGTGAATATTTTTTTTTGTAATTTCTTGCTCTTCTTTTGATATCCGTTTGAGATGAGACATGAGACTGAGAGTCGGGGGAAGGGGAGTAAAAATACCACTCACTGTCACTATGAAATTCACAGCGAATTAAAAAAACCACTAATCCAATCAAGTGGAATCAAGAGAGACAAAATCACGATATAAATTAAGTTCCACTCGTATTTTGTTTGTTTTACATTTCTGTGAGTCAGTGCAACGTATAACTATAAGTATAATCATGAACTAGGAGAGTTTTTCTCTCAGAGCAACGCAATGAGAACACTGAAAAGCTATGGAAAATCTTATTAAAAAGGACAAACAAAACAAACTCGTGAAAACAATGGCTCCTGCTCCTGCTCCATGTGGAATCCAAGAGGTTTCAAGTTTATTTGTGGAACGTATTCTTTTTTTTGGGGGGATTAAAATTATTATCGCCTTAAACTTTTCACCCACCACATGTGGAATCCTCTTTCCCCAATGGACGATTCTAAAAAAAAAATTGGACAAATAAAATTTAAAACACACACTCCTCAAGGAAGCAAAATAAAAAAAATAAAACTTCAACATGTAGAAGTGTAGGTAAAAAAGGGAAGTAAATAAAAAACTCCCCCTTGAAAAAGTGGCGCACTTTTTTTTGTTGTGTTTGGTTCCCTTCTTGATGTGAAGTGAAGTAAAAGAAGGCAACAACAAAAAAAACACAAATTTTTTAAGACAATAACTTTTCACCCCCCCAAAAAAAAAAGCTGTGCCTAAGCTACGTTGAGAGAGCATACACGGGTTGGTTTTTTTTTTTTTTTGTTGTATTTTTTTAAGAATTCCCTCACTTCAGAGTGCCGCTTTTGAAGGCCCACATATAGTAAAGCTAGTGGAGACGACAACCAAGACTACCTCGATGGCTAAAGCGGCGGTAGCGATGATTGTGGGGGTCCGCGTTACGCTTGTGGACGTTTTGTGTTTTGAGTTTTTATTTTTTTGTTGGTTGCGATTTCTTAGGGGGCTCTATTCGGCTCTGGGCTCACATGGAATGCCGCCTCGATATGTGAGTTGGTTTTTTTTTGTCTTGAATCTTTTTAGTCGTGTGTCGGAAGTCAGTCACATAGCGTGCTCCTAAATTTTATTATTATCAAAATATCAATAAAGTGTCGAGTTGTTGCGATGACAAGCAGTTGTATCGCCATCATCGTTTAGAAAGAAGAAATATATTTTTATTTTTTTTTTTGAAAATTCGCGCGCACCGACAAAAAGAGATTCTTTTAACCATTATAAGCAAATCGGACGAAAACGCAAATCAACGAAAATAATAAATATTATATTGTTTAGCGAAAGACAAATCGTTTGTTTTTTTTTTTGTCTTTAATTAATCTATTGCTTTATTTTTGATCCAAAAATAAAAGACGGGCAGTGTTTGTTTTCCGAAATAATGATGGTTTGGCGGTTTTTTTTTGTGTTAATTAGTTTGAATGTTTGTCGGGGCAATAAAGTCAAGAAGTGACACTGTACGAATTTCGGTTAAATCGGATTTATTTGAATCGACGTTTTTGGTTGGTGTTTGTTTTTTGGTTTAGTAGTCCAGTTTAAACTAGACACCTGTTAAAAAAAAAGTACTACTAAAAAATTCTAGTATACCTAACCTACTTACAATTTTAAAATTGGATGCACCGACGGTAGTGCATTTGTGTACCTACCTGCAGTTATAAAAGTTTTAAAGAATTATAAAAAAAAATCTAAGTGAGAACACAATCAAACCTTTTTGTTAAAAATTTAATTTTTTAAATACTCACCTGCAACTACCTACCTATCTGTTGGCCTGAACTTATTGCTGGAATTTTCGAACATTTATGTAAGTTTCAATAAATTTAAAAAATCTATTTTTAAATTAGATTTTTTTTCAAATTTTAAGGTAATCCTTGGCTTTTAACCAACAATAAATAAATAAATTGTATTTTACATTTACCACCACATGTCTAAATTAAAAAAATGGAATCATAGGAATAAGAAAAAGGCTTTAAAGCTGAATAAAATATTAATTTTTGAACTTAACTTCACGCAATATTTATGCACATTTTTATAAAGAAGTTTAGGCATATACCACAGAAAAAAAATCATTTAACAACAAGTTTCACTTATTGAGCTATTTTACTATTCTTTTAAAAGGCTAAAAAAAAAATAGTTCTTCCAAATATTTCTGTAAATAAATCAGATTGATTTATTGAAGAAAAACTTTTGAAATTGAAGAATCAGAATTGAAGAATGCCACTTATAATACTGATCATACTAAAAAAACTTATTGTTACAAAAAGTTTACTTATTAAAATTCAATCCTTAAAATCTTCCTTCTTCTTCCTTATAGAAAAATAGTTTTTTTGTGATTAATTTTTAACATTCGAACTCTGTTTCTATTGCGGCACTATTAGGCAGAAAGAAGAGACATTGGAAAAAAAAATGAATCTGAATGTAAAACTATAAATTTAAAAAAATTGTTTGTTGGCGGCCATTTTTTTGAAATGATCAATATTTCATTTGTTTTAATAAGGCTTTCTTCTTGAATGAAAACCATACATAGGTGTAGTGCTGTGTTTTGGTTTAATTTTAGTTTTGATTGTTGTTTCCTTTCGTAACCTTACAAATATATGGATGACAACTACATGTAGAGAAACCTTATTGTTTTTTTTTTCAATTTTTTTTGGTTCACTTTTTTCTGTAGAATTTTATTTTTTATGTCGGGATCTGTTTCACTCTGGGGCTGTAATACGGTATTCACACCAAGCCGAAAACACGGCTTTCGCCAAAATATCAGTTTTCGATGAAAACCTAATCGAAAACACAAGTTTTCGCATACAATTTTTGTAGCTTCAGGTTTTCATAAACTACAAGTTTTATATAAAACCGGTTGAAAACTTGTGGAAACTCATAGATGAACTAAATCAAACACACCTATGGAATATTCAGCGCCCAAAAATTGACAAGAGAGAAATTGATGGAATGCTTTCAAAAGAAATTAAAAACAGCTGACTGTAAATATTATTTGAGTTTTTGATTTGTTTTGTTGATAAACTTTTTGTGATAAGTAATTTCTTTCTTCTGATTCTCATGTAAGAGTTTTCAGATAAGAAAAAGAAGTTTAACAAAATATTCATGTTTTCTTCAATTTTCTTTTTGTGTATATAAATTAGTTTAATTTGTTTAGCATTCATTTATTGTTGCAAATATGTAAACACAAATAAGTTTTTAATTTTTCAATACAAAATTTGACAGTAGTGTTGTCAAAAAATTGAAATGTCAAACGAAAACACCTAATATGCAGTGTGAACGCATTTCGTGTTTTCGAAAACTTTTAGCTGAAAACCGCGTTTTGAGTTTGGTGTGAATAGCCTATAAGGTAGTAATAAACATTTCTGGTGGATGTTGCGAATACAAAATGCTTCAATTAAATAGTAACATCACATCAGAAATTGGAGCACTCAAGACTTCAAACCAGGAAATACAGCATTCCACCAGCTATAAAAAAACTTAAAATGCAAATTTTTTTAAGGAGTAATACGGCCGAGTAGTGCTGTAAACAAAAACATTAATTGAGACAGTTTCTCAAAATGTAAGGCGTCTTATGTCAATTTCAAAAAATGTTTTCTAAGTATGTACCTATTTGAAAAAAAAAATTTGTTACTTACATTTATTTGTAATTGTTGTGACAAGGCCCAGTTTTTAATATATTTCAAATAACAAATTAGGTACGTCATCGTCATAAAGAAAACAGAACTAGGTTTAACTTAGTCATTTTTCCAAAGTATATGTATATTTTTTTCATTTAAAAATTCTATGTCGACTTTTCCGTTTTTCCACTTTGATATATTATTTAAATTGACTTAAGGAATAAATTACCACTTTTTAAAAATGAATGATAAATAACAATATCTTATATTTTAACACAGAAAAGTGGCTCGAGTGACTTAGAAAAGACTTGGTAAGAAGGGAAAAGGGCTCATTCAAGTTTCTGGCTAACAACTATTGTATTTTATAAATTCGAAAAGATTCGTTTTACTGATGTTTGTATGAAATATCAGCTTGCTATTCGCAAAATCTTTCACTGGAATATTAATTTTTTTATTTAAAAATGCTCCTTCTTAAGAAGTATTGAAATTAATTTTTGAGTTAAAAATGTAAACTCAAAAGAAGTCCAATAATTAATGGCTTCCAAAAATCCTTCAACCCAAAACCATCACCCTGAAATTGTATAACGATGTGTTGTCGGCTTTGGCGAGGATATACTATGATTCTTCGTATTCTATAAATCATTTCTGCGAATGATTTATTTAAGACTGGTCTAAACGTTATACATTAGATATTGAAATAGAAAACAGATATCTTTACTTTAATAACAAATTTTTGTCCACTGTTTGAATTGGAAAGATGAAGATTGACAGTAAACCGCTGTTGGACGTTTGTTGAATCCGTGCTTCTTAATGGGTGAAGAACTTGGAAAGTCACAGTCTCTTTCACTAGAAAGCTGCGAGAACGTTCGTAAATAAATGTCTGCGCACCATCTTGAGAATTTTCTGACCCAACCGTATCTACAATGATGAATTTCATCCTAGAACAGGACAGGAACCGATTGAATTTATCATACTTAGAGGCGTAGCATTGTTTTCGATAGCGGTGTTGAATTCAGCTATGAAGGTTGTTATAGCCTTCGTAACCTTGTTGAGCTATTGCCCCCTCACCATTTTCAGGGCAGTCAGTAGTTTCCCAATCAGGCACGATGCAGGTCACTACACTATCATACGAAGTAGTAATTGGCAGCGGATTGTCCATGCGCTCTCAAAAAGTAACAATAATTGCATTGCTAGTCAAGCGATGCAAATAAGAACCCTATCATTCAGGAAGCCAAGAACTGTAGAAAAGGAAAGAAAACGAAATCTCACGCAGACAGGTAGATGAGCGGGTTGATCTAGAACTACTTGATAGTAGCGGAATCAGCAAAACTGAGGAATAGTTGGAGAACCACTCAAGGGAAAAGTAGGTCTGAGAATCTCAGTCCAGAGTCTTCAAATTAGAAAAAAAAAATAGACTTTTTGTACGGTCCGCGAGATGCGAACGACTTTTAACCATCCCTGACTTATTAAGTGCTAATTTACATAGTTCTAATATTGGTGTTGTTGGTTGAAGCTTTTGCTTGGAAAAATATTAAGATACAAAAGTATTTGCCGGACTTTGGGCAGTGTTTAAAAGGGTGTCCAACAGGTGCTTAATCTTTTTTGAATTGCGTTGCATTGTTTGACTTTGTGGAAGACAGATGCAATCTTTCATTCAAATTAACCAAAAAAACCAGAGTTGAACTTTATGAATTCGAAATTCATAAAAAAACATAAAACTTTTATTATTTTTTTTTTAGGCAACTCTAAACCATGACGACCGTCGTCGTGTCGGTAAAACAGAAGAAGAAAAAACTTAAATTTGAAGTTATTAATTTTTCGAGATAAAGACTTGGCTAGCTACTTTCATACATCCTACTACCTCATGATAGTAATATTGTAGACAGAAAGTCTCTCGGGGATTTTTCAAAACTTATCTATAGTTTTATATTTCTATTGCCCTTACACAAAACTGTGATAACGTAATTATATCGCGCAATTAGATTTGTAATATTCTAAGAATCATAGTTTTTGAAGAAAAATGTTTTGGTTGGTTTTTTTATTCAATATTACCTTCAATCAATTTCGAGTTATGGTTGTAAAATTACAAGTGCATTACATTTGAGTGCATCACAGGTGTAAATAAAATGTTGATATTGATAATAATTCATTTCCATTTAAAAAGTTCGTCATCATAGATATCAACGATATACATAGGTATCGTTTAATATTTTTTTTATCTATTAGGCAGTAACCTAACACTCTTGTATTTACATAACAAACAAACGAACATGGTAGAATATTTTTTTTTTCAATTCTGAGAAAGTTAAATGCACGTCAATAAAAATTAATATCAATTTCTTATCACTAAATAAATGCTAAAGAAAACAAGCCCACATTTCTTATCAATCTGAAAATATCAAAGAAGAAAAAAAAAGGAAATGAAATGAAATGAAAAAATAACCTGTACAAAAGTGTGAAGAAATAATAATCAGTCACTTTAGGTTATTAACTCAATTGATATTATGAGATTACAATCGAATTGATGAAATGCTAAGATTCGATTTTTAATTGATAAGTTATGTCCATTGAAAAAATAATAATAATTAAATAATAACGCTACTCACGGTTTATTGGTTAATTTGCGTTTGCTTTTTTCTTTTTTTTTGTTAGCAAAGCGTTTATGCAATAAAAACTTCAATATTTTTGTAATCAGTAATTTTAATAATTCTCCAAATCAAAATGGGAAAGTCCCAGTAATGTTTTAATTTTGGAAAAATGAGACAGCAGTTTTTGGAATCAATCATACGACTTTGCTCGTTTATCTAGCAATCTTGTTTTTTGAACGCGATATCAAGTTAGAAAGTACAGTTTGATTAATTTTTTCAAAGAAGTTGATGCTTTTAAATTCAATTCAGGGGATCCTTTGAAAACAGTTATTGATTCTACCGATAGAAAGTAATCAATTAACTACGAAAGCATAAGTTTTTGTGAGTTTTTTTGGGTTTTTTGAGTTTCGGATTTAGGTGTGAAAACTTATTATAATTTTATCAATACGCTAAATTTGGTTTTTGGTCGCTTGTCAATAAAATGGGTGAAATAACACCAAACGAAATAAGACTAATTTGGCTTTATTTCTGAAGCTTTAATGAAGCAATGAATTTCAGCTCTACATTGGACCAGATTTTTAGTATTTTTGGCTTTATATTGCGCTATTCTTAACTATTATTTTATCATATTTTTCAAAATTTTGAAACTATGATTACAGAGCCCACAGAATTACTTCATTTCCATTTGATAAAGCTGCATGCAGAACACTATGGAAAATAATTCAAACGATTGCATGTTTTTTTTAAATTTTTTTGACAATTTATAAAAAAAAACTTGTCCAACTTGAAACTTGATCTGCCACCAACATACATACAATTCTTTTGTTTTTTTTCTTATTTTTTTGCATTCAATGCAAACAATTCAGAGAATGTAAAAGAATGAATGAATTCTCAAAAGATTGCAATCAGTTGATTGCAATAAAAAGATTATAATCTTTTTAAGGTAAAATTATTTGCGATTGCAATCTTTCTAAGGTAAATGAATGCTTATTGCATAGTTTGGAGTCTTAAAAAAAAGAATTAATGAATGCAATCTTTTAATTGAAGTCACTTAAGATTGCATCGCCAATAAATTGCTAACTTTAACAACTCTGATTCATCTTATAATTTTTTTTTTGTCCAACTTCCGTAATCATTGGACCGTCAGAATTTTAAAATGAATTCATCAACGAAGGTGAATCTGTATTTGCGTCCAAAAGTAAACTTCCGACTGAAAGGAATCTTTTTATATTATCACTTGATGAGATGGTAGAAATGGACTATGACCTACGAGAATATAAAATTATATTTATCGACAAATGAAACTTTTATTTTCGATAAGCTATCAAAACTCAATTGAGACATGTATGTTCATATTTTAGGCGTGTGCTTTATTATCAAAAAAAATGATAGTTTGAAATAAAAATGAGTTGCTAATTGATACAATTGAAGAAATTCGTAAATCTTATCCTATTTCTTATTTTTCAAACACATCAATTGACATCTTACCCCGATTAACTGCTCTCTCTTATTATCCTTTTCAATTGATGTTAATTTAAATATTTTATATATGAATGACAAGTCTCATCAAAAATAACCCCCATGCCCACAACTGTCATCCTAACCATCAATTGCTGGATGACGATGACGCCGCCAACAGCGGCATAAGCTTTGACATAATTTTATAATCAATTTGTATCGTTTTTGTCAATTAATTTGTATTTCAAACATTTTTATTCTCATTCTGATGGGTGACGTTGCCCCAAAGTGGTTTCCATTCAACACAACCCTCATAAACTTGGCACTTAAGAAAAAAGAAGAAAAAAAAACAGAAACACACTGCTTCACGCTTCATTGAGCCTTCATTGAACGTGTAACTGTCAAAGATAATGTCACCCCAATGGCTCAGCATTATAGTGGCACAAATTGTCACAGTTTAAATAAATTGCCACGAAATGTATATTATTATTAAATTAGCAAATTACAAACTAATTGGCTAATTGTTTAATTATAATTTCCATTTGATGAGTATTTCCCACGATCACACACCATCAGCCCAGCCTAGAGGAAGAAAGCTTCATTTGCTTTTTTTTTTCATTCTTTCCAGATCATGCTGCAGCGCGGCAATCAACGCCAATGAATGACGCCAACAACGAATTACTAATCATCAATCATAAATCAAATGCGCACACCCAATCATGTCGCTGCTGATCGCTCAACTAAGCTCCGCTGAACGAACACCTCATCACATCCTGACGCAGCATCATCATCCATCAGTAGTGGCCACAGTGGCAGCGTCTGTGGGCTACGATAGCCCACCATCACCATCACCATCGTCGTCATCAGCTTCGGCAGTCTCACCTTTAACTACAAGATCAACAGCAACAGCAGCAGCAGTGGCAGAGGCAGGTGTTAATGACCAGCACACTGCTCGTAGCGCTGGCGGCACTCTAGTCGGTGCTATAGAACAACCTCTCGACTTTACAGTCTCGAAATTGACTGTTGCCACTTCAATGGTAACCACAACAACATCAGCCAACAGCAGTAACAATAAATTTCTAACCGATTTGACGTCATCATTATCACATGCAGATACTATGAGTAGACTTCTCGCAATGGATATGAAGGCGTTCAAGGTCGATGCGGTGGCATCTGATGAAGAGTTAAAGGTCGAAGATGTCACAAGTAGTGGTGAGTTAATTTTTATTACTATTTTTTTTTTTTAATTATCTTTCAACATGTTGAAATATCCCTATGGTGATGCTGTATCCTGATGTAATGATTTTATTTTTAAAAGTGAAAAGTCTGTCCTTGAAAAATATATAATCAGTGAATCAGTTCAATGCACTGTCCTTTCACATCTGCTGTAAAACTTAATTACGAAACTCCCCATATGAACTACATTATCGATTCCTAAATCTACCTCAACATTTCTGAACTTTCTTATCGGCGCTGTCAAGCTTATGTCACGAATCAACGAAAAGTAGCTTTGCAAACACCCATAAATGCGCTTCCACCATTTTGATTTATTTAGCTGTCAGTTTGCTTTTACCGGAAAGGTCGATGAGTGCTTTTGCCATCGCAATAATGTGCACTTATAAATTCAAGCTCGGTTGCGATATAGTGTCAAGTGTAAACGAAGTCCTAAAGTGTAGATTTTCTTAACTCAAAAAAAAATTTACAAAAATTGTTTTATTTAAAACCGCCTACTGCCACGATTGCTTTTCTTTTGTCTTTGCTTATAGATTACGGTTCCAATAATTTTAATAAAATCAAGAGCAATATGCCCTTTATAGAAAAATGATAAGGAATTAGAACCCTCCCACTACCACATTAAATTCCACACCCACCGCCACACTTACTTTTCTTATACGAGTATCTTGGCCTCTCTGAAGCAGTCTTACTTTCTTTGGATTGAGTAAGCGGATCTGGATTAAATATTTAAACATTGTTCTCTTAGACAAATAAATGATTTGGAATTTTTTTTACTTAAATTTACCTACTGCCACGCCCACTTTCTAATGTTTTTATTTCTCGAAAGCTGTTAGAACATTAATTACATTTCAAAGGATAAAAGACCATACTCGTCACCGAACAAGCAGGATTCCGCACTGAATGTTCCTATGTGGACCCCATTATCTATCATTTTCGGATCATTATCAGACAGAGCGTTATTGAAAATCATCAACACTCTTCACCTGCTGTTGTCGAATCGGGAAAGCAAAGGATGTGTTCGGAATGCTATCAAAAATATGGAGTAACAACTGTGTTGGCCGCAAGCTACGACTCCAACATTGAATCCATGCTTCTTTAGATTTGCAGAACCTGGAAAGTAACATCCGCTGACACAAGAAAGCTGCAATCATTAGTAATAGATATCTGCGAAATATCTTGAGAAATTTCTGGCCCAACTATTTCTCAAATGATGAACTTCATATACGAGAATTGGCCTAGACCTAGAAGCATTTGGAGAAGAATAGTAAAAGGGGAATCAGCACAACTGTGACAGAGTTCTAGGGATCAGAAATACATTTACAGAAACCGTATCTTAGAATGTAAATATGTATAATAGAGGCGAAATTATTCTATTTAAAACGAAGTAAACCAGCGGCCAAAAGATCAGTGAAGAATCCTCTTTTTGGTTATTAAGGTGTCCGTGTCTCATTTTTATTTATTCCGTTTACTTAATTTTTGAGACATTCACTTTCTCATCCTTTGCTCCACTAAAGTCGCCAGACAGGCGCCATTAATGTTTCTTTTTTTTAATTAAAGTATTTTGCGCGAGAAATTTTCGAACAAAAATGTATTTTAATACGAAAAAAAATGTGGCTAAATGTCGAAATAAAAATTTTTAAAATTAAATAAAAGAAATGGAATTCAGAAAAAAATATTTGGTCAAAAAATAAAATTTGATAAAAAAAAAATTCGCAGAGTAAAAAACTTGTCAAAAAACCATTCGTTAAAAAAAATTGTTGACAAAAAAAGTTGTCAGGGGAGAACCAATACATATCATTGAACAGCCAACAGAGTCATCATTAAATCATCCGTCTAGTGCTGTCCGCAAAGCTATTTATTTACAAATTTTGATCCCTATTGTTTTTTGGCATTAATCTATTTTATTGGACCAAGCTCTTAATTATAAGCAATAAGTTATGCCGCCGAAAAAACCAGTGGCGGACGTTATTCAAAAACAAAACCTATATTTTTCCTTATCTTTACTATCTCACCAATTTCACCGCGCGAACAAAAATACTTCTTACTGGATAATCTTATCTCAAATCTTTAAAGCTGATAAGTTTTTGCAAATTGACCGAAACAAATATGTAATTGAAATTTGTTTATTCATAAAATTCATAAGTTATTTATAATTTGTTGCCGGTTTTAAAAAAACCCCCTCTATACTTATGTTTCAAGTACTTTATGTCTAACGAACGTATTTACATATTTAAATTTAACTGACGAAGACAATGATATTTCATAATTGTAAAAAAATTTAAGTAGATTAATCAATTGTAATGCATGAATTAACAACTTTTTTCGTCTGCACCCTCAAGTCTGACAGATCGATAAGATTATTATTGGTTGTTCGATTTAGATAACTGTATACATTAATGTATGTCGAACTTGATATGGAACTTTTTTTTTAATGAAATATTCATAACATGACTTCGCAATCAAATTGGTGAGGTGATAATATTAAAACACAAACATGTGATTTTTTTTTTTGGGAAATTTAATGTCTTAATTTTATTTTGATACAAGCTTCAAACTTGCAACACGAAAAGGAAAGAAGAGTATGAAAATGACTTTAATTTCCGGTCGCGTGTTCTGATTTTGTATGAAGCTCTTCTGGGAGTGAAGATAATCTGTTCATCTTTGCAAGTGATCAATTTAAATCTGTTGTTGTTTGGGTTTATAGTAGTAGCCAAGTCATCCTTTGAAGAAGACCTATATGATTATTTTTTTTAATCCAAAATAAATTAAGGGTTGTATCAGGAAACTACAAGGATTGTACTAGATCCAATTTTTTACAAGTAATAGTTGATTCTGTACAAGTATATTTGAATCTTTTAACAGTTCTCAAAAAAAATTATAAATGAGATGGAACATTAATTTTGGGTTCTGTAACATGACTATAAAAACAGAATTGTAATTTCTGAAATACAAAAAAAGTCTAAGATTGTTAAACTTTCAAATTGTCCTTTTTGTTTGACGTAAGACGCCGAAATGATAAAAATCAGTAAAACTTAGAATTTTCTAATTTAGTTCAGCTTCGCATGTTCAAGTCATCGATAAATTGTTTTTTGTACGCCCCTTAAACATTACAAAAAGAAAATTGTCAAAATAAAAATATGGTGATAAAAAAAAATGTTCAGCAAAAAATGTGAAGAGAAATTGTTGAAAAAAAAATTGTCAAAAAATATTTGCAAACAAAAAAAAATTCTACTGATTCATTCAATGATTGTATGAGCAAAAAATATTTTTAAAAAAACCGTTATTAACAGTACCTTCTATAGAGCTGGATTTTTGGTTTGAATTCTTATGACGGATAGCCCACGAAACGAGACTTTTAAAATCTTGCGTTCTAAACGTTGTGTGATGTGCTCGTGTGAGGGCGCACTTGTATATAAACAGAAACAGAAACAAAAACAGAAACCAGAAAATTAGTTAGGTGTAAATCGCTAGGGGGCCGACTCGACGTGTGGAACGTCTTCATTTTTTTTTTTTAATTTATCGCCCACTCAAGGGGATTTATGTACCCTTCAAATTTCAGAGACATAGTGCGAGCTTTAGGTAAGTGAGAGGGGATTTGAAAGGAAAAGTCGGTGAACATAAGTCTTGAATTTCAGTTCATCACATTCGCGTAGTACGGCTAAAAAACGAATCCCTGTACTTGACAGTACGACCAAAATTGGGTTCAAGAGTAAACTGATGAGCTTCCTGGAAGCGCGAGTATTATCTACGATTGAATCGTTTTAGGGGAGGAATGCAACTGGCTATTTCATTGGAGCACTTACCGTAAAAGTAACGATAAAATAGTGAGAGATAGAAAACGTTACGCCGGTGTTCGAGTGACGTAAAAGTATCGATGATGTTCCTGTCTCCGACGGCTCGTTTTTGTATAATAGTAGTATGCAAATGGCCTTGTCTCGGTGTCGTCCTGTTAACCAACTCGGAAAGATTTGAAGTTTCGATTGCTTTTGTACTCCTGCTATCAAGCGAAGCATCTTCATTTCAGCTGCTTTGAATCTCTCCAAAGACATTAATGCTAAAATTTAAAATCCTTTCCCCAATCTATTACACAAATGCATTACAGTGATACTAAATCTACTAAAATTTTGTGCTATAGTACTTTAAGAAACAGTATAGTTGTATATTATGTACATATTGGTATATCCTAAGCAAATCTTTTATGTCATTTTTATTTTTTAGTCCATCAATCATCAATGCAGTAAAATCAAATACTCAATAATAAAAAAAAATTGGCACTAAATAAGATTTATTAAATTATCTAGCAATAAATTTTGCATTCAAAATGAACGTTTGAATGTCATTAAAACTAAAAAAAAATCAAATAGCAAGTTTTTCGCATATAAAGTCAATAGCTTCGAAATAATTTGCCAGTAAACTTTCTACCTCTTAACTTTTTATTCCGCGCTGAGTGTTCGAAACATATCGTGTATTTTAAAAGATGAAATCGTTGTTGGTGATTGTTTTCTGCTGTTTTATTCCTATCAGAGCGATGGTTTTACAAAAAGATTTCAATAGTTTCATTGATGTTCCAGAAATACTCGAAGAACAAGGACAATTAATGTTGTATCAGGAAACTACAAGGATTGTACTAGATCCAATTTTTTACAAGTAATAGTTGATTCTGTACAAGTATATTTGAATCTTTTAACAGTTCTCAAAAAAAATTATAAATGAGATGGAACATTAATTTTGGGTTCTGTAACATGACTATAAAAACAGAATTGTAATTTCTGAAATACAAAAAAAGTCTAAGATTGTTAAACTTTCAAATTGTCCTTTTTGTTTGACGTAAGACGCCGAAATGATAAAAATCAGTAAAACTTAGAATTTTCTAATTTAGTTCAGCTTCGCATGTTCAAGTCATCGATAAATTGTTTTTTGTACGCCCCTTAAACATTACAAAAAGAAAATTGTCAAAATAAAAATATGGTGATAAAAAAAAATGTTCAGCAAAAAATGTGAAGAGAAATTGTTGAAAAAAAAATTGTCAAAAAATATTTGCAAACAAAAAAAAATTCTACTGATTCATTCAATGATTGTATGAGCAAAAAATATTTTTAAAAAAACCGTTATTAACAGTACCTTCTATAGAGCTGGATTTTTGGTTTGAATTCTTATGACGGATAGCCCACGAAACGAGACTTTTAAAATCTTGCGTTCTAAACGTTGTGTGATGTGCTCGTGTGAGGGCGCACTTGTATATAAACAGAAACAGAAACAAAAACAGAAACCAGAAAATTAGTTAGGTGTAAATCGCTAGGGGGCCGACTCGACGTGTGGAACGTCTTCATTTTTTTTTTTTAATTTATCGCCCACTCAAGGGGATTTATGTACCCTTCAAATTTCAGAGACATAGTGCGAGCTTTAGGTAAGTGAGAGGGGATTTGAAAGGAAAAGTCGGTGAACATAAGTCTTGAATTTCAGTTCATCACATTCGCGTAGTACGGCTAAAAAACGAATCCCTGTACTTGACAGTACGACCAAAATTGGGTTCAAGAGTAAACTGATGAGCTTCCTGGAAGCGCGAGTATTATCTACGATTGAATCGTTTTAGGGGAGGAATGCAACTGGCTATTTCATTGGAGCACTTACCGTAAAAGTAACGATAAAATAGTGAGAGATAGAAAACGTTACGCCGGTGTTCGAGTGACGTAAAAGTATCGATGATGTTCCTGTCTCCGACGGCTCGTTTTTGTATAATAGTAGTATGCAAATGGCCTTGTCTCGGTGTCGTCCTGTTAACCAACTCGGAAAGATTTGAAGTTTCGATTGCTTTTGTACTCCTGCTATCAAGCGAAGCATCTTCATTTCAGCTGCTTTGAATCTCTCCAAAGACATTAATGCTAAAATTTAAAATCCTTTCCCCAATCTATTACACAAATGCATTACAGTGATACTAAATCTACTAAAATTTTGTGCTATAGTACTTTAAGAAACAGTATAGTTGTATATTATGTACATATTGGTATATCCTAAGCAAATCTTTTATGTCATTTTTATTTTTTAGTCCATCAATCATCAATGCAGTAAAATCAAATACTCAATAATAAAAAAAAATTGGCACTAAATAAGATTTATTAAATTATCTAGCAATAAATTTTGCATTCAAAATGAACGTTTGAATGTCATTAAAACTAAAAAAAAATCAAATAGCAAGTTTTTCGCATATAAAGTCAATAGCTTCGAAATAATTTGCCAGTAAACTTTCTACCTCTTAACTTTTTATTCCGCGCTGAGTGTTCGAAACATATCGTGTATTTTAAAAGATGAAATCGTTGTTGGTGATTGTTTTCTGCTGTTTTATTCCTATCAGAGCGATGGTTTTACAAAAAGATTTCAATAGTTTCATTGATGTTCCAGAAATACTCGAAGAACAAGGACAATTAATGTTAGCCATTATGAACCCGTCCATCGATCCATGCGAGAATTTCTTTGAATACGCTTGCGGGAATTATATAAATGACACCATGCTGAAAAGCAACAGTACAAATAGCCAATTTAAAGTTGACGATATTATTATCGAATTTTTAAAGAATACAACCGTTATGGACGATAAAACTGCTGAAACAAAGGCGAAGAAGTTTTTCAATTCCTGTATGAATATGGCTGAAGATCTAGGTCAAGGTTACCAAACGATCTACAAATCTATCAAAGGACCAATCCTAAAGGAAGGCGAAATGCTCGACTGGATGGTATTGAACTTCTTCACGGAAAACACAGAAACTTTTCTATTGCCATTTAGTGTCGCGTATAATAATTCCAATTATATGTATGAGATCTTTTTAGAAAAACCTATGGAATTTATGAGCTCGTTTAATTTTACAAAGTTATCAGAAGATCTTCAATTTGAAAACAAGGAAGCTGTTGAAGAAGAATGGAAAAAACTTAAGGTTTTCGAGAAGAAACTTTTGGCATCGGTGACAACGACAAACAATTCAAAGTATGAATCTTTGGAAGATTTTTTGAATGTTCACAATTCAAGTGTTCTAAACTTTGAGAGATTTTTTAAATTGTCATTCAACGGGACAATAAATAAATCCTGGAAAATAAATTACAAAATCTCGAACTTCATGGATTTAAATAAGTTTCTTAATAAAGCCGATGATAGTCTCATGTTGAATTATGTCAGATGGAGAGTATTTTTAAAATTCTATACAAAATTGGTCTTGAAAGATGGCCAAACCAAAGAAAAGAAATGTCAGTATGTTACAATGCACTATTTGAAAAGTGCCTTAGTTCCTTGGTTTATTGAAACTACATTTGATGAAGAAAGACGAGCAGATGGACTGCTGTTATCCAAATATCTAAAGGATACATTTTACTCTATGATTGATCAAACAACTTGGTTAGACAGTGAGACTAAATCAGGAGCGAAGTCTAAACTTCGAGCGATGGGTCTTACTTTTGGATACACAGATGATATGACGCATCGTTCGGTAGCGGAGGAAAAATTCAATGATGTCAAAATCACTAAAAACTTGTGGGAAAATCTGATGACTCTAGAGAAGAATGAAGCCAGAAATCTTCTACGAAAAATTGGTAAAGCTGAAATCGAACTGCCTTTTGTAACAAATGTAAATGCTTATTACTATCCGAAATTTAACCAAGCCTTAATGAGTACCAGTTTTTCTCAATTTCCCCTGTATCACACTAAACTACCAAACTCGTTGAAGTTTGGGGGTATCGGTTATGCGATCGGTCATGAAATGGCACATGGATTTGACTCGGAAGGGTATAAGTACAACTACGATGGCAAGAAGCAAAATTGGTGGAGTCCAGAATCTTTGAGGAATTTCGAAGAGCGCTATCAATGTCTCGAATCGCAGTACAATAAATTTATTTACGAAGGTGTCCGAACAAATGGGAAACAAACGTCTGGTGATAACATTGCTGACAATGTTGGCCTTAAGATTGCCTATCAATCTTACCTTCGATTTTTAGATGAAAATGGAAATTTGGAAAGTGGAAAAGATAAACCAATTCCCGGGGTTGACTTAACGAACAAACATTTATTCTTTCTGAAGTTCGCTCAAGGCTGGTGTGATGGCCGAAGTTCGGATAAACTATTAAAAATTATGCAGTCTGATGAACACTCGATAAATGAATTCCGAGTTCGTGGAACACTGATGAATATGCCTGAATTTAGTGAGGAATTTAATTGTGCTTTGGGTACAAATATGAATCCATTGAAAAAATGTATTATCTATGGTGATGAATAAAAACAATAAACAAAAAAAAATAAGATATTAGCAGTAATGGTTAGGTTATCTATTAGTACTTAAAAATAACTTTTTTATTTTGTTGATATTTGTAGGAAATTGTATTTTTTTAATGCAAGGAAAAAGAGTATCACCAAGTGGCGAAATGAATTTGGTGTCGATATTTGCCACCCTATTTTTAGGCATAGTACTTTGTTCCCACCAAAATTAAACTCCGCAAAATCAGCTCTAAAATTTTAAGATTTAGGAGTTCTAAAACAAAAATTAAGAAACAAATCTTTATTATAATTTACAATTTTATCTAAATCGAAAGAGTCGATATAGAACTAAGCCCTCGTTGGCGCCTGCTCAGTAACGGCCGGGGTAGTAACTATACTTTTTTTTATTTCTTGAAGTAAAATATTAGCAAAATGCTAAATTATATCAAAATTGTACAACACGTTTTAAAGTTAAGCGGCGCTTTTAGCTCAGCGCCCCTGGGTTACGTTTCATGGGCAGCATCTTTTTTTTATAAATTTTTAGTCATTTTATTCATTTCCAAGAAAACAAATTAGTTAATAAAGTGGGTGTGGCAGTGGATGGAAAGGGTGAATTTTACCAAAACTAATTTTAAAAATTTGTTTTTTTTTCATAAAAACATCGAGCTCTAAAAACGTCATTTAAATCCCTCCTATCAGAGCAATAAGAAAAGGTTTGTTGTTTTAGTTTATAAGAGCAAAATCCCAAAATTTAATCGACCTTATGACGCCCCTACGGCCTTAGATGACAACGACTGTTAAGATCAGCTTCAAAAATAAAATATTATTACGAAGCTAACTTTAATAAATTTGATATAACTGTAACTTGGCCAATCTTTTGATTTCAGCTTTCTTTGGCGCCCATTTTCTTATATTTTTTTGACATTGTGTTAATACTCAGTTCGATAGTGTGGAAGATCATCACAGCGAAGTTTGACATTTCTCATATTTCTATTTGACTTGCATTGGTTAAACCTTTTCGTGGCGTTTTAAAAAACCGATAACATATATCCAATTATAGTTCGCAAACTATCGCATTGGTGAAACCCAGAAAAAAATAATCAGGCTGAAACTTAAAAGCATTTTAGCAAAAACTGATTTTAACTGATTTTGGTGCAATTGGCCATTTGAAAAGTTAAAAAAATATTTTAATACAAAATTTCATCCAAATTTTTAGTTAAGTCTCTTTGTAAGGGACCTGAATGCTACCTAATTTTAATATTTTAGGAATTAAATTATAATCAAATTGCGAAATTAAATTCAAAGCGTACAATCCATTGCTCCTGCCCCTGGGCCTGGATGACACCTATGTAAGTTTTAAACAAACATCTGCACAACTTGTCATATGGTCAGTGTTATGAATGCATTATCGTTTCCCCATGGCTATTATCTGGATAAACGAAGAAAGTCATAGTTGTGACTTAGGGCAAGACAAAGAGCATAGTAATCATTAATCGATTTGTAGCGCAACATTGAGAACAAAAAAACTCATTTGGTGCAGTAAGGTATTACAATTTACTCACCTCCGAAAGGATATAGGATCAGAATGATCATTATGTACATTAAAATACAAATATATAATGATACGCCTCTATATGTGAATACAAAGTATGTATTAATTTATCAAAGACCACAGGTGAGAAACAGGCAACCTGGGATATGGCCAACTTTGCAGGATCATTAGGATATCCATATGAAACCCATCATGGTGGACCAAATGTCATGGTGTTGAATTTTTGCCTTTCTCAATAAACAACAACAACAAAAAAAAAGAACATATCAAAAGAAAGTCATACAAATTACAATGAAAATTTTCTTTGTTTCGTCCGTTTTTCTGCATTCGTTGTCTTAAATTTTTTTTTGTTGTTGTTGTTGGTGATATGGGTTTCGGCGCCATATATAGCTGTTAACAGATTGTAACGTTTTAAATTTACCTGCATTTTATGTCCTGCCAGGATCTCACCTTAGAAAAAGCAAAATTTAAGTGAGTATTCATTTAAAAAAAAATTTAAAATGATACTTTTGAATGCGGGTGTGGATAGTGGATAGATAATCTTTTGATGGGTTTTGTTGAAAGGTATTTTTTTTCTAATCACATTAGCCAGAGACAGATTTTCCAATATGAAAATTATGTAAGTTGTATCCTATCTATACTTAAGACATTAAAATTATGCGAAGCGAAAAATTTGGTTGATCCTAACCCATGTCAATGGAAATATCATATTTTATATTTTAATAATCAAAAAGATATAAGGTTACCAGGCTAAGGAGATTAAAAAAAAAATATTTTATATTAAAAGATCAGGTAGATATCAATTTTTTTTTAATGATCGTTTTTAGCAAACGAAAAATGACAATTTAATAAAAAGATTATAGGATTTCCCAAAATAATGCGTAACTTCATAAAATCCCCCACCCAAATTTGTTCTTATTATCACCCAATTTTGTGGTCTATTCAATAAAAAAATTCAATTCGCAAAATTGGAAGGGAAATTTCTTCATGGAAATGGGTTAAATTTATGAAGAAGAAAGTTTTGTTCAAGTAAATTATTTTTAATTATGAACTGCGGAAAAAGTGTATAGGTATGCAAAATCGCTTCACTGAATTGAGACCACTTAAATGCTGATAAAACATAATTTTTCAAAAATCCAAAGATAGATGGAATCTCCTAGAAACCTGATAAGAAAAGGTCCGATAGAATTTTCATTCTTAATAAACCTTCCTTAAGATCGGGACATAACCTATTTGGCTACCATAAAAAGAAAATAGGGCTCAGTACCGCCGATCTATGCAGAGGCTGTGGTGACGAAGATGAGAATGAAAACACTGCATACTTTCTTTTTCATAGACAATCATTCTGCCTAGGAACGAATTAGAAGAACTATCAGAACTCTCAGGCAAGAGCTTACTGAACTTCGTCGAGACCTCTTAATGGCTAGACGAACCATCGGAATCATAGGTTTATATTTCAAGAAGTTATAATACTTCAGGGTATCACAATGGATCTACATTGATCTAAATGTGAAGGTAACAAAACTAACTGTCAGCCCAATAAACCTAACCTAACCTAAATCTTTTTAACTCTATAATTACATATACTCACTTCCTTAAAAGCTAAACCTAAGAACTTTCCAAGACACTAAAGCCTGAAATTTCTGCAACCTTCAATATTCCATCACTTAACATCTCCTTTTTCCCACGCCAAATAACATGCATAGCGCTTTTAATAATTTTCATCCGTTTTACATAAAACTAAATGATCCTCCCATCAAAAACATTTTTTTTTAAACAAGTAAAGAACAACATCATCACAAGATTAATGTTGAACTTGACTTTAAAAAAAAAAAAAACTCCTATACACGCACAAACTCAAACACCGTTTTGTAACAATAACTGCACCCCTGCCTCAACTTTAAGGCAACAAGCAACAAAACGAAGCGTCCAGTTTTCAGTGTTTTTTTTTTCCTCCACAAAATTAGATTTTTAATTAAAATAATTTCGTATGCAATTTAGATAATCGCGCACGATGGAAAAGCATCAGAAGGGGGACGACTCCAACTCCAACGCTTACCCATATATAGCCGAAACTGAACCAAACCAAACCGAACAGAACTATGGAACAACGATCGGGCGTAACGGCGGGCGTTTACAAACGAATATCCTTCGAATGCCCTCCTTCGGGATCTTCAATTTTGTTTTTTTTTTTTTTTGACTTTTTAAACAGATTCTTTATTTTTCTATATGCAAACCCCGCCAAACCGCTGCCACTCTGTTCTGGGACGAATATTTAAATTGATCATCTCCATTATTATGCACAAGGCCTCTGTGCATACTATACGGATCAACTGGATTCTCTCATGGTCCATCTGAGTAAAAGCTGAAGCATGTTGTGTAAAAAAAAAAAACGCACTATACTTCAAGTTGTGGAAGCCCTACATTGGATGAGCGAACGAAAACGATTACGATGGATCCTCCGCTACCGCCTTCGTTGCAACATTTCATAATTCACAACCAGTACCGATGGTCGGTCAATTTTACTTACATACTGGCAGGTAGTAGTTGGAGTTATCCTCTGTCCCCACAGAATTTTATTTTACATACAGGGACGGATTTGAATTTGAGTTTATCAGGCAGATATGCCTACAAAATTTTTCGTCAGTTTTGTCGGTGAATATCTGGGTTCCGTTTTTTTCATCAAAAGAATTTGAAAAACAACGCTTCTAATTTTTTTCCCCCAAAAATTATTTTTTAATTAAAAAAACAGCATTTCTATATTTTTAAAATTTTGATTAAGTTTTTTTTTGCTGACAACAATTTGATCAAAAATAAGATTTTGTGAAAGAAATTGTCAAAAATTCATTGGCAAAAACGAAAATAGTTAGTAAAAAAAATGTTCGTCAGAAAAAAAATGTTTAAAATTTAAAAAAATTGTTAAAAAAAATTCGAATAAAATTTGTCCAAAAAATGTATGAAATGAAAAAAAATTCTAAATTACTCAGAGATGTTCTTAAATTATAATTTTTTTAAACTGCTAATGGTACCTTTACAGCGTTCAGCCACGCGACTTTTTGTTCTGAAAATTGTTTGCAACCCAATAATCGTGTAATAAGTGTGCCTTTGCAGTGCTTTATCAATTGTCATTTATCAATTGTCATCCATTTTTGTATCGTGATTGCTACCGTCACTTAGTAGGTTTACACGGAACTTAAACTATAGTTTTTTGTTACGCCGCCGGTGAAAAAAAATAAGGCCGCGTGAAATAAAGCTGTGATTGGAAAACGAAATAAGGTCGCGCGGTCTTTTTCATTTCTTTTTAACGAGGTCTTATTTCATTTTAAAAATCAACCGTAATTTCGAGAGATAAAAAATCAATTGCATCCTTGGCTTTCGTCCCACCTATTTTCACTCGGCCTTATTTCACTGGACCCCCCTTACCAAAATAAATCCCCCTCTGTTTGTTTGCATGTAATTATTAACATCATGTTGGAAGGTGGAATGGTGGTGCACTACCTGTCCGCCTGCAAAACAGATGAGCGTACATACGCCAAGATGTTGTTTTGGTGTATGCAAAGGCCAAGCCAAGACTCTCTATATCCAAGTCAAGTGAACGCAATATCGCATATAGCATGACTGACGGTGTAATGTTGGTGTTGCTTCTGCTTCATGATCCCAGAGATGCTGATGCTGAAGCTATAATGGTATAGAAGAGCCTAAGTTTTATTCAAAAAATAAAACCATAGACGCTCACGAATTTTCATTAATCCAATTACCAGATAAGCCCAAGAATATTGCCGTTTAAAGCCAATATGGTTCGTCTTTTGCGTGGACTGACTGGCTTAAATTTTACCTACATATATAGAAGATGGTTAATAATTTTCTTCCGGAATTGCTGAACACGCGCTATAGGACGACGACAACGATGTTGTTCTACATGAGTTGTAACATGGTATTTTTGTATTTTTAAGTTAAAAGATTTTTTGAAAATTGCAGGATGCTGGGATTTTATGTTCATCATACGTAAAGAAAGGAATGGAAGGAAGCATCTGGCCTCTGTGCTGTGGATGGAACCTGATTGTGTATTACCTAAAACTATTAGAAAACATCTTGATGTAGTTATTGGATATATTCAACAGGCATCAGTGTGGCTTATGGATGCAAGAGGAAACTATACAAGCAGGTTAAATGCTTCTGAAGGTTTCGTTTTTTGCGTCAGAATTTTATGTCCTATACGTGGTGTTTTGCAAAATAACCCTCGAAGTAAGAAATTTCTCGATCCTAATACTATTTGATTTGATAAGCTGGTAGGCAGCAGAGCTATCAATATACGTCTACGTGCGTACTGGCAGACATACTTAAAATGCGCCAAAATATTATTTTTTAAGTTTCAGCATGTTTCGTATGAATGAAGCTTTAAAATTTCAATAAAAAAAATGGTCCTTGAACCAATTAAATCGTTTGTTTTAATACTTGGAATTGACAAATTAGTGAAACAACTGTCATCGATCGAAAATTTATTAGTTGAATTATTTGCCTTTAAATTGTTGACACTTATTTTTTCTACGTTTTTTAGTGCTTCGCAAACTTGACGTTCATTAACTGAATTTTAAGTGCTATGTTTTCTATGTTTATTTTTGACTTTGCCTCCGAAAGTGTAAACACTTTTTATAGTTAATACTTTGAGCCTTAGTATTTCGCTTTTTATTCGTTTTGCATTAGCTGTGAAAATTTCAATCTGCTCGTGCAATGTTTTCTATGTTTTTTTTTTAACTAGCAAAACTTCGATAAAAAAATATTTTATCGTTAATAGTCCTACTCCTGAACTAGTAGTGACATTTTCTATTTCTTAGTTCCATGTTTCTTTTTTTCTATGTTTTTTTTTTCTTTTTATATACGAGTATTAGATATGAAATTTTCATTTCATTTTTTTTATTGCTGTCTGTTTGAATCATATAAAATTATCAGAGCTTCCCTTGAAAAAGAAAAAACTTTGATAATTTTATAAGAAATAAGAAAGACAAAAACTAGAAAAAAACATAGAAAACATAGTATGACAAAGCAACAACTAATTCAAGACAAAGTAAAATCTAAAGAATAACATCTTGAATATAAATAATAGTTTTTAAACCTTTTCTAGGTATTGGAGTAAAACAAAAAAAAAACATAGAAAACATAGCACAACAAAATTAAAAATGTCACAGTGTCTGCTAATGGTAAATTCCTAAGCCACAAGCAATACAAAGTTTCTTGACTTGACGTCAAGTTAGCGAAGCACGAAGAACATAGAAGGACAAACTCACAACTAGACAACGACAAATTAACGGCAAATCACCTAATCAATAATTTGTCGAGTTGTAAAAGTTGTTTCGCTTACTTGACACTCGTGAAAAAGTTATTAAAAATCGTGTTTCCATAACTTCCTTCCATTTGCCTATCTAATAAAAAGCTATTTAAATAAAATAAATATCAATTTGCTTTTAAATTTTGACACACCTATCTATAAAAACTGTTTTAACTCCAACCCAAACCATCCCGAAAAACATCTTGTTAACACAACAATCCGTGACACATCAAACATATTTTGTTTTGTATGCTTCCCACTGATGATGTCTGTTTATATGCTCCTCAACAACCCTTTCAATTGGGGTAATCATTTCTTCTTAAATCACTTCTTTTTGTCTTCCCTTCCCTTCTTTTATTTTGTGTTATTCCTACACTCTACTTCTTAAGAAGCACACTTTTCAATCTTTCGAGTGTTAGCTTAAGTGAAATTGGGTCTTTACGATGTGTGGACATTTGGCACCCTCCCGGCGACATATCGGCATCAAGAAATATTGTAACCCATTCTTTCTTCGTTTTTTTTTTCCACGTGGCGGCTTTGGCTTACCAATATTTCCCACTTTTTTTTCTTATATAAAATTTAACCAGCCTGTATTGAATACCATGTCTTGTAGTTCTAAAATCGTTTATCCTTGATCTTTATCAAGTTGAGAGCGAAGATGTCTTGATAGAATAAGGGTTGCATCTTGTCTATTTTTTTTTATTTTTTCAAACTGTTGCCATTTGAAACATTTATGAAGATTGAAAGGGTTGCACCGAGAAATGTTAAAAAAAAGGGGTGCATATATTTATACTCGTATGCGATACAAGAAAAGGGTTTAACTAAATCAACTGCTATAAACCAGATAACTTTATACTCCAGGGATGATTTGTCGTAAGCCAGTTTTTTTGTACACGTATATCTATCTACCAGGGTTAAGTGCTATTTTAATTCAATCAAATTGCCCCTTTATGAAGACATAATGTATAAAAAAAAATGTTTTTTTGATCTATACATTCTTGTAAATGTAAAGATTTTAAGAACAAGTTGCAGATAAAACCGAAGGAGTTTTTTGAATTTTAATGAGACAGTGAGAGAGAGAGAGGCAACAGGCGTTTATAAGCCTGTAGTTTTCATTAAAAAAAAAAAACATTGTTAAAATATTATAAACCCCACATCCGTAAGACTTACGGAATGGGTATATTTTTGAGGCTTATTATTATTATTAGAATTTAATTGAAAGATAACATTCAGTGACTTTATTTCTTTATTTGGAGATGCAACTTCAAACTTTTATTATAAAGTTCAGTAAAATTTCTTTAAGCTTAAATCCAAAAAAAGTCAACTCTGGTTGTGCTATTTTCTAAATGGATGAGATAGATGAATTTTTTTTTTTTTTGAATTAGTTGATTTTGTAAATTCAATATTGAATCAATGCTAAGAAATTTTATATTTTCGAAAGCTGTTACAAAAATAGTTTAATAGGAAAAACAATTTTTGACATAATTTATAATTATTTGTAAGTTTTTGATTTATAAATTAAATATTTTATTTTTAATCAGACCCGAAGTCAACCTTTCAACCAAGATGATGGCATGGTGCTGTTAGTTGAAAACTTGAATTTAAGCTTTCTAATGAGTTTGATCATAATCGCCGGTATGTTCAAAAATTCGGATTGCAAATCTCTGTATTCAAAAATTTTGTATTTCAACATTTTGGAAATGCGAAAAAATTCAGTTTCCAAAAAATTTTGTACTTCAAAATCCTGTAAATCTAAAATTATGTATTCCAATTTTGACAATGAAATAATTAAGTGCCTCTAAGATTCTGAAAAAAAAATTCTGAATATCAAAATTCTATATTCCAAAATTGCTAATGTAAAACGTGCGCACTTTTGATCATTATAAAAATAATTTTACTTTTATCTTTTGCAGAATTTTGGAGCAAAAAATTTTAAAATACACTTAGGAAACCTGAATTTTGGTTGGTTTCAAAATATGAAATAGATTTTTGAAAAACTATTTTAATGGAAATAAAACATCAAGTCTAAAATATTTTTTTATTTTAGGTTCTTATAATACTTTTTATTTTTTATTAATCGACATAAATTGTTCAATTGTTCAAAATAATTTATTTACAGAAGTTTAAAAAGCTGAATTATGAAAACAGAATTTTGAATTTGGAAGGAATTCTTGATTTACAGAATTCTGAAAAACTGTATAAAGGAAAAGTAGAATAATAGAATGCAGAAAGCATATACAATTTTTGGCAAACAGATTTTTGGAACACCTACTGTATAACGTTTACCAATAGCTTTTTACCAAATAAAAACTTTGAAAATGAGCGTTAATTTATTTAAAAAAAAAAATAAGATTTTTCACAATCAGTTTTGTCAATCTCATACGAAGTTGTTTTCTTTTTTGTACAAATTTAATTTAGTGTATATTCAAGCTAATATTTATTATTAAAAAGTCGTTAATGGCAACATTTACTATTTAAATATTTAATATAAAAAATTACTGTTTTTGTTCATTTCGGAACACTGCCTATACCTATACCTAATCTACCAACGTTTTTGAAATAACCTTTCTGTTCATTCTGCTTTTCACTTTGTCATGTTTTTATTGGTAACTTGGAATGGTCGAAGCAATGTCAGAACAATCACTCTAGTGATATCAAGAACATAATTAAATAACAATCAACTATTGCAGATTTCTTCTACGAGAAATATAAAGCCAGATACATTTCCATCATCAACAAGTCTCTATGAACGACTAGAAAAATTAACTACTGAACTCTGAAAGAATTAAAAAAAAATGCGAACCCACTATTCCCCTTTCATCCGATGATTTTTACGTGCAAAGTTCATCAAGTAGAATGTTTACATCTCATGGTAGAGTTCATCTTATAATAAGAAAGGTCTCTAGCCGCCTTTCGTGGTTCAATGCAATTTCCTTAAAAATTAAATCTAGCACATTGAACTTGAGAAGAAGAAAAAAAAATTATTTCTTTACGTGCTTGCCCAGAAACCTCAATTACATCACATCAGCATCAAAACAAAAATAATAATAATAAAAAAAAAACTAAAACCTAAAGAGGGCTCGATATAATCTCAATCTATCTATCTTCGAATCTATCTATTTTTACCTGTGTTATTATTTTTTTTTTGTGTAATAATATCTAACCAAAAAGATCACATTTGATGATTATGACAAATCATGGCATAGTAAAATTTTATTATCCGAAAGTTCTATTAAGCCAATTTTTTTTTTTTCTTTTTTGACGCGTCTCTCACTACCGCAGGCAATTACATTCTAATACATAAAATATTCATATTTAAAACCATTAGAACCACAGAACAATAAAAATGAAAGAATCAAAAATTAGGTTCAACAAATAAGTTGCATGAACTTGCTCTTCTAAGTGAGCTGCTACTACTTTTTACATTTTTATTTCAAATAATGCCAATGTATGGCTCACCTACTAATGAAGGTATTAGGCCCCTGGACGATTATATAAAATTTGAAGACAAGAAGTTTCGCACTTTTATAAATTTTATGATATTCCCTATTTGTTGGTAAGCAAATCATTTGCGAACAGTTGGAACGCTTTGGAATTTTTTAATTATTTGTAATAGTCAATTCTCTATAAGGATTTTGTAAAGTTCAACAAATCGAAAAGGGATAAAGGGTAGGGTCAATTTCATTTCGCAATAATTATTGCACAGTTTTTGTTTCAAAATTTCATCAATTCGCATTTGATTGTTTCGCAATTTTAGTTAAGAAAGTTCTTATTTCGCAACCTGTTATGGTTTCGCAAAATCACAAATTTGCAAATTTCATCTCGCAAATTTATTCATATGGCAATTTTATCTCCTATTATATAATTTCGCATATAATTTATATGGTATAACAATATACTTCATCAACTTTTATCGCATTTTATTATTGCGAAGTAATAAAACTTCGCAAAATTTTTTTTCGCTTTTTATTGATTCGCAATTTATTGTTTTGCATTGTTTTATTTGCGAAGTTTGCCAAACAAAGAATTGGGAACTAGTAAAGCAATATAATAAATGCAAGGCAACTTTTGCGAAACGATAGCTTCGCTTCTGGGGTTGATTCAAAACAGAAAGAAAGTTTGCGAATCGTTTTAAATTCTATTCGATAATTGCGTAGCAAAGATTTGAGAAAAATCAATGACGTAAAATTTAAAAAAAAAATCAGATTTGACATTTGAGTACCTAAGAATAATATTTGAGATATCCTGAACCTTGGATCGATTTTTCTGTTAAAATGAATGTCTCAATCTCTAAAACAGAACAGAAAAAATTATTTTTCAGTTTTAGAGCCAATATTTTCTTTAAAATCTTCAACTGATATTTTTCCCAAAACCAATACATTCCCTCTTGGCCAAAATTAAAAACAAACAAAAAAAAACACTATATTCGGGACAAGCAACATATTTTAATTGATGGTCACAATCACCGGCAAGCACTTTCAGAATATTATATATATGCCAAGTGAGCCGGCAGATTGAAGATCATTCGCAAGTTAACTTTTCATCGGTGTAGATGCGCGCGATTCTGATTTTCGTTTAAAAACAAAAACAAATATATTAAAATTCGTTTAAAAATGAAATCGTCATCATGTTGGAGTGACTCAGTAAACGTGATTGGATTTTTTGTTATTCTTGGGACGACAACTATACGAGCCATGAATCTACCTACAACAGCAGATTCCAATGGAATCTTTACCGTTCCAACTAGAATGATTGATGAGACTCATTTGCTGGAAGAACATGGACGTTTCATGTTGGCAAATATGAATCAAACTTTCGACCCGTGCGAGAACTTCTATGAATATGCCTGTGGCAATTGGAAGAACGACACTATGGTTCCATTATTAGGTCGCAATAATACTCTGTTCTATGCTATGCAGGTCAAAGTAAACGAGGTCATTGTGGACTTTCTCAAGAAT
The DNA here is from genome assembly GCA_958431115.1 of Syrphus vitripennis. Taxonomy (NCBI): domain Eukaryota; kingdom Metazoa; phylum Arthropoda; class Insecta; order Diptera; family Syrphidae; genus Syrphus; species Syrphus vitripennis. Next base: position 125,831,712 of record OY288108.1, read on the forward strand.
ACAACCGGAGTGATGGATGACAAAACTGCTGAAGGTAAAGCGAAGAAGCATTTTAGTACATGCATGAATATGAGTGAAGATCTCAGTCGGGGATACTTAGAGGTCTTAGATTCGATGAAGGAACCTGTCCTCAAGGAAGGTGAGACCATGGATTGGATGAAATTGAACTTCTACTCGGAATATGGTGTAACACCTCTTCTACCAGTGAGCATTCAATATAATTCAAGAAATGTCATCTTCGAGATCGTTATAGAAGAGCCCTATGCCTATCTGACTTCCAGCTCTTTCAACTTTACGAAGATGACGGAAGATTTTAAGTTTGAAGACAAAGAAGCAGTCGAAAAAGAGCTGGAAGAACTCAAGAGTTTCGAGAAGAAGCTGATCGCAACAGTCGCTCCGACGAACATTTCGAAATCTCAATCGTTGGAAGATTTTCTAGAAGTCCATAATTCCAGTGATGATGTCGATTGGAAGAGATTCTTTGACTTGGCATTCAATGGAACTACCAAGGACTCTTGGAAGATCCATGACAACATTATGAACTACACAAGCATCAACAAGTTTCTCAACAGCTCTGACCTTGGTGTTATGTTTAGGTATGTCAAGTGGAGGAATATTCTGAAATTCTATCGCATATGGAGATTGGAGGCAACTGAAAAGACCCTGGAGGGTAAGTGCCGAGAGATTGCTATCAAGTATTTTAACTATGCTTTTATTCCATGGTTCATTGAGACTACCTTCGATCAAGAGAGACGAACAGATGCCTTGCTGATATCGAAACGTCTGAAGGATACATTTTATTCGTTCATTGATCAAGCAACGTGGCTGGATGATGAAACTAAATTCGGGGCAAAGTCAAAACTGCGGGCGATGGATTTAATAGTTGGATACACGGATGACATGCGACATCGTTCCGAAATGGACAAAGCTTTCAAAGAAGTCAACATCACCAAGAACTTCTGGTTGAATCTGATGAATCTGGAGAAGAATCGAGCGAGAGTTTATGTGAAAATGATCGGTAAGGCATCAATCAATCCAATTATTGGAACTCATGAAGTGAATGCTTACTACGCTGATTTTATAAACCTCGTGTTTGTGGCAATTGGGATCTCACAACTTCCTCTGTATCACATCAAACTACCGAACTCGTTGAAGTTTGCTGGCATCGGGAATTTGATTGGCCACGAAATGGCTCATGGATTTGACTCGGGTTGCTATGAATACGACTACGATGGGAAGAAGCGGAATTGGTGGAGTGATGAATCTTTGCGGAACTTCAAGGAACGATATCAGTGTCTCGAATCGCAATACAACAAATTCATTTACAACGGTTTGAGGACGAATGGTAATCGAACTTCGGGAGACAACATTGCTGACAATGTAGGTCTTCGAATCGCCTATCATTCGTATCTTCGACTGCTTGAAGAAAAAGACTCCGTCGAAAGTGGGAATGATAAACCCCTGCCAGGTGTAGATTTCACAAACAAACAACTGTTCTTCCTAAAATTCGCTCAAACCTGGTGTGATGGTCGAAGTCCGGAAGATCGTATGAAACGAATGGCAACAGACGATCATGCATTTGATGAGTTTCGAGTAATTGGAACCTTGATGAATATGCCTGAATTTAGTAAAGAATTCAATTGCGCTCTGGGGACAGATATGAATCCGTTAAAAAAATGTGTCATATGGTAACGAAAATAAAGAATTAAATTATTTCGATTGGTTTTATATTATTTTATTCTGCTTCTTTTTTTTACAAAACAAACATTTTAGTTGATGGTTTTTTCACGATTCAGTGATTTGTGTTCATATCATCAATATACAAGGCTATTTTTTTTTTTCTGATGATTATAATGATTTTTTTACGACAAATTATGAGATAAGGAATTATTAATGTATGCCAAACATGTAGGAACACTTTGTACGTCAGGTACACCAGGGTATTTGTAGGTATCGCAATTGTAAACAAACAGAGCGTGAGCGAAATACGTGGATTATTTAAATAATGAAGAGCATAAGAATTTTATTCGGGGAAGCAGACACTTGTTTTTTTTTCTTTGTTCAAGGTCATTGCTGGTGTAGGTGGTGTAGGCTTTTTATTTTATTTTTGTCTGCTGTACCTTAAGCTTAAAGCAATTGCGTGGGAAGATTTCGTCGTTTGTTGACGTTCTTAGAGTTCAATGATCGCTTTGACTGTAGAAACGACTTTGAAATGGAAATTTTAGCTCTTTCTGTATCAGATATTTATAATTTTATAATTTGGCCTTTTGCCCGATTGGAACTCCTACATACGAACTTAATGTCGAACCTGAAGTTTTTGTCACCCTAAAAAAGAAATTAGCGTATTTTCTTTGATCATCAATATATACTCATTCGAAATTAGACGAAAGTCTCTTAAAGAACATTTTGAGCTGGCTATACATTTGTTGGGTCTACGAACCAACTCCCACTGAAATTTAATTGGGACTTAGTTCATAAATTTGGGAGTTGATTCACTTTTCCCAAATGAAAAAAAGTGGGTGTTATTTTCCCCACTACTGGGAGTTAGTTCATTTTCATTTTGGAACTTAGTTCATTTTGCATTGGGACTTGCCAAAAATAATGTGTCTTAATTTATAATGAACCAAGTCCAAATTTAATTGTGAGGCAGTTCATTTGGGAATTAGTTCATTTTGCTGTTAGTTCGTGAGACATTTTTTCAACTATTTTTTAAATAGACGAAACTGTAGTTATAAATAAATCAGAAAATGATTAATGAATTTGAAAATAAAACAAAGTGACATAACCAAAAATTTCATAATATTTTTATTCATCCCCATATAAATAATACATTTTTTCAACGGATTCATATTGGTCCCCAATGCGCAATTGAATTCTTCACTAAATTCAGGCATATTCATAAGCGTGCCAAAAACTCTAAACTTATTTATCGAATGCTCATCGCTTTGCACAATTTCCAAACGTTCATCTACACTAAGGCCATCACACCGGGTTTGAGCGTACATTAAAAAGAATAGTTGTTCGTTTGTAAGATCAACACCAGGAAGTGGTTTATCTTTTCCATTTTCCAAATTTCCATTTTCATCCAAAAATCGAAGATAAGATTGATAGGCAATCTTAAGGCCAACATTGTCAGCAATGTTATCACCAGACGTTTGTTTCCCATTTGTTCGGACACCTTTATAAATGAATTTATTGTACTGTGATTCGAGACATTGATAGCGCTCCTTGAAATTTCTCAACGACTCAGGACTCCACCAATTTCGCTTCTTGCCATCGTAGTCATATTGATAGCATGACGAATCAAATCCATGTGACATTTCATGGCCAACAATAAAACCAATTCCTCCATATTTCAATGAGTTCGGTAATTTGATGTGATAAATAGGAAGGAGAGATATACCGATGGTTATAAAAATTCGATTAAATTCCAATTGGTAATAAGCATTTACATCATCGATTGCAGCTTTGCCAGTAATTTTGAGCATATGTCTTTTAATATCCTTCTCCAAATTCATCACATTTGTCCAGAAGTTCGTGGTGATATTGATGTTTTTGAATATTTCTTCGGAACTATGCTTCATGTCATCTGTGTAACCGAAAATAAAATCCATCGCGCGGAGTTTCGACTTTGCTCCCGACTTGGTCTCACTGTCCATCCAAGTTGTTTGATCAATAATTAGAGAGTAATATGTTTCTTTTAGATGTTTGGATATTAGAAGCGCATCTGCTCGACTTTCATCATCAAATGTTGTTTCGATAAACCAAGGAATGATGGCACTTGCAAAGTACTCGATAGTTTTATCTCGACAATAACTCTCCAACTTCCCATTATCTTCCAACTTCCACATGATATAAAATCTAATGATATGGCACCATTTTACATACTTGAACAAGACGCCTGTGTCAGATGCAATGAGCAACTTGTGCATTTTTGTAAAATCTACTACGTTATCGTTAATAGTCCAGGAATTCTTTTCAGTTCCATTGAATGCCAGGTTAAAAAATCTTCTCCAATCAATATCATTACTTGAATTATGAGCTTCTAGGAAATCTCCCAAAGATTGAGATTTCGTAACATTTGTTCGTGTCACTGATGCAATCAGTTTCTTCTCGAAACGCTAAAGTTTCTCTAATTCTGTTTTCACGGCTTCACTGTCTTCAAATTTTAAGTCTTCCGATAACATTGTAAAATTAAAAGAGGTCAGATATGGTTTGGGCGTTTCTATAACGATCTCATACATAAAACTAGTTTCATTATATTGGATAGCCAAGGCAGAAGAGGCGACAAACCATATTCTGAGTAGAAGTTTAAGACTATCCAATCGATGGTTTCACCTTCCTTCAAGATTGGTTCTTTCATAGACTTGTTGATCGTTCGGTAAACTTTACTTAAGTCTTCCCCATTATTCATACAGGAACTGAAAAACTTCTTGGCCTTTCCTTCAGCAGTTTTAGTCTCCTTAACTGTTGTGTTCTTCAAAAACTCCACAATAATCTTGTTTACTTTAATTTCTATGGTATTGAGTATTGTGTCATTCTGCCAATTGCCACAGGCATACTCATAGAAGTTCTCACACGGATCGATGATTGGATTCATATTGTCCAACATGAAGCGGCCATATTCCTCGAGAAAATCTGTATCATCTGTCATTTTTGCTGGAATGTCAAAGATGCTACTGGAATTTTTTATTAAAACCAGGGCTCTAATATTAATGGAGCAGCAAAAACCAATCACGACTAGAACACTCAGGATTATTTTCATTTTTGAAAATACAAAATATGTTTTAAACACTCAGCACTGGCAACTTATCAGATGAGGAGCTTACTTGCAAATGATTATCAAGCTATCCCATTTCTTAGGCTTTATATTCAAAAGTTGATGTAATAAAAATGTATTTTTTACTTGCATTCAAATGCACATGTATAATATTTTGTAAATTTTATGTTTGAAATGTCGTTATGGACTGCGCCTTAGCAACGAAGAATATAATAAATATTTTTTATATTAAATTTTATTGCATCAGGTGATGTGATGCTGTAAAAATAGAATTCATATAAAATGTCAATTTATGACAGTGCATTGAAGCCATAGCACTAATATAGAAACGAACACAATCTGACAGCAAACATTTTTGCTCACTTATCGAATGACTGTGTTTGCTTACTTAAAACTGTTATAAACTGAATGTAAACTGTTTCAATTCACAATTTCGTAAGGTTTGTTAAGCTGCGGCTAAAACTTTTGATTAGATTTTCTTTAAATTTGGTTTTTCTGTTGTTCTGTATTTAAAACATAACATTTCAAATTTTGTAGGCATTCACAGAATTTTTTTTATATCAGCACCTTTTAATAAATGTGGGCTCATATTTTATAGTTTAAAATAATTCTAACATTTAGTGCTTTCGTTACTGCAAAAACGGTTCATCTGATTTTTAAATTTCTTTTACATTTCCAAATTTCAAGTTTTTCTCAAACCATTAGGAAATTTCTAAAATATTTTGAAAATATTTAAAACTCAAAACCTTAAATCAAGAATTGGACAACTCGAAAATCATAGAACAAGATATCAAAACTCGGAACCCCTTTAGAACTAGTTTGGTCGTAATTTTGAAACTAGTCAAAAATTGAGCCATTAAAATCTTAAGATTTGTGTTTGCAAACATTTGGATTCAAAGTTAAATGAAGAGTGAGCAAATAAAAAGGTATTATTTTCAGAACTTTTATTTATTGAAAAAATAATGGTAAATTTTTTTTTTTTTGTGATTTTCTAACAGGAATATCTCAAAACCGTGAGCTGATTAAAAATTTCCGACTGTGGATTCGAGTGCAGCGCATCAAAGGCCTTTGAAAAAGTGCAGTTCAATCAATCAATCAAATCAAGTTTTAAAGGGTGTTTCGCTGTGATACCAATTCTTTGCAACTGCCAATTTTGATCTTCAAACAAATGTGCTTTAATGGCCTAACCTTGTGCTACAACGTGTAGTCAATATTATTAGAACGTTCGCAAATTTGAAGTTTTAGGAATGTTATTTTTTAATTTCCGATTTTTCAAAAAATCATATTAGGTTTTTTTTAATAAAAAGCAAAAAAAAAATGTATTCACGTTGCTGCAGGTTTCGCCATTTTTTGATTTTCAAACAAAAATTGTTTTTATCCGCAAAAAAACTATACTATTTGTTTTGCGAAATTTATTTTTGCGACAACTATTTTTGGAAATCGAATACCGTGGTGCTAAAGCAAACACATTCATGAATGACTAAACAAAATACTCATGACGAGGTTGACGAATAATACGTTTACCAGTACATTTACATACATATATAAAAAGAATTAATTTTTCAAAAAGCAATTTCAATAAGCATACTTCTCAAAACAATAAGTTTTTGTTATAATTGAAATATGTTTTAAATGATAATCTTTGAATGAAACGACCTTTAGTGCGAAAAATGCAACTGACCAAAAAATATTTGCAAAATCGTATTTAAGTACCGTTATCTACTTTGGATACAGATGGAATACCTGTACCGAAATATTCATCTCCTTTGACAACTCATATTTATTCGAGAAACCTTAAAAAAAAACAATATTTATTGTTATTTATATTTTTTTTTATTCATTGCCATAAATTATACATTTTTTCAACGGATTCATATTGGTCCCCAATGCGCAATTGAATTCTTTACTAAATTCAGGCATATTCATAAGCGTGCCAATAACACTAAACTTATTTATCGAATGCTCATCGCTTTGCATAATTTCCAAGCGTTCATCTAAACTTAGGCCATCACAAAAGTTTTGAGCGAACTTCAGAAAGAATAAATGTTTGTTGGTAAAATCAACACCTGGAAGTGGTTTGTCCTTTAAACTTTCTAAATTTTGATTTATCTCGAGAAATCGAAGATAAGATTGATAGGCAATCTTAAGACCCACATTGTCGGCTATATTGTCTCCCGATGTATTTTTTCCACTTGTTTGCACACCTTCATAAACAAATGTATTGTATTGAGATTCAAGACATTGATAGCGTTCCACGAAATTCTTAAACGATTCAGGACTCCACCAATTCCGCTTCTTGCCATCGTAGTCGTACTTGTAGCCTTCCGAATCGAATCCATGTGCTATTTCATGGCCAATCACACTACCGATTCCTCCGAACTTCAAGGAGCTCGGCAGTTTTATATGATACAGAGGAAGTTGAGATATACCAGTGGTCATAAAGACTCGGTTAAAGAACGAATTGAAATTAGCATTCACTTCATATGTATCAAATTCAAGTTCAATGGAAGCCTTACCTATCTTGCTTAGATCATTTCTTGCTTTGTTCTTATCTAGATTCATCAGATTTTCCCAGAAGTCATTGGTTACATTGACATCCTTGAATTTCCCATCTATTTCTAAATGATCCTTCATATCATCTGTGTAGCCGAAAGTAAAACCCATCGCTCGAAGTTTAGACTTCGCTCCTGTTTTAGTTTCACTGTCCAACCATGTTGTTTGGTCAATCATAGAGTAAAATGTATCCTTTAGTTGTTTGGATATAAAAAGTGCATCGGCTCGTCTCTCCTTATCAAATAAGGTATCGATAAACCAAGGAATTATGACTTTATTAAAATATGACTTTGTAACATTCTGACATATCTCTTCATTGGTTTGATCATCTTTAAATTGAAATTTGGCATAAACTCGTAGGAATATCTTCCATCTCACATACTTCAGTATGATACCGCTATCGGATTTATTTAGGAATTTGTTTAAATCTGTAAAGTTTAAAAAATTGTAATTGATTTTCCAGGACTTATTTGTGGTTCCATTGAATGCCAAATCAAAGAATCTTTCAAAGTTCAAATCACTTGAATTGTGAGTTTTTAGAAAGTCTTCCAAAGATTCGTACTTCGAATCAGAATTCACCGATTCCACAAGTTTCTTCTCGAAAGTTTTCAGTTCTTCCCATTCTTTTTCTACAGCTTCTATGTTTTCCAACTTCAGATCTTCTGTAATCTTTGTGAAATTAAATTTTGTCATAAATTTGATAGGCTTTTTTAAAAATATTTCATACATATAACTACTTTCGTTGTATTCGACACCAAATGGCAATAGAGGTGTTCCGCTATATTTCGAGTAAAAGTTCAATGTCATCCAATCTAGAGTTTCGCCTTCCTTCACGATGGGTTCTTTGATGGAGTTGAAAAGCTTTTGGTAACCTTGACTTAGATCTTCACTAATAGTGATGCATGAATCAAAAAACTTTTTCATTTTTGTTTCAGCAGAATGTTGGTCCGAGACTGTTTTATTTTTCAGGAACTCCAATATTAATTCGTCCACCTTCATGCGCATGGCATATATTAATGTTAGGTTTCGACCCCATAACGGAACCATGTCGTTCTGCCAATTGCCACAGGCATATTCAAAGAAATTCTCGCATGGATCTGTGGTCGGGTTCATATTGGCCAGAATGAAGCGGCCATGTTCTTCAAGTAAATCTGCATCATCCATGGTTGTTATTGGAATGGTGAAGATACCATTTGAATCTTTTTGTAAAACCATGGCTTTGATACCGATCAAGCAACTTAAACCAATCACAACTAAATCACTCCAGAGTGCTTTCATTTTTTTTTAAATAAAATATTTTTTTCTAACACTTGGCCTAGAATAGAGTCTTCTTTAACAGGTCAAAATCCAGCTTACGAATGAAAACAATGATTTTCAAGCTGGGCCTTATATTCAAAACAAAGCCGTTGAAGATCTCTAATAAATATTTTAATGTTCGTAGGTAATTGCATTCAAATGTGTATATTGTATAATTTAATGCATATTTTATGTTCGAAAAGGTATGAGCTTCAGAAGATTAATGCAGCAAGCTAGATTTACTGTCATAAAATAAAATTGATAATTAGTAAATTGACTGCCTTGATAGTGATGATGAAAAAAACAGGGTATTCCATGTTTTCTTAACTCTTTTTTTTTTGTTTTTGTAGTTCTTATGAATTTGATGGGTACCGTTTTTCGACTTGCTCCACTATTGCAAAATGTTCAACCAATTCTTTAACCTTCTATATTAGTCCAAAAAAAGTTTTAACTACTCAAATCATCTAATTTCTGGTGACGAACAGCTCAAAAGGTGAAAGGATCATTTTTTGCTCCCTTGATCGCATTTTTACCAATAAACGCCCAGTTATCCTTGCGAAGTAACAATTTTAATAAAACGCACTGCAGACCAAAAATTTACCACTATCAATGCACGGAAGAGCAGCAGCGCCAACAACATCAATTGAGCAGAAACTCAATGAGAGAGCTTCAAAAATAGAGAGCTTTTCTGCAGAGTGGAAAAAAAGAAACTCACAAAGAAAGTATACCTTATGTAGTATAAAAACTGCATAGCAATATATATGTATGCAGTAGCCATGATGATATCAAAAATCATCATGGCTAAAAACCTTTCAACTTCTTGATCTGTTCAGGTAAATTATATCTGGAGAACCTGTTGAGATATAAGAAAATATTCATTGACTTGGTAGTACTGTCTCTTCTGATGGAGGAACCGAATTAAATTTGAAGTTGAAGATTTTCTGGTCCAACCGTGTCCCCAAAGATAAACTTCATACAAGAATAGATCAGGAGCCCATTACGCTCCGAAAGTGTAAGAAGTGCATTGCGAGTCAAGCGATGCAATGGAACCATCAGTCAGGCTGGGCCAGAAGCACTTGGCGAAGAACGGTCGAAGAAGGATCAGCACAAATGGGAAAGAGTTGAAAAGAGCTGAAATACATACTCGTAAAGTACATGTTGGAATGGCAAGTGCTGTTGCGCAGGTACGGTTGGGTCAGTCCTCAAGACTGTGCTGCTTGGAAGTTTGATGGTCTTTAAGTTTATAAAGCTGTTTATCCATATTTTGGGCAATATTTTGAACACAGCCTGTATTTCCAGCTTACAAAGCTACGTGCAGTACCTTACTAATCACCATACAAGAACAATATTGGTGACAGTATGGAGCCTTGCCTAGCCCCAATTTGGACTTCAAACCTCTTCAAGAACTTTCCTTTATGCTGAATGTGACAGTAGGAATCGATTAATCTGGGACGCCCCTCCCGCACCAGAATTTTTTCTCTATTAAGACTGTCGAAGAGTGCCCCGATTTTATTGGTGCTGTTCGTAAGAGCTCTGAGGGAATACAGTCAAGTCTAACTGCTTTGTTATTCTTCCCACCTCTGTTTAATTGCGATAAAAATTTCTTCTCAAATTATTGATTTTCCTTCTTTCTTCTTAAACCAATAATTAAATTTTTCTAAACTTCCTCGGAATATTTTCTTCTATTCCTTCCTGTTGCTTGTTACATAAAACCACTGCATATATCGTTTAGCTTTCATCTTGAATTAGCATTGATTTAATTCGATTATGTCATATTTCATAATTTTTTTTTTATTTACCCCTTTGACGCGTGTCGAACACACTTTTTTGTTTAATTCAATACCAAACATCAGCCATCGTTTTGCAGCTTGCTTCGTTTTTATTATAAGTCATGACTCAAGCAATCAACCATACCGCCTCAACTACGTCCATAGAACATAATAACAACCATGTCAAAAATTAAATAATAAAAAAAAAAAGAAATATTGAACAGGAAGCATTATAAATATAATATGTGAATGTACCTACAACAACTTGTATGCCCGAGATGTCATTAATCTTCAGTAAAGTGTGACAAAAAAGGATGCCATTTAGTACAGAGGTAGGGTTTTACAAGGATGAGGGTGAAGAAACCACGCATAGAAAAAAAATATAACGAAAGGATTACCTTGTGCGCGTAATCGATCGATCTGCTATAGAGATCTGAATGAAAAAACTATTTTTTTTTTGGTCATAAAGGACGAAGGATATACATACCTTTGACAATTTCATTCGATTCGCCTACAATCCTTGGATCCTGTCTGAATTATGATCAAATGATTGTTTGGCGATGAAGCAACAACATTATAGAAGAACAACAAAAAAGTGAAATATTCGTTAAAAATGAAAGGATATCAATTTTCGACTATTATTTAAAAAAAAAATAATAAATGAAAATGTCTTCAAGGACATATGGCATATCTCATATGATTTGGCATGCTGCGCGTATCCTTTTCATCAAGGAGAAGAAAAAAAAAAGTGAATCTCCGCCTTGAAGTTGTGGCTTTATTGTAAAAAATAAAAAGTGAAGAAATCGAAAAAAAAATGAAAAGGATTTTTTAATCCTTTCATAATAGACTTTGGATTTTTTCTTTCTTTTTACGTAATCTTAAACTGTAGAAAATATATGTGCGCTGACAAGAAGGATGTTCATGGTTTCATCCTACACCATCCGAGACATGTAAGCGCGCACATGCCGAACAATAAATATTTGCAATGATCGTTTTATAGAGAAAGGGAGAATTTAAGTGAAAGTAAAGGATTTCTGCCAGGATCAGGGATGTTGCAATATGTCTTGATGCACTAAACCAGTAGGTACATACGCAGGGGTACAGGTAATAAATCCGTTTGTAGCTATTACAACTGCCGCTGGCTTAACCCACACAAAGCGCGCAATTAAACGAGTGCAGTATATTGAAGGGGAGAAGAGGTTGGTAATAATGTTTGAACATCTTGCGTGAAATCTTCATTTCGAAGGATATTGTGTAGTTTTTTTTTTAAGATCCTCTCTTTTTCATATTTTTTTTTTAATAAAAACAAACTTAAAAGGGGTTTCGATTATGGCGGTTACGCTGCGAGTGATTCAAAATGAGCCTTAAAGAATAGAACGGCAGCACAATCAATTCGAATTGGTTCAACGAGTACCCTGGCCTACAGCTGTGAATCGAATATTTTTCATGTATTTTATGTCGACGTTATTTTATTTTAAATTATTACTTCTTAGCTCCAAAAAAAAAGCAGACGCTCATGAGCAATTTTAAGTTTTCAAACAGTTTGGTTTCTAAACTTATTGAGGTAATATATGTGTGTATATGTAAAACTATGAGCTTCAGCCTTAACACATGGGTTTATTAACTTCCCATAGGGAGTTATTGTTATCGGTCCGATTTGTCAAATTGAAATTTTTGACATTTCTCGACGTTTCAAGGTCCCTAGAGCCTAGATCAATCATTTTTAGAGAGATGTCTGTGTGTGCGTGTGTACGTACGTTCGTACGTTCGTACGTTCTGGTACTATTTTTCGTCGTCGATATCTCAAGAACGAGTAGAGATATCGACTTAAAATAAATTTTGTTTTACAGGTAATAACTTCGAAAGAAGCTGAAAGGGCGTTTATTAATATTCAATCAGTCGTTTTTTTACTATAGCAGTTTAAAAAAGAAGTGAAAATTTTGGTTGGGCTCAAATATCTCACGAACAAATAATGCTATTGACTTGAAATAAATTTTATTCGACACATTATGCCGTCATACAAATTAGATATGAATTTGGAAAAAAAACCAATATACCGTTATTTTTTAAAATCAAAAAAACTAAAAAAAAAAATTTTATAACTCGAATATCCTTAGATGGAAAAACGATATTAACTTTAAAATAATTTTATTTTACGAAAAATGTTATTTTTGACTACTGGTGAAAATTTCAAAAAAATTCAATGGACAGTTTTTTTACAAAAAATTAAAAACTACAAAAAATTCTACCAAAAATTGGTATAAATTGTCTTTCGACTCAAATTTCTCAAAAACGAGTAACGATATTGACTTCTTGTTTGTTTTATTTTCTACATAACATTATTGTTAGCAACTGATAAAATGTTGACAAATATTGAATGGGCAGTTTTTTAACAAAAAACAAAAAAGTAGTTACAATTGTATTTCAGCTCGAATATCCTGAGAACGAACAACGATTGTGCCTTCTAAAATATTTTATTTTATACATAGTACAATTTTTTTATGAAAGGTTGAATTTTGACAAATATCTAATTGAAAGTTTTTGGCAAAAAATATTTTAAAAAAAAAATGAACTAAAAAGTGGTAAAATTGGTTTTTCGACTCGAATATCTTGAGAACGAGCAATGATATTGACTTTGCCATTAGGTATTTAATCTCTATAATATATGTGCATTTCGTAAATCTCTCTAAATAATTAAAATGCTTTTCAATCTTAAAATAATGATTGTTTGAATTTAACAGCTAAAGTTTGTTTCGCAGAAAATTTGGTTATTTGAAAAAACCTAAATATAAAGTTTCCAAGATCACAAATGGGAAGTTATCAGTGTTTGTCGCACCCAGCCTCTTTTTTCTTTTAAAACTGAAAATAACGGTACCAGATACTTATATATTTTTTGTTTGTCTTTTTGGAAAATCCGATTTTTCTCTAAAATGGCTCCGAGGTTCCATGTTACTTCCCAAAGAATCATTTTTTGATTTTCGATTTGCCTAAAAACTGTTCTGTTTGCAATAATTTTTGTCTGCAAATTATGTAAAATTTATAAAAAGTACCAATACTTTAATTTTCAGAAAAAAATTGGATTTTCAAAAATAAAAATTATTTTTTTTAAATGAAAAATAGCTCCATATGAAACTGTTACCAACAAATCGATTTTTTAAAACTTTTTTTATTAATTAAAACAATTAATAATTAACACACAAATATTTTTAAAAAAAACCGTTTTCAAAAAAATTAAAATTTGTCGAAAACGACACAGATACTTTTTAAAACTTTTTTTTGAGTTGACAGGTAGTATTTTTTTTTTTGTTTGAGAAACTATATCAACAAATTGCACAGATTACCTTCTTAACTAATTTTTTGACAAATTTTCATTTTGACAACCTTTTATTGACAACATTTGTTTATATTTCTTTCAACCATTTTACCTACATACATATAAGACGAACATTTTTTTTCGCCAAATTTTTTTTTTGTAATTTTTTTTTTTTTTAACAAATTTGTTGTGACATATTTTTTAATCAATTATTTTGACAGTTACATTTTTTTAAATTGTATTTTTTCCAATTTTTTTTTTTGCTTTTTTTAACAAAATTTATTTTTGACATTCTATGCAGCAAAAACCTTTTTCTTTCTTACTCTTTAAGTAAAAATAGTGGCAAACTTGCAAGAGATTGATAGTTGAAGACTTGGATTTAAGCTTGCTGTAAGCTTCTCTAACAACGCGACGACAATAAAATTGCTGCTTTCCTTTTTCAATATTCAATTCCTATAGGAGTTATGATTTACTTTAAAAAAAAAATATATTTCAAAAAATATCACAACTTATAATTGAAGAGGTAAAGTGAAGGAGGGGTTAAGTGACGTTCTTAAAGTTTTGAGATAAAAGGGTTCAAAGTTTTTGGATTAGAGCTTTCTTACCTCCTTTGCACGCTTCAATTTATGTAGTATGCATTTGCAGATCCAGATACATATCTATTTTTCTATAAAAGGTCTAGTTTAAAAATGATCTGACGAAACAGTTTTTTTTTTTTTTTTTAATGTTAATAAGAGTAGGTATACCTACATAATACAGACCCTCAATCGATGTCGATGCCAATTAAAGTATTAACATCGAATTGAATTCAAATTTCTGAAATTTCATACCAAAATTGAATTTCGAAAAAAAAAAACGCAAATCTCCACATCATTGATGCACTGACACCATCGTGAACCTCTGAGGAGCATTCATATATGCATGCATGCCAATTTGTGGCTATAAATCATGCATCGAAATGGAGTGTTTGCGATTTCAGGTGCAGCACTGCTATACATATACCTATATATCTTCCCTGATGTTCATCGTCTCATTATGTGAGAGAAAAAAAAAAGAAGAAGAGAATTAATTCTGCTCCTGTGCCAGTCGTCCCAGTCAATTTTATAGACAGACAAAAGGATTTCAATAATGACCAATCTCTACCTACCTGTGCTGGTAGGATAATTAAATCCCACAATGGAAATGGGATGCGTTCCTTCCTTTTGGCTTTGCAATTATAATAATTATATTTGAAGATCACTGAAGATAGATAATCGAATTAGAAAAAAAAAATCTGTATCTAGGTATGAATGAAAATGCTTAATGGTTTTGGTTGTTGAAATTCAGGATGAATAAAATGAAATGGGAGACTCAGGTCCTGGATAGATTTCTGTGTGCCTTCCGTTGGTTTCATTTAAATAAAATCGTATTTCCATCAATCAACCATTACAACAACTGAAGAAGAGTTTTGGTTCTCTTTTGTGTTCACTTATTTTTTCTCAAGGCATCAGTGAGTCTTGGATTCACAATTAGCAACACTTGCTTGAAAAGGATACGCACCGAATTCAGACATGTAACAGTGGGAATCTAGAGCAAAATGAACAAACAAAAATAGGTAAAATTTTAATTATTATGCAGGTTTCAATAAAGGAGTAGAAAACTGACCTCGGAATGATAAATGATCTTTGAGTTCAAAATACAAAAGTTGAAATGTATATACCTATAGGAATTAATGATGGCAAGGAATACAGTTGATCTAAACATCAAGCTATGTTTTAAGTTAATTGATGAATCACTGACGATACTAAATGCAATGATGAGAACTATAAACAAATATGTTTCTATTTGCCTTACTTAGGTATAGGACTAGTATGATATATTTCGAGATTTGAAGAGGTTAGTTAAAAAGAATTTCCATAATGCAAAATCACCCATTTCAAATTTTATGATTGGAACCGTTCAACTCTTAAGACCTATTCACATGAGAACGACCGACGAATAACCGAATAAATGTCGTTTCTCACAAATTTTATGGGGTTTTTCATTGGTAAATAAAGATTTCTTAATAAAAATTGATTATTTTCATGACGAATGGAACACAATTAATAATAATTGATTTTTTTTCCACTGTGTTGGTATTATTTCTTGTCGGTGTAAACACTGTTGGTGTAGCTGTCAAATCTGCATTCAAATTTATTTTTATTTGAAAAGTCTTTAAAAACAATTTAAAGCACAATAAAAAAAAAATAAATATTAATGAAAAAGTAAATTTAGACTTTTCGGAGTAATTATCTATCTAAGAATCTTTTACACAATGTTTTTTTTTTCTTTGCGAAATAAAAGCCTCATCATTTCAAAAAATTGCAATAACAAATCACAAACCACTTTAATCAAACTGACAGATACAAATTGTTTTAGTGTTAGTTCATGAAAAATAATCAATTAATTCTGCCCAATAAAACGCTACAGTTGTCAAAATCAGCTTTTTGACAGATTAAAATAAAAAAATAATTGTTTATTTTTATCAATGAATGACGTATATTTTGTTTTAATGATTCGATACTAAACTAAGCTTTTTGTTTGAGAACAAATTATTCGTCGCGAATTGCAAACTGATTGTCACGAATCGACAAACTCTATCCGCGTTCCACATACGATTCACACTTCGACGAACAAATAAATCGCACGCGACTAACCTTAAGATCACTCTTGTTTTTGTTTTCTTCGTGGTTTGTCATCACTGAACTTGTCAAAGTTAAACGTCACTCGCGACGAATAAAAAAAGCCATTCGTCAAAATGGACGAATATTCGCTCTTTCATCGGTCGTTGGTTGCTTTCATTTGATAGTCCTTTAGCATAAAATAAAAGTGGCGCTGATGTCGCGGCTGTGAGTATTTTTCGCCAAAAACTTTGACAATGAAAATTTAAGACTTATTCTTCTTAAAATAATAAGAGAAAATCTTTTTTAAATTCAATAAGTTACAAATAAATAGAAATACTATTTGTTTTTAAAATACTTCACAGGTCAGCACGTGAATCTTAATGATTTTTTAATTCTTTTTTTTCGCGCTGAGGAAAGTTAAATGAGCTAAAAATTAAAAATGTTAAACTCTACCTATTCTATAAATTATTCTTACGTATTAAGGTTTTGCATTCTTTTACGACAATTCTAACATTAATTATTCATAAATATGTAATTTTTTTTATTAATTTGAAAGTAAAAATGACATAAAATGTAAATAAAAAAAACATCACCTGCTCACCGGTTTAGTGACCGAAGAATAATTTAATTTAAAAAAAATGAAAACATTATGGATTTTTGTTGTTGTTTGATTGATTGCTATATATGAATATGTATCACAGATTCCAGTAGCGTTTTGATATTCCAACGAGAGTATAATGGATAATTTAAATTTATTCGACGCACATGGGCGCTTCACTTTAGCCAAAATAAATCCAACAATCGCCTGGTGGACATATTTATGAATATGACTTCGCCAATTGGCAAAATGACAATTTGGTTATGTATTGGGTCGAAACATGCTCGAGAAAGTGGATGAACTAGTTTTCGATTTATAAAAAATATACTGCTTAAGCAAAGTCGAAGAAGTAATCAAAACATCGATTAAATGGTATTGAACTTCTATTACGGAAATAGCTAAATTTATATTGGAAGGGAACGCTTAGCGATATTTTTATCTTCGAAATTATTTTTATTCACAATTTAACCATTTCATATTATTTAATTGCTTGGCAATTTCAATTTCGTAAGTTTTTATTTCACTAAGTTATGGTTTGGAAAAGTCACAATTTGCACATCGAAATTTCGAACTCCATTTTATAACTTCGCAATATTACTTCGCTAAATATTTTTTTCTCATTTTTTGCTGGGTTATTTGTTGTGTTAAGCCAATATTAAATTCAAGTTTTCAGCCTCGAGCACTGAACGGAACCTAAGATTATTTCAGCTTTTTACAAAATTCTGATTTTGAAAATCTTCAAAAATGTTAAAAACGCACACTTTTTCACATTTTTGACGCATTTATTAATTTAACAAAAGAAATGAAACCTTGTTTTTCCCATATGTTTTTGGAAAGTTCATCAGTTTTACACAGTCCGCTTTATCAAAATTAAGAATCAATGTTTCAATCTGCTTCGTCATATCTACCTCTATACAAACAATACAGAACAAATGACTACAAATAACTATCTATTCCTACCAACTATTTATATACAAACCCTTTTAACCCATTTTCTGTCTCTAATCAAATTTTCTTCCCTGCCATCATCAATCATCAAAAAAGGGGGTAAAAATGACAGACATAGCTCGATGCCATCAAATCGATGTGCGTCGAATAGGTATGTCATCAAAGAATCGTATATGGCTAATCATTGTCAAACCTTTATAAAACAGAATGCATACAAATTTTTCGCTTCGATCGATTGGTCCGGGTGATGAAAGAAAAAACAAAAAACCCAACCCACATTATGAAGAGAAAAGACTACTTGCTAAATCACCCTTTTTTTTCTTCTAGGGAAAAATCAACAACAACAACAAGAACAACATCAGGCACTGACACCATCATTGCTTCAAAAGCTACCACCAATCAATCCTTGGTGTCCATTAATGCTGACACCATTGACATCCACCTCAATGACTTCATTACTCCCATCATCGACGATGAGGCATCATCATCAACATAGTCATCATCATCATCATCAGCACAATCATCCTGCTTCATCTAATCACCATCAAATGAGTGCGGAAGCCGAATTCCTTCTTCAACATCCACACGAATCATCAGATCTCCAGACACAACAAACCATTGACATCCGGCAACAGCTACAGCTCCAACAACAGCAAATTCCCAAAACAATACCAATTCCATACGCAACGCACATTGCCGGGAATAATCAAATCTCAAACTCTCCAACCTCAACTTTGACAGCACCGTTATCGTCTGCAGCAACAACAAATCTTTCGGCATCCCTAACGGCGGCGGCAACGACCTTTCTAATTTCTTCTCATCAGCACCAGCAGCAACAACAACAACAACAAAATCAGCAGCAGGCCAAATTCCTGTCTAGCATTAACTATCCCCACCATCATCCCCATCCACATCACCAAATAACACCACCGAATTCACCGTTGCCACATCTCCTCCTGAGTGCTCCCCCGCCTCCGCCACCACCAACGGGTGGCAAAGCTTTCTACACCACCCGACTGCCACCAACAACGGTGCGACAGAACTTAGGTTCCACAATCCCGTCATTTAACGAACTAATGTTCCACCATCAACAGCTCCAGCCTGCCACTCAATATTCCAAGGACACGTCTACGTCGTCGGCATCGGTTAGCAGTAGTTCCCGCCACACGCCATATTACCACCCACCATTTCCACCCACCACCAACACCACCACTGCCAGCTCCGTACAAAACTTAATGACCTTTGCGACAACGACGGCATCAGAGACTGACGCCACCATCGTCGTCGCTACAAATGCTAGCCTGCCACCCACCATGCTACCTCCAGTCCCAACCTCCGCACCCAATAGTGTTGCTGGTCAAGAAAATTTCGGCACGATGGCAATGGCCGACGAGGATGGTGATGATGCCGGCTCTAGTACTGAAGGACGGGGCGGAGGAGCTCCTCCTCTCGTTGTCCCTGAACACGAGAAAATTATGTTCGTATCGCATTTTCATGAGAGAGATCGACTGATTAGGGAGCACCAATTCCAGCAGCAGAAACATCGTATGGAAATGAAGGGATGCGGCAATGGTGGCAGAAAACGAGTTCGAGATCTTCTTAATTCACAAAATGACGAAGTTCACATAAAACAAGAACGCAATGAGGATAATGAAGATGAAGATGCCGCTGATGCTGTTATGATGGTCTCGCCGGATAGTAAACACAGTCAAATTGGTTTTATTGGGGATGTTTCGGGAGACGTGATGGTTGGGGGCACATATTCCCATGTGAGCCAGCCAAATTTTGGTGCTGTTCAGATAAAAGACAGCGGAGGAGGGGGAATTAAAGGTAAGTTTTATATTATAGTATGGAAGAGATGATTTTTCTAAGTGTTTAGAAGAATGTGATTTTCTTATTTTATGTTTTGGTTTAGACATTTTGCATGGACAAAAATTGAAGAGCATTTTTGTTACAAAATCAGCCACTAACGAATTTGTTAGTTTGCACAGATTAAACTAGCGATATATAGTAAACTGAACTGGTAAATTCAAACCTGAGAACTTTGATTAAGCTATACATTAGGTAGGTACTAACTGTGAAGACGAAAAAATCAGTTCTCGTTATTCTGCTTGCCCAACTGTCTCTTCGACCACAATCTTTGATCATATTCCCCACTCATTTTTTTTATAATAATATTAATTATCTCAAAAATAACTTCACAGATTTTTATAAAAAATATTCTTTTGATGAGAATTTTTGTTTACGAAAAGGAGGATTTAAAAAAAATGGTTCATCTGATCAAACTTTATAATTTATAAATATGTGGATATACAAACAAGACTGACTCGATGATGGACCGATGAACTGACTCTCTCGTGGCTCACAAAACTATGAACTTGAATTTATTTTTTTTTTATTTCAATTTTTGAAAAATGTTTTGACAAAATTTTCAAAAAAAAATTTTCAAAAATTCTTCTTTTCACAATTTATTGTTTGACCAAATTTTTTTCGGAACATTTTTTTTCCTAAATTTGTTTGACAATTTTCTTTTTCGGCACGTTTTTGGCAAAATTTATTTAAACAAAAAAATTTCGCAGTCCAACATTTTTATGTTTATTTCGAATTTTTTTAGCACCATGCATTTTTTAGTTTTGAAATATATTTTGGTTCGAAAATTCCTTTGAGTCCACAAAATACTTTTAATCAAAAAAGAAAAACCTGATAACCTATTGGACCAATGAACAGGATGATTCGGTGGGCGGTTCAATTACCTTTATGCTTTTTTTTGAGAGTTTTTTTTTGATGACAATTCAATGGCTTTGATGCAAGATAAACCTTTACTGCATGTAAACACTTGAGATCAGCCTTACGACTTCTACACGTCTTATACCACACACTTTTCCGCATTTTGACGAATTAATTTTCATCGGAACGGATACCACGTATCCACTGTTGGCAAAATGAAGAAAATTAGCAAACTACGAAAAAAGTGTTCTCATTACAAATGAATGAATTCCGTGTAAAATTCATGAGGCTGGTTCACAATACTATACAACAATTCATTTGTCTGAATGCATTCATCTAATTTCCGAAATAATTTCTTGCAAATTTGGCTGAAACTATCTCATTTGGAAATGAGATAATGTGGAATATATCAACGAAATATTATTTTTGATAAAAGCTGACTTTTGACGAAAAAAAAACATTATTGGTTACGTTTTTGAAAATGTATCTACTTACAATATAATAGGTACTAGGAGTTTTAATTCTATGGAGTTAAGAAATTAACTAAGAAGGATGACAGTTGAGTAAACATACGACAGTGTACCGTTCTGTCATCTCTAAAAAAGACGACGAGTATAGTGAGTAAAAGAAAAACACGTTTTTTTCATATCAAATATACTTTACTGATTTTAATTTCATAAAGTGACGTCTATCACTGGTCTTTTATGAAGCTGTCTCTTTTGGAAGTCTGCAGGATTGTTATGATTATATTAATTAAAAATTTGAATTTTTTTTCTGATACGTTTGAATCAAAATACTAGAATCCAGCTTTTCAGAAACCAATGACCTAGACTCTTCGAATATAACAATATTGTGTGACACTCAAAACAAAAGGGCAGGTCACTTATCTTCTTCTTTTCCATATCAAACAGACATTTCCTTAGATCCTGCCTGATTCGATTAATACAACTTTGACTAAAAGTTCACGGATACCACATAACATATAGCACAGTCCATGAAATTTGAAGATTCGTTGCTCCCCTTGTAGAAAACAAAAAACTCAACCTTTTTACATCATTCATTGCTTTGGACAAGGTATCAGAGGGTGGAAAGTGGCACATTGGTCAATTTCAATTCATTTTGTCATTTGACTATATAGGACGATGGTCGTCTTGAATTGAGACAAACAAACTAAGAAGACAAAAAAAAACTAAATGTCAGTGACATATGCAAGCAAAACGGAAGGATATCCACTTTCTTTTTGACAATGGCACAGAGGCTTTAACTCCCTTCATTATGTCCACTCTAGATACACAGTTAGCAGGGACATCTTTTCAAATATCATACATAGCTACTCTACATATACATAGATATAAGGAGTACAAACAAATAGTAATCAGTAAGTGCACACAGCTTGTAAGAAAATACGAAGAGAAAACAAAAATTCTGTCCTTACGGAGACGACAAATTTATCTCCAAAGTAATCATAGACTCTGGCACTTGTCCTGAATGTTTGATTGAATTTGTTAGAAGAATAAAATTCTTGGACATCTCTTTCTTGGCTGCTGTGTTTGTCTTTGAAGGATGCGACATGGCAGTGATTGAGGGTAACTCCTGGGAATTTACCATGGTCTGATTTTATATGGAAGTTCAATAGACTTTGTAGACCAGGGGGTTGATTTAAGTATTCTAATTCTGAAACTTTATGTGAAATTTCACAAAAACTAATTTTTGAAGATATGTTGGAAATTAAGATAAAAATAAATTACTTTTTTAGGGAACTAACCACGCCTTTATATTCAAATTCGCCATAACAATCACCAACCCTGATTTGAATACCTCCATCATCGGCACCATTTTTCATTTTAAAATTAAACTTTGAAAATGGTTTTGTACACCTAACCTAACCTCTAGGTATACTTACCCATAAAATCAACCCTCAAAAGTTAATGCGCTTTAAATTCTAACATCATGCCAGAGGCTATACGCTATTTCCAGGAATCCATATTCATTTTCAAACAAAAGGGACAAAAAAGCACAAGAATAAAGAAATTCAAAACCACTTCATCGGATGAGTTCGCATGCTAAAAGGATTTATATTCTTCTTTCTTCCTTTTTTTTCTAAAGTGATTTTATTGGATTTCGAGTTTTTTAACATTCTTCTTCAATTTTTTTATTTTTGTCGTGGTTGGTGGTGTAACCACCCCCAAAAATTAAGACCGAACCACCCTTCGATTATTTTTTTTTTTTGATTCTTTATGCGCCATAATCCGCTGTTGGTGTTCCTGTCACTTGCGAACTTGATGAGTATCACGCACCAGTTCAACAAGGTCAGATGGGGTGAATTTGCACGGCAGGAGACTAGATTTTCAAGGAATTTGGGGGATTTGAAAGTGTTTTAAATTTAGAAAAACATAATCTAATGGAGTTGTGAATTTTTTTTGTATCAATGGAATTTATGTAGGAAAGTTTAAAATAATGTCCACAGGGGTTAACCGTGAATAATTTGGAATTTAGACAATCTTGTTGTGGCATTTTTGTTCTATGAAATATTTTGTACGGTGATGGGGAGGTTACATGATACAGTGCTTTAGCCTGAAGGGAAGTGAAGTTTTTTTTTAATTTATTATTATTTATAAGGTTAAACTTTTATGAGGTTGTGAAAGGTATTTATTGGCTGAGTGAAATAAGGCCGCGTAAAATAAGACCGTAAGACCAAGACAAATTTCTTTGAAAATCGTACAAGATATCTTGGAAAAACGGAGAACAGTTATTTTGAAGGGAGACTTCCGTAAAAAAGCATCAATTGCTAGAGCACGAAGCGTTTAGAAAGAAGCTATGTAAAATTATAGTTTGGGTTCTATTTCCCGATGTTTTGGTAGTGGAAGCAATGAAGTAAACAAGGCCAAATCATAATAGTATTAATATCTGGGTGACCGGAATTCGCTCAAGATCTTTAAATTTATCTAAGAAATGTGACCAGCCGACCAAACCAACTTTGGTAGTTGGAATCACTTGGTATAGCCAATCACTAGGAAATGACGTCCTGATTACTGATCCTGATTGCTGATCCAAGTCGATTGAAAACTGTTTTTAAAACCACTTCAAGCTGTTGGAATGCTAAAGGAAATAACCTGATTAAAGTACCTAAGATAGGTCCAAGACCAATTAATGGCAAAACAGGGTCGTAACTTAGTCAAAACACCACCAATGCTGTCATTTCGATTAAAATTAACTTTTTTTTCATTGCAAATAAGTGGTCTTTACCAAATTGTCACGAATGGAAAATTTGATAATGTTTTTCATGGAAGTTAGACGTTTTTATCCAGTTCAATAATCTATAAACCGTTTTTCTGTAAGTTATTGTGAAAAGTTCAAAAGTTAAGGGAAGAAAATAGGAAATTCGTTGGAAGCCTTGTATCAAGTTAATGCGTGACTTAACAACAATTCCAAATCATACTAGAAAATGCAGAAAAACTTTGAGGAACTCAATTAAACTTGTTTCAGAGGAAGAAGCCTTAGCAATTATCATTCTTTGAAGCAAAACTGTTACGCTTTCAATATGAAAGTATACGATCTAAAGCTTGCCAAGTATTTCCCTTGACGAGAGTATTTCGAGTTGCTATCATATCAGAAATGTATGGTTTACAAAGCATAAACTTTTCAGTGGCTCATTTGGTAACTGGCTATATTAATACTTATACAGCAAATGGGGTTAAAAAGAAAGTTCCCGCCAAATGGTGGGATATCTGTGTCGAAATTTAGCCATTTTGGCAATTAAAATGAGATGACTCGAATTACTTGCCACGACCAGGGATTGCAAGATTTTCTTTTCTATCATAATTCCAAACAGCTTTCGTTAATGTTTAGTAATTTGCTGCGGTCCCATAACGAAAACAGTTCGTTGGTGATCAAGTTTGCCCCTATACATAAATGTTGCTCCTTAATTATTTTTTCTCGCAAGAAACGGGGTTGTGACCGTTTCTTAAAATTTACTGAACCCCTTGAGATGCGCGCGTATCGGCGGAAAAAAGACAGATGTTGATTATCTTGCGCGCAAAAAAAAATTGTTCTTTGGATTAATTTTAAAAATCCTTCGATTTTTCGGCTTTTCTATAAAAAATAATAATTCCATTTGACAGGCGCTTCGTTCAAACAGAAGTTAAATCTTAACACTCATACATAATATCTCTCTGATCAATAAATCAACCCTATACAGCCCTACATTTGAATATTGATAGAAATCTACCCTTAAAACAGTACACAGCGCCATATATCCCATCAATAATTCAGTTTTTTTCTTTTTAGAAAATTAATATCAGTTTTTACAAAATTCTAAAAAAAAAACCGTTTTTTACCCCTAAAATGTTGACACCAAACAACAACTGACAACACAATGCTTCTTTAATCCCCTTTGCGCTTAAAATCCTTTGCATTTCATCCCTCATTAACAAGGTATTTAATGTTTTTTTCTTTTTTCGTACATTTTTACCTAAAAAAAAGGACCAAAAAACACAATCATCTTAAGATTTCATTAAAAAAAAATTGCAAAATCGGTACAAGAAAAAAAAATCGAAGGAAATCGTGAGAAAATTCGTTAAAATCCGAAGTAAAAATTCTTTAAAAAAAATCAATTGAGGGTATCCTTGGTAAGGATACCAATATATTACGTAACGATTCTTTTATTCTTTGTACGATATTTTTTTCTGACAGGACAAACATTTTTTATTGTTTTTTTATACAGTTTTTAACCCAAATATTCAATAAAAAAAATTATTTTGATTGTAGACTGAAAAAAAAGGATGCTGAGAGTTAAGAAAAACGAGTATTTTTTTAGGAAAAAAGTATCAAAAATTTAGGCATTGAGGGTAATTTGTTTTTAAGATTTTAAGGGTTGGCTCTAGGTAGAAGAGTTCAATATGATCATGTGCATATTTTATTTACCCTTGATTTTGTGTTTTGGAATCTTTTGTTTCGTATTTTATTTTTAAATTTGAAACGGTATGTTCATATATATTTGTTTGATTTACTATTATTTTTATTTTTTGGGGAGTTTACATAGAAAAAAAAAACTCGAAAATCCGTTTTTTTTTCTTTAAAATATTTCCTACGTAAAAAATTCCATTGTGTCCGTTTTGGGAACGGTTTAACTTCCTGTCAAGGGATGTAATTATAAGTGAAGAGTTACTACATACAAAGTATACCTTCATACATAAGTTGATTTATTTCCTTTTTAATTATGGCCGAGAATGATTTGAGACGCCATTAATAAATAAAAAAGAATATTCGAGAGTTTTTAGTTGGCTTTATTTTTGAAAGTAACACTGAAAAAGTTTTGCAGCTTCAATGCTGAATATAAAGTGAATTGACCTTCAATTTGTTTTTAGATAACTATCAAGGTGATCTTACTTACAACTAAAAAACAAAGCTTTTTCACAGTTTTCCAAGCATTTTTTAACAAGGTCCAAGTGTTTTTGAAAGGGGCTTCATTTGGAGGCACGATTTGCAGAGTCTACTGAATTCCTCCGTTTTCAGTTGACAAAGCTGCTTGCAGTATTTCACTTATCACCAACATGAATAGAATTGGTGAAAGTATACAACCTTGCTTCATCCCACTTTGGATTTCAAACTCCCTGCAATTAGTCTTGTCTAATAAATAAAAGAAAAAATAGACCTTTAATTTTATATAAAAGGCTGACCTGTCAGACGTTGTCTTATCCTTTCATGTAGGTAATAAATTTTCATGTAGGTGATAAATTTTAATATGTACAGGCCCTATTGCACCACAGAGCTTTTGTCATTTAAAAAAGCTATCCTCTGAGAAACGGATGTGTTCATTAAATAGTATTTTGTTGTTAAAGTTTGAAATCAGAAATAAATCATTGAGTCATCGCAATCCACTCTGTTTTCATATACTGCCCTATTAATAAAAAAAAAACTAAAATTTCAAACTTTATCTATAGAGTTAATTGCTTGATGTTCCAATTGAGTAAAAAAAAATTAATTCATGGGTCAGGTTTTTTTTTTATTTATAGGAATGATAGACTTTTTCTTAATTGTATATTTCGCTTTTCAGGTGTTGCAGAAGCTCTTGACTAAAAGATCGCACTTGATAGTTATCAACTCGTGTGCCTCACTCCTTAAATGATTCAGCAGTGATTAATCTATTATTTGGATTATTTCGTGCACATAGAGATGCGATTCCGATAAGATAGATATAAACTTGGTTTTTTTCATTTGAAATTTTTTTTTGTTAATATTATCTTTCATGTAGGTACCTTAAATTCAAGTTTATCGAATATTTAACAGTTATCAACTTCCATGTTTAAATAGTTTGATTTTCTTAAATATTCTCGATATCCTATATTCAAGCTCAATAACACAACAATATTGTAATCCCTGAAAGGTATAAAATAAACGAATTCATAAAAACAGATACAAAATAAAATCATTAAAAATTCATTATTTCTTTATAATTAAAACATTCAAATAGACATTAATATTCTTTTGCTTAATGCAAACATAAATATGCCAAATGCCACTAGCTGCATTTTTTGTTTTGAGTGTCCTTCGAAAAAATGTATATTCCTTCAGGAAAAATGATGGGATAACAAGTGAATCCGAAAAAAAAACCCACCACCATCGCTATCGCAACTTGTTTTTTTTTTCACACATATAGCTAAATGGACAGCAACAAACAGTAAAAATAATAACACCAAACATATATAGAATAATAATCATAAAGAAAATCCTGTGTGTCCTGTCAGCATCATCATCAGCCACCACCACTACTACTTATATGCACGTGAAATCTTTGTGTATCCTTGCGCCTGCTGCTGCTGCTTCATAGATATAACATCAACAATAGCTATGCAAGCTAGGGTCATTCGTCTCGTCTTCTCTCTTTCAATGCACCCCCACCTTCCTACCGCCCGCCCGCCACCCTCTTCTTGGCAATTTCAATTCCACCAAAGTACCACCAAGTAGGGTATAGACACTCGCAGAAGATGACAATGTGTATATTTTCCACATGGGACGAAAGAAACAAGAGTAAAAACGGGTGACATATAAAAATTCAAAAAAAAAAAAATCAAAATAAAAATATAAAAGGATCCTTTTATAGAAATTCCACTTGGAAAATCTCAAGCCACACCCAGATGGATAGACCAACTCGTTACCGTGTGTTCTCCAGTGTATGGAGTGCAGTATACGCTATAGCTCCCAAATTACCCTTACCCCTCTCTCTGCACTGCTTCCATTGTCATTTAAATGCTAATGCACAACTACACGTGCATGTTTGTGAATACGTTCCACAAAATAATGCAGAATGTCCTTCTTTCCTAGCTGCCTAGCCTCTAATGCCTTTTCAATAACAAATCGAAGGGGAACTCAATTCCTTGATTCTGTTTCTGTTTCTGAATCTGAGTTCTCTGCTCGTATAACTGAGGGTTGTTTTTCTTGTGAATATATTTTTCCACAAGGACTTTGTTGCAAGCGCAATCCTCCTGCTTCTCTGTCAAAAGTGGGGATGTTTGCATTTTATTCCGAGTGTTTGTGTGTGTGTTTGTGTCAGTTGGATTTTTTTTTTAAATAGTTTTTCAAAAATTTCCTCAATTTTCATTCGACTCGAGTGTTATATGTCTTGTAAGAAAAATTGCTTTTCACCTCGCCGCCACTGTTGTGTGTATGGTTGTTCTGAAGGATTCAAGAAATGGAATTTCTTATTAAATCGAACAAACACACACACACACAAACAAAAAAATACTGTTGTAATGTCCTTATAGGAATAAAGTGCGGCAGCGAACATTATAATGGCATAGAAAAAAAAATCTATCATAAGAAGAAGAAAAGAACGAATAAAATGAAATAAATTAAAAATATTTTAAGGCGAGAAAAAATATAGAAAAAGAAGAAGAAGAAGACGAAAAAAAAAATAAAAACGGTTCTCAAGGACGATTCCAATTGAACAATTCAGTTGCATTTCGTATTCGTTCGGATCGAGGTGTGATTGATTTTTTAATTTAATTTTATGCGAATTCGCAAAACACAGTTTTTTTTTAAATTTTGGTTTTTTAATTATTAATATTTTATGCAAAATTAAAAAAATATTTAAATAATAAGTGATTAAAAAAAAGAAGTCATTTGAATATTGAAATATTCAAATTGAAAAAAGTTATGATCGTGGGTGCTCGGTTGCAAATTAAGTGAGAATTTTTGAAGTGAATTGAATTTATACCTGGAATAGACTGTTTTCCAAAAACAAGAAAGTGTTCTTACAAAAATGATGGTTTTATCGCAAATGCAGCATTGGGCTGGTGCCAATAATAATAGCCCAGGAGTTAAGCAAGAAGAAGAGCATTCATTAAGTGCAAGGATACTTGAGTGCCCATCAGATGATGGACTATTACCTGCTGGACAGAGATGTGGGTTTGATATCTTTATTTTTTATACAAAAGATATGAATACTGGCATTAGATTAATAAGATAGGCATATTAATAATTATGACTTTGACTTTTGAAATTTGTATAGTTCTTTGAGATTTCCGAAGATTAAAACCTAACAAAAAAATGCAGTCCTGGAAATTTTTCAAAATGATGGTAATTCTGAGAAAATGAAGAAAATTTAGGGCCAGTTGTTGAATCTTGATGTAGCCATGGTTCAGTATTTTCATTTACCGATTTCAATGGATTAGCTGTGGTTCAGTCCTAGTTTAAGCATGGTATTGGCTGTGAAACGGAAATGTTCTTCATTGAGGAAGAAAAACTTGGGATTCATTTTTGATGTTTTAAAAATTATGGATTTTGAACCAATCGCATCTTTAACAGCTTCTAAAACTGAAACGCTTCTGATCTTTTTTTTTGTATTTTTCGAGATCAATTTTTAACTTATGTATGCATTTTAAGTATGTACCTGTGAATATATTAAGGAGTTTTAATATTTCATATTTTGAACCTACGGCTTCATTAAACGATTCAAGAAACTTATTTTTCCATTAATATCATTTGTTTTTCAAACTTGTTATGAAAATATGCCAAATATTTAAAGGATCTGTGTGGGGATATGATCTCTTTTGTAACAACAACAGTTTAATTTAATTTAAGGTTTTTATCAAATGTTCATCAAAAGACTTAAGAGATCAAGAAAAAAAAGCAATTTGATTGACAAGATGCCTATGTCGAAACTTTCAGGTACCGTATAGTTAGTTGTAGACGAGCGCCAAAATGTCATTTTTCTTGACATTAACAACAAATTTAATAGAAGAAAAACAAAAAGATTTCTCTATAGTTTACACACAATGATAAGGTTTTATTAAATCGTTGGTCGTATATAAAATTACCATTAGCCATTAATTATCTTGACATTTAGGAGCACAATAGATTCATTGCTTACCGCATCTCCACCCCTCTTAACCTTACAATAGATAATCCTAAAAAGAAATTTAAGTTATACAAATTTTTGAAAAACAAAATTTCTAAAATCGTTACAGCTGTTTTTTCAGATACTAAATTTTTATATTTAATTTTGTTTAAGTATTTTTATATTAATAATATACCTACACTGCAAAAAAAAATATAATAACCTGTTTTCAAAATACGTATTGATTTTTTTTTCAAAATTATATTTTGGAAAATTTTAATATGAGATTTTATTTAAATTATATGAAAACTCTTCAATAAAAATTTGTATTGCAATTCTTCAAACTGTTTATGAGAATATCGACAGCTAAAAATTCTGTTCTATGGCTGGTACCGTTAGTCAAAGTTTTTCGAAAAAAATCTTAAAAATCGTTATAGCCGTTTTCGAGATAAATGTTAGGGAATCTCCTTGAAACCAAAGTTTGAAAAAAATCCGATAGTAATTTAGCCTCTTGGGTAATTCTCTAGGTGCGAAATTCGAATTTTGTTTTCATCCAAAAATAACGGTACCTACTTATCAAATAACCGTAAATACAATACTTTTTCATCTCAAAAACAGATTAAAAGATTTTGACCAAATTTTTTAAATGGGGTTTTAAAATCAACTGAAATTATTAAGTCGACAATATTCTTTAAAAAACCGTTACTAACGGTACCAGACTTTTAATTTTCTCATAAACGGTTTGACGAAAAAAAACTTTTGAAATATCAAGTAGCAAACTATGCAGGTATTTTGGGTAGGTAACTAGCATTGTCATGATTCTGCACGACCACGTCCATATCCTTTGTATTTCCACCGACTTGTAGGGTATTTATTCTTAACATTTAATTTACTATGGTATCACGCAATGCACAAAAAATCCTTTCGTTGCACATTATCTATCCTCCAAATAAATCCTGAACTACTAGGAGCTAGGTAGCAACCGATATATATTCCCATTGTAATTTTATATCTTTTCTTTTTTTTTTAAATCGAACTTGACTCACCTGCCACAGTAAAAAAAACAACGGTAGTAGGTTTTGCAATAAAATGTCTCTAGAAATTCAACCAAAACTAACAAAAGATCTAAATTAAATGTCCTTTTTATAATATATTGTTCTACAAAAAAAAAAAAAATAGATAATACCAGATATCATGTTACAATTTATTTTGTTGATCCTTTTCAATTTTACTCGGCACCACACTGTGGTGCTCTACAAAAAAAAACTTATGTAGGTATTCATCCTAAAACTCAGATTCAATACAGAAGATATTCAAATGATATGCATAAAAAGATAGGCGCATCACCTTTCCTTATACCTGAAATGCATCAGACATCGTCGTCTCGTTTGCATCGTCCTTTTTTGCATCCCCCATAGTGAACGTTTCATTTATCACTCATCGATTTTTTCCCACAGGACCAACCAAAAAAAAAAATTACTTTAATAAATTTAAGTACAAAAGAAACATTAGAGAAGAAGAATAAAATGTTTTCCTCTAACTTGTAGGTATAGGTCCCGTCTAGGTATCTGCTAAGAGAAGGTGTATGGAGAAAAAAAAAACTGACAAAAACTTCTTCAAACAACATAATCGGATAAAAATCATAATTAAGGATAATGCAATATAATGCGCCCTTATTTTTGACACATTTGAATACACAGCACAACTTGAACAAAAATAAGCTCCGTCATTCTCTTTATCTCCCTCTCTTGAGACACCCGAAAAAAAAAGTTTTGTTATTTCCAAAAACACAACAAAAAAAATGAAAACATCGATTACCCTTATTTATTCACTTAAGCCTTACGTAACAGCAAACATCATCCCCAAAATTATAGAAGAAGATAAAAAAAAAAAGAAACAAAAACTTAACATATAAGGAAATGTCTACCACATCTCTTCTTCATTCAAGGATATCTTTTTTTAACTTAGCTTTTCGACCACCAAACAACCCAGAAATTGTTCAAAAATAACTTTTTTTTTCTTCTTTTTTTGTGGAATAGAACTGGATGTGAATATGAGTTTCTAGAGAGGGGTAAAACCAAAAGGAATTCATCCATAAACAGGACATTATCCTTGTGTTTTGACCCATCCCGTGGGACCTATAAATATCCCCCCCGCCCATCTGATATATATATATATAGCCCACCTTAGACTTTTCGTATAGTTGGGTTCTTTTTTTTGTGATTTTTTTTTTCATGCAAAAAAGAATCCAATAAGGATAAAGTTCAATGGAAATGTCTATTTCAAGTAGAGTTATTTATTAAGAGATAAGGATAAACAAACAAAAATAGCAAAACAATATATCCTGAATGCAGCTAAATTTTCCTCCTATTCCCATCGTCTTCTACTTTTTTTTTTCCTTTGCTGATGCCATAGTCAATTCGATAGTAAAAACAAAAAGTCCTAATAAAAAAGGACATTCGACGTGTCATCTCAAGGAGACACATACATCAAATAAAAGTAACGTTCGTATGCAAAGTCCATTAAAGAAAAACTCACACCACAGCTATTTATAAGGCTGGTAAAAAAAATGTCCTTTCCAAAAAAACTATCTCAGGCGGCCGGCATAGCAAAATTATAATGGATATTTTATGCCAGCAGGGCCAAAGAGCCAAAGAGCCAAAGAGGACTAAAAGACGACGACTCTTACGTCGACGACATGGACAACGAAGTGCCATTTGCATGACCCCTCGTATAATATGCTATGCACTGTGCAGAATTATATACGTCCTTCTTATATAGAGTTTTGTAGTCCCCATTTGTGTATTATGTCCAAAAAGGACACTCTCCAGCATCTCTTTATCTTTTTTGCCAGAATGTAGGTATATGCACTTTATTTTTGTATATCTTCGTTAGTGTTTTTATTTGCTTAGGATGATTCTAAAAATGAAGTAAGAAAAAAAAATAAATAACAAGGACGAGAGAAGGATATTGAAAAATCAATATAAATTTATATTCGCCTATTTGAATATTCATGAGAAAAACCAACGAACAGGGTTAGGGGTGTGCAACTCTGTTTATGCATTTTCTAGAACGTGATGTTTATTTTGTCAAAATACTTAGAATTTTCTTTTTTCTTTAATTTCTGTTGCAAAAAAAAACACAACACCAAAACTTATCCTGTTATCTTTTTTTTTTATTTTTTCTTGCAGATATTAATCGGATGTCAAAAACACCATCACCGTTACCATCCATATCAGGTGAGTTGCCTACTCTATTTTTTTTGGAATTTATAAAACACCAAAAAATTTTCCGATCCTTTTTGCTGATTGTTGCAACACGTTGCATTATTATGTCAAATGATATTGATAAATTGGCTACATATGAATGTTCTAGGTGAAATTTGTAGCACGTTCTTCGTTGGTTGGTTGGTTTATTTCTTTATATTTAAAAAAAAAATTAAATTGGGATCACTTTTAACCGTACGTTGCCGTCGTCGTCGTCATCAGTCGTTGTCAATATGTCCCTGATGAGATGACTGAAACTGAAGTGTAATCCTTTTTTTCTGTTCGACAAGAGGGCTGATGAGTAACAAACAGGACACGAACGAATATCTATTTTGTGGTTCATTTGGGGCAATCTAATGCTGAGCAGACGGCACTCGATATGGTCGTAATCATCATAATGTGTGTCTCGCTCGTGTCTAAGAGTTTTATTTTTTGGTTGATGGTGAAAGGATAATGAAGATGATCATGTAATAAAATACAAAAGATGGGGATTATTTTTCGTGTCTTTTCTTTTTAAAGGTAAATGGAATTAAGAAGGTAACACACAACAAGACACAAGATGAGCACACTTTTATCTTCATTTTTTGTTTAACCTAAAAATGGGGAATAGAAAAAGGGTTTTGGAAGAAGATTGTTTTGTTATTAGGGTAGGACTTTTGGTTAAAAAAATTTTAAGGGTTCAATTTTTTTTTTGTGAAGACAATGTTGAAACAAGAATTTCTTCAGCGGTAAGCACCCCACGTGTTTTGACAATCTTAAGAATTCATTATGAGTTTACATCTTCATACGAGAGCAGGGAAATAACTTCACTTGAGAAATAAATTTAGTACTAGTTGCAAATGATTTCAATTCTTTATTAGTTGAAGCTGTTTTCGACTGGAAATTTAAATTTCTAATATTTGTATTTATTGTGTTTTTGAAAAAATACAATTTCTCAAAATAAAAAAAAAATGCGTATACGCCCAAGTGGACCACAGTTTTATCGTCGTTTTAGGAGACTATGCTCTGAGAAACGCTTGGGCGAATTTAGAATAATTTAGCGGTTATTACTTGAAATACCAAATAAATTATTGGAACAATTAAAGTGCTATTTTTTTGTTACTGAACAACGCTTTTTGAAATTGACTCCCGATCGATTCTTGTAAACACTGCCAAAGTAAAAACAAGTAACGAGCAACGATATTTTGTAACATGAACTGTTATCTTAAGTAACTCATGAGCATGGGTATTAATTTGTGTCGTTGCTTTTAAAGTTCAAATTTAAACCGTTAGGTAGATATAAGCAACAACTGAAAAGGGTATACAATAAGCCGTTTTCTTGACATGGGTTAAAACTACGTGTTTTTCAAATTGTCAGCTAAGGCACAATCCTTACAGCCGCACCATTTTATTTTTAAACAGTAAGCTTGCCCATCTTTCAGGAAATCCTAAGATTTGTGATGAATTTAAAGAAAACAACAAAATCTCCTCAAATTGAAATAAAAACTTTCGGAACAAAGGTATTGTTGTTCACAAAATCAGATCGAAAGCTTGTTTAAGCAATACCTATCAAAAATGAATTGCATAGTTTTCTACATTTTTTTTTTTGTTATTTTCAAAACTCTAATTAAAAGCATTTATATTAATATAAAGTAAGAAATTTTAATTAGCAAAGTTGAAAAGGTTGAATTTTGAAAAAAATATTTTTGAAATATGTTTGAAAAATCCAAAAAAATATTATTTTTCTTTGAAAAATTTAATATTCCACATAAGTTGAACTTTTTAAAATTTTCTATAAAAAATAAATGTTAAAATTGCTTTACCTGAAAATGAAAAAATTAATTAAGGAACTGTCAACATTTTTGAAAGTTTTTCGGAAAAATTTAAGATACGTTTAGGTAAAATTTTTTTTTTACATTTATGTATATGATATAGGTACCGTTATTTTTTAATCTAAAATTTAGTTTTGTGTAAAATATTTATCAAGCGGTTTTCAAAATATTATATTTTCAAGAAAAATTTGATGTTTTTTTAAATTCCAAAAACCATGTTTACAAAATTTTTTTATTGAATACAATTTTAATGTTTTCATTTGTAAAAAAAAATATCAAAATCAAATAAATGTTTTTTGAGAACATTTTAAAAACCTGTAAGACGCCACGGAAACCGTTATTTCAGATCTTGAAAAAATTTAAAAAAAAAACAAAATGGGTGCCACATCAAAAACGATGCCAATAAACCCAGACAGATTTGCTGACAGACGGACAGAATTTCTAGACCCACTTTTGTGTCGTCCTTCCCATTATTATAAGCAATTTGCAATCCATTGGTTCTGTTGAAACATTTTAAAATTTTCAATCTTAAATCATATCACAAAAACTTGATGAGGGATATCGATGACAGGAAAGAACTTAGCTTACATAACTACTACAATTTTTTTTTTGTATTTAACAGATTTCATAATTCTAAAAACAGCAGCATATTGTATTGGACTCAATCGAACAGTTCAAATGTGACAGCAAATTTTGATTGATCATTTCGAAAAAAAAATAAAAAGAAATATTGAACAATAATCCACCATATATATTATCTAGTCCCGCCTCATATTTATTGTCATTTCCTAATGAAGACAACAAATGCTACCAAAATGAAATGCTTTAGCGCAATGTGTTACTCATACTCACTCTTAAAATGGGACAAAAAAAGGGGAAAAATCTTTATGAAACATCACAAATTATCCATCAAAATTATTGCGCATTTAGTTTTCAATTAAAATCATAAATATAAATGCAATAAGGGTTAATGTTGGAAGTTCTAAAGGTAAAGATATACCTTCATAGAATTGGCATTGCAAATATACCACCATATTGCAACAAATGTTCATATGCAATCAGTTTTAATATTCCACCCGCTTAGATTCATCGAAATACATAAATCGTTATCGATGGCCAATGTATTCGTATTGTTTTTTTGGTCATAAGATTTTTACGATTTAATATGACTTCAAAGGGATTAAAAATAATTCCAATTTCTCTGAGCATTATCCTTGTTTGGTTTTGTGGCAAAATTTCAACTTTTTTATTTTTTTTCCTTTTATATAAAATATTAAAATCGAAAAATATATATTTCAAAATAAATTAAGGACATCTGCTGATAGTGATAGTGAAAGAGAATTGCACCCTTTCTAACAATTTTCTATATGAATTCGCAACAAATCAGTGTAACTGCCACTATCTCTGCGGTGCCATCAAGGATATTTTTCTTTGATATAATACATATATGTGATATGAACAACAGCAAACAACAACGGACAAAAAAATAGGAATCAGGATTACGATGCAAAACTGCACGCATAACTCATTAATTTAGTTCGGTGATTATTTAACACAGCCACCATTTTCACAACCCCTAATTTTGAAATTCTTTTAAACATTTAAATGGGGGTTACGAATGCAAAAGGATACTCTGTTTAAAAAATTAGAAATAAAAGAAATTTATGTTCCCTTTAACTGAAATGATGTGTTTGTAATTTTAAAATAGGGGTGAACTTTGATTGGCTTGCGTTTGATGTCAGTTTATAAAAAAAGTAAAAAAAAAAAATCAAAATCATATTGCATGCATAAGGGGTTGAGTGAGAGAAAGAGTGAAGTGCATTTTATTTTAAACATTTCATTTTTTATCTTTCAATTTATAGGTATGTGTACATAGCCATCAGGAGGACATTTTAACAATGGTTTCCTGATTTTTGAATTTCTCATGGTAGGTATATGAGAGGGAAAAACACAAATTGGTTAGAAATTCACCCCGGGGGAGATGGTTTGGTTTTTGAAATAGTTGCATTTGTACCAATGTTAAGGGTTTTACATTTTTTTTTTTAAAGATACAAAAATGCATGGTGTCGTTTATTGAAATTGTAGATATTTTGATTTGGGAGTCTTACAGTGAAAGGATTTTTGAAAAAAGTCAAGTCTTACGTCAAAAAGTATATCAAAGAAAACAAATTGGTTTTTGTTGCTTAAGAGAAATGACATGGCCATGACCTGGTTTTGATGTAACAATGAATATAGAGCATTCATAGTTTTGTGTCATTCATATCTTAAAATAAATGCTTGAGTGTAATCCTTCAATACTCGCACCAGCATTTAAGCTTCAAGCACATTCCCTTATTTAATATAGTTGAAATATTTATACGAAAAACGATGCGAAATGGGATGCAAGATGTGAGGTGCAATGCAAGATGTTATTGGGATGACATGCCATTTGCGAAATGCGATGCAATTGTTTAATAAAATGCAAAAAGCAATGCGAAATAGTATGTAAGTTGTTATGCGAAGTACTATGTGAAATGCGATGGGAATTGCGATCCAAAACGTGGTCTGAGTCACTATGCAAGATGCGATACAAAATACGACGCGAAATGCAATGTCTGTAGATGGAAGATGTAATGCAATTCAATGAGAGAAGTGCCATATGATATAAGATCCAATGCGAGACATAATGCAAAATGTAAGATGCCATCGAGAATGTATTGCAAACTACGATGCTAAATTGGCGCAGGGACATAAGTCCCCGGGACATAAGTCCCGAATTTTTTTTCGGGACTTATGTCCCACTTTACTGGGACATAAGTCCCGAATGCGTTTGGGGACTTATGTCCCACCCTATTGAGACATAAGTCCCTAATATTTTTGCTAAAAGCGGGACATAAACCCCAAAATAGATTTTTGTGATTGAAAGTACCTTGGGTGGCCCGCTTCGCGGGTCCTCAAGATTTTAACTCGCTTTTTCGGGGACACACCCGCTCACGCGACTTCGTCGCTCCGCTTAGGGTATGTTAAGTCGCCAGGCAGGCGCCTTAAATGCTTCTATATGCTCATGCAAAAATATGCGTGGGACATAAGTCCCGACAAAAATTTTCGGGACTTATGTCCCAGTAAAGTGGAAAAAAAAAATTCGGGACTTATGTCCCGGGGACTTATGTCCCTGCGCCGCTAAATTCAATGCAATGCAAGTTTTTGTGCGAGATGTTATGCATTTACCAATGTGAAAATACGAAGCGAGTTACGAAACAAGATGTGAAATTAAAAATGAAAATAAAACACCATGCGAGATCCATATTAAGATGCAATGGGAAAAATAATAATAGATGCGAAACGAGATAAATCAGGTATGGTTTGTCAAAAACAATTCCACAATGATAGCTGTGAAGCTAGATAATTATGATGCCTTGGTTTCAGTTTTTCAAAATAAATTGAAAGTGCGAAATGAAAAACGAAAGTAAACGCTATGTGAGATGTTAATTGCTAGATGCAAGGGGAGATATGATGAAAAATCGGCATTTGTTTTGATTTTTCACAACAAGCTCAAGTAGTCAAATTATGAGTATTCGTTTTTGAAAAAGCTAATATGGTTTTACTGTTCACACCACTCTCGCAGTTATACGGTTTTAGGCCTGATGAATAAATTAATCAAAGTTTTCAATTCTGAAAAAAAGAAGAAGTAGATTCTGAACAGCGAAAAAAAATCTGACAATATTCTTAAAACTAATCAAAGCGCGAGGGTGACCAACGTGCCTGCTTTTGAATTAACTTTTAAAATCTCAAAACATACTACCTCATTAAGTAATCATAAACTATAAAGTACTCATGTTTAACTACCCGCACCTATCATCACGATCACAATTTCCATAGCGCAATTAATCAAATTCCAATTAAAAACACAAATGATGCAATGTCAAACAACATAAATTGCGCCGTACACCCTTAATAATAAGTCAAACAAAACACTGATTGTAACTGATATAAGCGACATGTCACCATTGCTCAACAATATGTACATTTATGAAAAACCTATTTTACATAAACATGCGTACTAATGCGCATTATTCAAATGCCATTGTTATATTTCTCAAGGGTACAACCCCTATAGGCATTTATATTTTTCAATATACATATCCTTTGCACCCTTGTATTCAAATTCCAATATTTCTATTGCGCAACCACTGTGACAAAGTATTTGACTTTGGAGTTTTTATTATTAACAAACGCAATTTTAAATGCCTAAAAATGAATACCTATTACACCACCATCCCCTCTCAATCTTCAAATAGCAGTATAAAAAAAATGTGACTCAGGTAAAGGGTGCGTTAAACAAATTTATTTAAATTTCATCGCGCCTTTTTTTTTGCTATGCGTCTCCCTGTCGTCGTCATCATGTCGAGTCGTGGTTTTATTAGAATTTTAAAGCACCCTTAACACCACAACACACACTTCAAAGGGTTGTATTGTGGAATTGTGATTTAAGTGGTTTTTTATTCACTATGGCATTGCATGTAAAAAAAAAAGGTGAGAAAAGAAAGGCGTTTAAAAGGATATTTAGCATATCAGAGTATTTAAATTACATGCTTCTTTGAGGATCTCTCTGAAAGAAGGGAACCCTTTTTTTGATATAACTTGTTGCGTAGTTTGGGTATTATTTGTTCATTTTTTGTTATTGATGTTGAAAACGATATAGCACGATATCATGATTGTGTATTTAAATATTTTGACAATGAATCAAAGGGTTGGGGTTTAATTTGTGTTTGGTGTAGATGAAACCCTCTAATTTGCCTATGCCGAATGGGTGTCAGTAAATGAGTAAAAAAAATAAATGAAGAAGGGTTTAACAGAAATTAAGAAGCAACTTATATGCTTATTAAAGTCAAATTATCAGGTAATTGGTGATTTAGATTTTTTTTTTAATGAAGTAGAATTACTTGGGGAGTGGTTGCGAATTAAGGGTGCCTTTAATCAGTTGTCAGTTAAAAGACTGTTGCGCGTATGATTTGGGCATAGGTTTGAGTGTCACATAATGAAAAAAAAAAATAAAGTCCTTTTTAAAAAAAAATGAGGTGTGAATAACGTTTGATAAGAAGTTTTTAAAATTTTGTTGTATACTTACTTAAGTTTGCGCTAAAGTGTGGGGTGCTGCAGGGCCTATGATAGACTCTGTCACCTTTATTAATCTCTAGCTTGTTGATGTCTTCAATTTTGTATACAAAGCCTGCGTGTAGAAATAGCCACAAGACGATACTTTGTTTTTAGTTTTGAAGTCTAGTCTCGGTCTCGTTAAAATTGAAAAACTTTAGTATCGTCTGGTCCCGTGGGGAAAATGAATAATACTTAAATTGATATGCGAGACCGGGATAAGTCTTGTTCTCGTGGCCAGAGCAAACAGTATGCCTTTGTTTTTTGTTCCTTTTGTCTTAGCATTGACTTACTTAAAAGTTAGAGCATCAATATTCATTCTTCTACATTTTAAATTAATCATTCATGTCCAACGTACTTGTAAAGCATCATCGTTTTTCTTCGTTTGATTTTACACTGTGATGGCTACACCTTTTTTTGTTTTATATCTAATGCAAATCAATTTGTAAGCGCTTCTTTTCTAGTTATCCTATGCTTTTCTCATAGTAAATAGTCTTAAAGTACAAAAAAAAAACACAATAATAACGTACAACGACCAAACTTTAAAACCTTATATAAAAAGCAAATTCAATTTTTTATCAACCCACACACAAAAATTCAAACCCCAAATTTATTGTACATTAGCTATCTTAAACCAATTTTACAAATTACAACCTCTCTATAACCTTCAATTTTCTTTTTATCAGTCTTTCTAAACCTTTAAAGTTCCAAAATAACCTCACATCAATTCAACCCATTACAATTTTTCAAAAAAAAATTACTTACCCTTAACTTGACCCAGTGTAACGCTGTACCCACATAGTCCAAGCATTTTACTCTGTATATTCACTATCACAAAAAAAAAATTCCACCAGAAGTTCCAAAAAAAAAGAACCCTTCTCAGATGGTTCAACCGTATGCCAAGACTATGATAAGCTTTCTTATTTCAATGAAGAAAATGAAAAAAAAACTCAAAATATTCACTCAATTGGAAGATTGAATAAAATTTGCGTTCATCTGGGAGGCGCTTTAGAAAAAAAAAATCGAGATAGCTTCTTGCCATCATCATTGGTATATTCTTCTTCAACAAAATAAATGTTTATGTATAAATTACACTAACAACAACAAGGACATTGACAGGAGCATTCAATTTTCTGACCGAAATCAAATTATTCCATGGGGTTGAACGCAAAATTTCATTATCCTTTGGTCACTGAGTAAAAGGGAAAAAATCATATACTCTCTCCATAATGCCCATACAGAAGGGTATAGTACAATATAGAGTCCTTGAGGACACAGAAGCAACAATTCTTTTCCTCCTACGAGTATATAACGCTGTCAAGTGAATTGGAAAATTAAAAATCAAAATATTTATGTTTTTATTCCCTTTTTTACTTAAAAAAATATTTTTTGTTTGTATTTTCAGGTTGTGCTGAGAGCTATGATGAGTTAAGTGACAGAGAACGGTCACCATCTCCGAAGAATCTAAGCAAGAAGAATATTTTGGTTGAAGGTGTCCTTAATCTGGCTCAGTCCCGAGGCTCACCGTCACCGAAAAGACTTCGAACTCCTAAAAGGTCTCCATCGGTGCATCAGCGATCTCCGTCAGTGCATCGTTCACCGACAACTCACCGTTCTTCAACTCCCCAGAACTCGCTACCTCCACCACCTCCACCGCAGGGACTTCAGCTCCCTTGCCAGAGTCCAAATACCCACCAAAATATCCAGGCTACTCTGGCTGCTCTACAAAATCCCCTTGGGCCCTTGTTGATGCAAAACCAATTTGGGTTAGCAGCTGCCCTAAATCCACAAGACATTCAGCAAGCTTTCCAAGCCCAAATTCAGGGTTATATTGAAATGATGCGGACAGTAACCCCTGAAAGTAATCTGAATAGTCCAGCTGCGTCACAGTTCCTACTACAAAATTCCCTCCAAGCAATGGCTCAGGCCGCACAACAACA
Organism: Syrphus vitripennis; assembly: GCA_958431115.1. Lineage (NCBI taxonomy): Eukaryota > Metazoa > Arthropoda > Insecta > Diptera > Syrphidae > Syrphus > Syrphus vitripennis. The sequence goes on from OY288108.1 coordinate 125,873,825, forward strand.
GTTCCATGCCTTGCAGAGGCAACAACAACAGCAACAGCAGCAAAGTCAACATCAATATCAACAACAACTTCCGCAGCAGCATTCAACGCCCCAGGGTAAAATGAGTAGCTATGCCTCTGCGCCCATGCCAAAGTCTCCCCTGCGGAGTCCATCACTCAGTCCAGTTAGTCGACATACAACACCAATGTCGAAGACTCAAACCACCACGCATACAACGCCCCCAAACTCGGCCGGGCTCAACATGGGTTCTGGTCTGCTAACTCCTAACACACCTGGCATGAGTAGCTTTGCCCCACAACCGTCGAAACACATGAGTTCCTCCTCATCCCTATCGATTTCTGTAAATACCCCTCGAATGCTCGATCAATCCCCTGAAGAAACCACCGACCTCGAGGAACTTGAACAATTTGCAAAGACCTTCAAACAGCGGCGCATCAAACTGGGCTTCACTCAGGGTGATGTCGGGCTGGCAATGGGCAAGCTTTATGGCAATGATTTCTCTCAAACGACCATATCCCGTTTTGAGGCACTCAATCTGAGCTTTAAGAACATGTGCAAGCTCAAGCCACTGCTGCAAAAGTGGCTCGAGGATGCAGATACCAGTATTTCAAAACCTGGAGGGTGAGTTAGCCATCACAGGCATAACCCGCACTTTCATTCTACAACTACTAATCATCTTCTTCTCCTTCGCAGGATCTTTGGACTAAGTGCCCTACAGAACCCTCTAACAACGCCCGAGAATATGGGCCGACGGCGCAAGAAGCGGACTTCCATAGAAACCAATGTTCGTGGTGCCCTCGAGAAAGCTTTCATGATCAACTGCAAACCGACCAGCGAAGAAATTTCCAATCTCGCCGATTCTCTGTGCATGGAAAAGGAGGTGGTGCGAGTGTGGTTTTGCAATCGACGACAGAAAGAGAAACGCATCAATCCCGCCTTGGACATGGACAGTCCGACTGGAACACCAGTCAGCAGCCATGGCAACATGTATGGTCTGCCAACGCTTAGTCGAAATCCACTGAACGGCTTGGATAGCAGTTCGATGGGCAGTCTTTCACCGCACTATCAACAGATGCCGGTCATCAAGCATGAATGACAGCCAATCAATGGTTGGTATCCATCATCCAATCAGGTCGGATTCGATTTTATGACAGCCAGTGAAAGTTTCCTCGAATAATACCGCTAAATCAGCTTATTGTTTTTGGGTTTTACACGTACTCTGCTCGTGTATTTCGTCTGGCGCCCAACTCAGGCCCCTCTTTATTCAGTCTATGTACAAAGCTAAACTTATCAGCCCTTCTTCCAAATATGGGAGCTAGGCGAAAATCTTTTTAACAAAAAAATATATTTAATCCTTTGATTGTTGTAAATGTTAAACTAGTAGCCATACTTCCTACACATTCCACTGTGAGTCCATATCATAAATAGTTTTACACTGTAAAATAAATAGAAAAACGACGTAAAATAAAAAGATATGTCCATTTTTACCAAATAAAAAAATTATATAAATTAAAAGTAATAATAAAATTAATATTATTAAAAATAAATAAATATTTATCGAATTTATTATAGTAGAAGAATGATTGACATAAATAAATAAGCGCAAAATGTTATACCAGTTTGAGTATTGTAAAGAACGAAAAATGTAAGTAAATATTGTAAAATAGTATTAAGAAAATGTACATTAAAAAAAAAAATGCCAATCGAGCTGTCAAAGTGACAAATTCAGAGTGACATTTATGTATCAATGTGAGTAAAGTATAGTAAAACAAAAGAAAAAAATGAAATTAATTGTTTTAAATAAAATTAGAAAAGTATTAATAACAAAATTGTATGAAGTTTTAAATTTTTATATTTTTACAGTTTACGCTTCGGATTTGGATGTGACTCGATAATATGTTTTGCATTTAGTTATAGGTCTGGAAAATAAGTATGGTTAAAAATGATCTTTTGGATGTGGAACAACAGTGTTTTCAAAAACCGTTTTGTTTTTATCAATCAAATAAAAAATAAAACTCTCTGCTTGTCTTTTAATGACTCAATACAATTGCCATCCTAAATTTATTGAAAAACACTGAGCTTTAAGAATATAAACTTGTGGGTTCGGATACAATCAGTTTAATTTTTACATGCGTTTATGAGTCGAACTCGAAATATTTGTCAGACGGTATTCTGCAGCTCTCTATACTCTATAAGCCTTAACAGGCAGGGATTTTTGTCAAACTTGGAACTCAATGTTCTCAGGTAACTAATGATATTAAGATGATTTAGGTAACTCGCTAGATTATGATTCTCTTTTTGAAATTTTGTAAAGTATTAAATATTAAGAACTTCATTTTGTTTTCTAAAAATACTGAACTTTTTGAAAATGTCTACGAGTAAGTAGCTTTATTGAATTTCATTTCTTTATATGAATTATTTTTTCATCAGTCCTATTTTTCTACTCAATTTGAATACGATATTTTTAAATAATTTTAATTTTCAAAAATAATAGATAATTATGTATTAAAATCGTGACTTATCGTTTAATCATGGCAGAATTGAAACACCAACTAACTGCTGAGGTATAGGTAACTAAAATCTTAGTCTCGGTCTTGTTTTGTTACCCCCAGATGTGATTAACTTCAAGGTGCCCGAGTTTATGTCCGTAGTTTTTGGAATCAAAATCATTCGAAAACTCTGTTTTTAAAACATTAAAAAAATATTAAACAATTATTATTAATGGTACAACTTCTTTATTTTGGACCCCAAACACTCGAACTAAACTTTGACAATTTTTGTTTACATTTGGTAACAAGGATTCTAAAATTAAACTTCCTTTATTTTTCTTATTTATTCCACATTGACTTAGCATTTTTCCGCTGCTGGGATTTTAGATCGTGTCATCTTGTCGTTGACAAAAAAAATATCAATTCGTTGGCTTGGAATGAAAAAATGCTAACTCAAAACACATACATACATACATAGCCATTTCACAGACAAAAACTCAATGATTCAAGTTTTCTAAATAAAAAATAATTTCAATAAAAAAGCTGCGTCATACTTATAGTCAGGAAGGACTTATTACACTGTGTTACAAAAAAAATATACTTTTCCCGAGACCTAGCACTTTTTGTGGGTCTTGTAAGACTGAGTGAAATGGCATGCAACAAATTTCCAATATACCCCCAAAATCTCATTTTAGGGGGGAAAACTCCTTTTTTCTTGTGTCAGGTGAAGATTTTATTTCACGCGGATTATAATAAGTTTTCAGAAAAATAGAAACAAAAAAAAAAAAAATTTAATTATATAATATATAAAATTGTTGTTAAAAATGATGAAATGAGAAAAATCATGATTTTCTTTCTCGACAGGACATGTGGGTTGAAGAGTTTTTATGAAAATTTGAAAAAAAACAAATTCGGTTAAAAAATGGCCGAGTTTTAGATAAGTGCATTCAAATGAACAAATAACGTTTTTTTTGCCGTAAAACTAATCATGCTATCTTATTCAGTTCAAAAAGACCAACTCAAGCATTTTTTCACTGTAACACAGTGTTCCCCAAAATCTCTTTATTAGTTTTTTGTACAGATGCATTTTAAGGGGATTTAATTTAGGGGGAATTGCAAGTTTATCAAACTAAAGTACATAATATGTATATTTTATGCATATATTTATGTAAATTGAGACAAGCAATATTTGAATATTGGTTTTTGCGGAAGAATCAGGTTTAAAAACATATTTTTAATAAAAAATAGTGGGCGCAAAGTAAAAGCACCCACTATTTTACTGCTTACTATTTCTACTTAAAAAAAAAACAATAACCTACATAAATAATTTTTTTTGACAAAATTGCTAATTTCTTAAAACAACTATTTTTAATATAAGCTACTATGTCATCCTGCCAAAGATGTAATGATGATTTTTTTATTTCAGCAATTAAAATACTGCCGTAAACACATTTTAAACAGTGATACGATTAACTTATAAAACCTGAATTTTTCATAAGAATCTAGCTTCTAAGAAAAAAGTCATTACCACAAGCCTGGTCAGTAAATTGATACAATCTTAAAATTTGCAAAAAAAAATATTTAAAATGTCTTGGGAACCATAATCATAAGATTCTGTCAAAACAACTATGCCGTAAGGGTGATTTTTCAGAAGTTATAAGATTCATCATTTCCTTACGGAAAGTACCAGTATTACATTACAGTATTCAAAAAGGATTTAACATTTTGTTTGGCAGTTTGAATCGTTTCAGTTTTGCTTTTATTAAATTAGCATTAAAATAAAATAAAAATTTACCCTTAAATTATGCAGCATTTCTCATAAATTTACCTTAATTAAACTAAACGCAACTTTTTGCCTAAGACAAATAGCAATATTTTGACAGATAATTACTTTTGTACAAAAATGCGATTCTGGTTCAACTATGAATGAACCTGAACTTTATGGATTGGACATCTTGTTGGTGTTATCTTTTTAATTGATGGAAAGGTGAACATATTTCTGAAACACTTTTTCACATAACCAAAGACCCCAGGGGGCCAGGGACATTGCTATCAATTTTACGAATCACTTTTTGCAAAAATGTGATTCTGGTTCAGCGAAGGAAACTCTACCGAACAACAAACCATCTTACCATTTCCCTGAAATGCATGTGCAGCTCAGGGAACTCTAGTTATCTTATAGGCAACAAGAAACATATGAAAGTGGCCCTAAACAACGAACATGTTCGTTGAACATTTCGGAACAAAGTGAAGTATGTTCGGCGAGCATGTTTGTCGTTGAGGTACACCTTAAGGCAGAAACACACTTTTTCCTTGAATTGAACAGAGAAAGACATATGATTGAGTTTCAAATATTTTTGTTTGATATTTATATTATTCATTTTTGAACCATAAAATGGCAGATCTAGAATCGGTGTTGAGGCGTTGAAAGGTGAAAGGTGTAAATCAACAGTTAATAAAAAGAGCGATTCTAATAAGCAACTATTCAATAACTCTTCAAAGAACAAATGTATCTTCTTTGAACTTTAAATTTTGATTTTAATGTAAATTCTTTCAACCCATATTTGATAACGATCATGTATTAGGTTTTGCTGCAAATTTTTGGCACTTAATTAAAAACAAAATTTTAACACAAACAAGAACATTCGCTTAGTGGCTGGTTAAACGAATTGCTTTGTTTCCATAAAAATACGTAAAATTTAAAAGCCTCTTCAGACAAACACAACAAATTTTATAGTCAACGAATAATTCTTTAAAAATAAAAATCTTCATATAAATATCTTTAAACTTTTCAACTATCGGTACGAATAGAAATGTTTATTGTCAAAGACAACAACTATCCGTCGCAACACGAACCTGCTTCCACACGACTTGACTGCCCGTAAACAATTTAACATTCTATGGCAAATGACAAAAAGGATAACATCCAACCACCCAATCAATTGGATTAATTTAACTGAAAACAGTAAACATCCTATTGCAAAGTAAAATGACAAAAGCAGACGCACTGCTGTGGACATCTTTTAAAGTTCTAAGTTGGATTTGAAATTTTTCTAACTTTTTTTTGTTCTCCATATGAGATTTTCAAGACTTTGTACGATCATTCCCCTTCACCATAACATCGGTCATCTTAGATTTGTTTACCTCAGAGTCCTTTTATTTTTCCTGCATTTTATTTTTATTTTTGAAATTGATTTTTCCATTTAACTGCTAGAGGTATAAGGACGAAGGCTTTCAGGTGAATAGCAATTGAAGTGGAACTTTATAGTAAATGAGTTTTTCTATACTTCACTTTTTTCTTCTGTCAACAATAAGGACCTCTACTCACCATCACCATCAGGTTGAATTTGTATAGAGTCCTTTGCATTTTCTCCAACAGCCGTGTCGCCTTATAAAAACCCATAAACAATTCTTAAGAGGCTACTTTCGATAATCTTAATCTCGTTTTCTATTTCCATTTAGCACTCTAGCCCCCATTTACTGAGAAGTCCTTTTTTTGTAGTTCCTCCATATGTCATACCCCCTGTCCGTCACTTCAATTTGAGGGAAAAAAGAAAAGTAAAAAAGGTAAATAAATGGTCATTTGAATGGAAAATAGATTCCATTACCCTTGGAATTTATTCAGTTGTTCGTCCCGAAGATGATGATTCGAGGACTCTGAACCAGAAACGTTTCTGTGCCTTCTGGCGTACGAATTTTCGAAGCTTTCTTCGGCATTTGATGTATGTATATGAAGGTAAGTCTTAGAATTGTGTGTACCAAAGAATAATAAAAAGGTCAAACAAATGAATAAGGGAAGGTAGTTTTTTTTTTCTTCAGCCATTCTGCATAGAAACGTATATTTTGTTGGTCAGCTATTGTTGCACACAAAAAGTATGGTAAATAGGATAAATTGTTGAGAGAGAGGGTTTTTCTTCGCTTTTCATCTTTTACTTTGGATTTATGTATTCAACTGGCTAAAGTATTTCTTTTTCTTTTTTTGTATAAGTATTCAACTTGCCAAGTAGGAGTAGGAGGAGGTTTTTTTTTGTGTGTGTAGGTATTGTTTGGAAGTTTTGTTTGGTTTTGTGGATAGCCTTTGTGTACTAAAATGGATTTTAGTGGACTGATTTTTCAATTTTCCGAAGTTGATTTTTTCAGATTTTGATAATAATAACTTTTGGTTCAATACAACGAGACGTGAACTTGAGATAGATTGGTAAAACTCAAAAACAGGAGATAAAATCAGTTTTTCTTTGATTTTTTATTTTGTAAAAAAATTGCTGAGTTTTTTATGATATTAAAAAAAATAATAAATCGAATTTTTAAACCTTGAGCGACGAATGAAAAAAGATCTCGAAATTTTCGAACTTTATCAAGTTATTGGCTATTAAAAGAACCGTTTTCGAATATATAAGCTATATGTTCTCCGTTTTCAAGATATTTAAATTGGTATGTATTTTAGCCCAGGAAAAGAAACCAAAGCTATTTAAAGCTTAAAGTTAAAAGTGGTTTATGGATGCATAAGTGAGTACAGAAGGAGTCATTCATTGCTGCAGCAGAGCGTAGCGTAGAGGAAGGCCCGAATCAGTCTATCCTCTGTCGTGCATCCACTTTATGGAAGAGAGATCTTGGTTTGCATGCTTACAAAATCAAACTCGTGCAATAAATTGAAGACACACAATCACCGCGTTGATCTCGACTTTCCTAACAGAATTTTTTTTCCGATGAAGCTCACTTTTGATGTTTAGACACCGTTATTTATGGGCTTGTGGAATCACGATGCTGATGACCGCTATAGATTCATGACTACTGACTTTTTCGTTCCTCAATTGAACAACCATGATCTGCAGAAGCTGTGTTTTCAGCAAGACGACGCAACATTTCGCACTTCAAATTATATAATTAACTTTCAAATGCCTGTAGCTCAAAACTGTGATTTTGCACTTGTATCTATTTGACTCCACTTCGGAGATTTGTTCCCAGGATCTGAGTCAGAATATTTCAGTGCGAGTTCATCCATCATTTCATAGTACTATAAGACTCATGAAAGGATTCAAGAGCAAGAGTAGATATCAGACCAATACGATGGTTCTCCACGAGCTGCTACGCAACAAAATTTATTTATTTAATATCCACGATTGAAGCTAAGAACTTCTGTGATTTCCTGCACAGTAGGTACGAGTATGTATAGAGAGTTCGAAATATTTCAACCTCCACCCAGAAATGTCTATCACCAATGATGTCTTATGCAGTAAAATTATTATATTGTTAACATGCCCCAAACACTTTGTTAAAACAACTATTAACAATCTCAACAGAGGATTATATGATACAAAATCAATTCGTTATACTTTTCACCACCCTTCCACTTCTAGAACCCTGTGCTTAGCTGTTCCATAATAAATCCAAGCATCAGATGTGACGGCAATTTAAATGATATCATAACATCTTACACATATTCCCTGCCTGTCTCTTACTCACTCCCCAACTCACTCTCCAAAAAAAAAAAGCTACAATAAAATGATGTCCTTATAAAAGCATAAAACACTCCCGAAATGAAAACAAAGGACATCCAAAATATATACCATAAGGATCTAAAAAGGTGATGACAATAATTTAGATTCACATGTCACCATCTTGCAATGGCATTAGTTTTTATTTATTGAAATGGCTTTGTAAAACATTTCTATGGGTAAGTCTGTGGGTGTTGATGGGGGCTTAATTCTTTGGCTTCAGTTAATCCTTTCTGGTCCAGCTATATAGGCAGTTCATTTGACCAACTGTCCACCAAACGAAAAAAAAATCCAAAAAAAAAGGTATATTTTTCTATTGTGCCTTTCGGTCTATTTGATTGTTGAATATTGAATACTTCCTGATTGATTGAAGTTTGTTTATCAAGGATACCAAGCATTCTATAGGAAAAAATACGAAAATGTTTAACTCGCTTTTATTATACACAAAAAAAAAACGGAATAGGAAATGGCACGCGCCCTTGGCAATAATAACATCCGCTTTCTAAGGACTATACCACCAGGCACCAGCTCGAGCAGCCAATGCCATAAGGATTTTGTTGTGTACAAAAAAAAAACAATCTCATCACCCCGTTTAACCCTTATTTGGGTGATTTCAATTTGAACCCTTTTCTAACTTTGCCTAAAATATGAGGGAACAAAAAACGATTTACCCCAACTGCTGCATGGCAGTGTTCCATTCCATATTGACAGCTTGTACCGAACTGGCCATTTTTTATGTGGTGGTGTTTACATCGCCTTTTAAATGAAATTTGTGACGTTTATATGCTTAAGCGAGATCTAACAAACACATCGTAATGTTAATGGGTTGGGGGAGGGGGGGTGGGGCTTAGAGTTCTCTTTTTGGTTGCGTTTTTATGAATCTTATTCAGCTTAAAAAAATTTAATATTCGTTACCTATTTAAAATGTTTCTCGATTAAAGTGCAGTATTAGAAATGTTTGTTCAAACAAATGAATTTGGTGGCGTGACAGTCCATGAAGAACCACGGCCTAAGGGACTGACAACTCTAAACCATTCCTGTGTAAGTATGTGTTATTGGAGGAACGAAAGGCCAAGGTGAGAACAAGAGTATTCTTGACAAGTAACACTCTTGGAGAATTTGGGGATTTCTGGCAAGACGCAGCAGCCCGTGAAATAAAAATTTTTGATTTTTTTACATGAACGAGGTTGGGAATTGAACGCAGAACTCCGGAATGTCAGCCCTACGCGCACTAACCTTTGCTATGTAAAGCCACTGCTTAATTCAAGTTTTCAAACTCGATCGTTCCAAACACAATTATAGTGTTTTCGTTAAGATGAATGAAACTGATGGAACTTGTAGAGAGTTCAAGCAAGAATCAACTTTTTAGGAAGGTAGAAGGGACAACAGTTTTCTTCTCACTCAAAACAAAATTCCAAGATATATTTAAGACCACAGGGAATGATTTGAATCAAATCAATTGATGGAAAGAAGAAAAAGAAAAAGAAGAATTGATTTTGTCGACCAATTATTTTCGAAGTTAATGAATTGCTGTTAGAAGCTGGTAGTGTTGGAGAGTACACGAACAACACTTTTAAGCTTAAAACTCCAAAAATCTATTTATTTCTAAAATATTTCAGAGACCAAGAAAAAAGAGAAGCTTTTGTTGCAGAAGGTGTTGTGCTACGTATACGATAAATTGAAATATAAAATTCCAATTTTGTATCAGTTGAAAAATGTGTCTTTCATTGTGAAAAAATTGTTAGGTATAAAAAAACATTTGTTTATTTACAAAAACTCAAAAGGATTCAACTATTTCAATTCAAAACTCATAACTGAGCAAAGTTTTGAAAATAAAACATGCACAATTATTGATCTCCTGGATTAAGTACCTACCTACCCACCCATGGCACACCGCATGTCCTTGAATTCAGAAACCAAAGATTTTATACACATTCATGTTTTAAAATTTGCACTTTATGTAGGTAATTTTATTCCCGAATTAATTTATCCGTCCAAAACTTAAAGCTCCTTCAACAAAAAAAAAAGAACCACCCAAAAAAACACCCTTCTTAAACTTAAAAATATATAATACCTAATCAAAATCAATCACTAATGTTATTTGCTTTGCTCTGTAAACAGATATACCAGCCTATTTTAAAAGATCAGATCCACCACCTCCCCTCCATCTCCAATCACAAGACCCTTATTTAGCCTTGCAGCAAATAATCAATTACCCTTAAAATGTGAAAATGATTAGCACCCACTTCAAATAGCCCTTAGGATAAGAATTTGTTCATCCCTTCAAAATAAAAAAAAAACAGAATGAACCAACCTATACCAAAAACCCAAACGAATAACTTCAAGTAAATAGATATCCAGATTAAAATGAAGAACCGTATCCCCTTTCTTTGTATCATTGGCATATAGGTATGGGCTTGGGGCAAATTTATATATTTATTTACTCACAACATCAAGCCCCTACTTTTTGTTGTACTTTACTTATATAAAAAAAAAAAAAATAAATTAAGCTCCACCAATGACCGAGATTTATCTTCTTATTTTCTATAAAGACGCATTTATCATCCTTAACAGAATAAAAAACAAAATCTGATTCCTTAAAAAAAGGAATACCCTATATTCACACCATTTTGAATTTGAACAACTCCATATTGCGTTGATTTTTGTTTTCTTATTCTATTTTTCTTAAGGACAGTCTATATATGTATACAACGACTAACCCTTTTACACAAAGGATGCCTCTGTCCATCAGGCATTTATTACAAAACAAGGATGATTTTCTTCTTTTTGAAATAATACCCGACGACCGGGTCAAGTGTTTTGATTGGAAAAAGTGAAAATCGAGATTAAGTTGACATCGTAAAAAGAGATAGAAAGAGAGGCGAGATGAAGAACTTTTGAGTGTGCCGAAGGTTATGAGGGCTAGAAAAAATAAAGCCTTATTGTAAGAATCCTTGACTTTTTTTTGCTATCTCACACGAAACGAAATAATAGAACGCAGAAGGTTTGAATTTTTTTTTTTTTTTTGAATCAAACGAATATCCTGTGCCCATGAAAAAGATCTTTGTTTGATTTGTTTTTAATTAAATTAATATATTATGATCCAATTACATTTTTGTTGCTTCTATTTACAAAGAGAAGAAAAGACAAAATCACCACCGGAAGTGCGAACAGTTTTATTTATTTTAAATACACAGAAAATACAAAACAAAAAAAAAACATGTCCTCTGACTTCCGCCCTGACATGCCGCCATCAAAGGAACAAATTTACTTACTCAAGCATTGTATTAGTAGATATGGCATGTATGTAGGTATGCGCCTTTGATTAGTGTCTAACGAACCGTTATCATAGTTGATGTCAGAGTTTAACAAAAGGTGGGCAGATCTCCAGAAAGCCGGTTCAAGAGGGTGGGTGAGTGATTTAAACTTTTACCCCCATAATCATCAGCAACCATCAGTAACAACAGCAAAAAAAAAAACGTCTGTCAAACAAAATAACGGGGCAGGGGTCTGACGTTTTATTGCAGTTAAAATGATTAAAGGTTCTAATGCCTTTGTACGCGAACATCGGAAAGGGAAGCAACTTCCTGTATGTACTCGTACTAAAAACTTTATTTCTTTAAATTGTAATACACACATGTCTATAAAGAAGGGGCATTCTCACCATATGTGCGTGTGTGTGTGTTTATAGTAGCAGAAGGACCCTTCCACGATACAGAACTAGAGATAACGCTTTAGAATTTTCTTATCAACTCCATTTCATTCGTTTGGCAATTCAAATAATGGCAGAGAAGAAATAGATTTTTTTTTGGTTAATGAAATGGGAAGATGTATTAAAGCTCTTGTATTAGAATTTGATTTAGAAATTGAAATGAGGGTGTGGTTATAAACCTACCTTTGAATGTAATCAAAGAAGATGGATAAGTTAAGTTTGAATGATTTTTTTTATCATTGTTGGACAGTTTTAAAGTAAAAGGAAATAGTAGTTGATGTAGTTATCGAAGAATATAAAAACGAAAATTAAGGTATAAATAAGTTTCTTCAATTTTAAAATTGTGTCCAGTTCTGAGTGAGTGAGACGAGTCAATTTTGATTGAAAATCGGTCTAGCTATAGTAAAAGCGAGTGAATGATTTTCTTATGAAATTTGCGATGCTTTCAATTGTTTTCTCTGACTCATTCATGTCTTTCAAGTTTTCGAACATAAATTCGGACTGGCCCACTTCACTTATGTTATCGCTAAATCACTTTTCCGAGTGAAGTGATGTGAGTAATCTCATTTCATTCGTCAATACAGCTAAATCTTGACACAGAAGAAAAATTTTCTTCTGAGTTAAAACACGAAGATGTCAGAATAGTTGTTAGAATGGTTTTTAAAAACTTTTTATCAATCCGATTTCTCTATAGAAATATTAGGATAAACTATTTGTTTTGTTGCTTTTAATAAATTTAATAAAAAGGTGAGGTGAATCTTAATTTCTTATTTCTTTTTTCTGTGCAGAACCCCTTCATTACGTCGGGAAGGATTCATAAAAGTATGCCTAGTAATTTTGTTCTTCAAACTTTTGTTTAGATCTCAATAATCTATATAAATAATAATAATTATACCTTCGGACAAATTTGTTATTGAAATGTTTGTTGAATACACCACATTAGCGTGTAGTCTTTCATTGAATTAAAGATTTCTTTAGATTAAAATTAATATCGAAATGGCTAAAGCTAAATCATTCTCTGATAGTGTAGGTAGGTATAGTATGAAATCAGGAAACTAAAAACTCTCTTAAAAGCTAGTCTTGTTGACGAACAATGTAATTTTAAATACTTAAAAAGTCTACAAACAAATCATCAAAATCTTTAAAATCGTTTTTGAGATAAATGAGTTATATGGTAGATAGAGTTATCTATATCTGGAGGTTAAAAAATCCCTTTTCCTTTACGAAATCATCTAAAAACTTCTATAAAAGATATTTGAAGAAAATTGCACCATTTTGTCTGTTATGATAATGCAGCATTATTACTTTATAAATTAACCAAGTCCATCTATAGAAAGGGAATTTATATTAATACCATGGTGGCAAAATTGCGCACATGCAAATCAGGGTGGAAATCTCGGTATTTCATTCGCTGTTAAAAAAATTCATGATGGTGGTTTTAAAATAAATTTTAAATAGATTATGTCACAAGTCAAAACTCTTCAACCCTTATGTATGAAAGATAAATTCTAACGCAATCTGCGTACTAGCTTTTAAAAAAAAATACCTCAAGGGCCATTCATATGAGCTGCGAACTGCGTCTGCGAATACAGTACATTCTCGATTAACGCAACTAATTAATACAAAGGTGGTTGCAATGACCAAGATTGTTGCGCAATAACCGAGTGAATATTTTTTAAGGCTCAATTTGAGATGCAAAGCGAAAATCAGAAAACTACTATACTATACTATACTGCTATACTAGGGGTATTCATGCAACGGTGGAAAACTTGGATAAACGCAGAAACCAGATAATTTTATCTCCGCAGAAACGAGCTGTCAAAATTTGTATAGGAAAAAAATTCTGCAAACCAGATAATTTTATCTCACAAAATTGATGCAGAAAGTGAAGAAATAAACCTCATAAAGTTTCAAGAAGTAATTTGTGACGTTTAGTTGTGACAGCTGATTATTTCTCACATTTATGCAAGAATTTTTATGGGGTGCTCATCCAAACGTAAAGCGGAAAATTATATCTTTCTGCAAAACGGAAAATTATCTCGTTGCATGAATACCCTTACTATGTAGAACTTAGCTAGATAATATATTTAATGGAACAAATTTTTATTCAATAACAGTAATAAAAACCAAAAAAAAATAAGTTAGTTCATTAAGATATACCTATCACTGGACAAAATTTATTAAACTAACAAGAAACCTCGATTGTATAGATAAATAATGTACTCAAAAGTAGCAGTAAAATAACCGCCGAGACAAAATGTAACTCAACAAATAAAATAAAAAACATACATACGCATATAAAAACAAAAGTTGTACTTATCGAGTCAATTTTTTTTTTGAAGTGTTGCGATTACTCCGTCGACAATGGTAAAACTTCAGCTGTTGCGAAAATCGAGGAGTTGCGTTAATCGATAACGTACTGTAATTCTTTTAAAGCTTTTTTCTAAAGCAAATATCAACTTATTCTTATTTTAATTGTTTGATTAACTGAATAAATGAATATATTTACAAATTAAAATATATAATATTACCTATAATTAGTTAAAACCTTTGTATATAAAAACTATAGTACAGTAGAATCTCGAAAACATGAACGGCTCTAAAACATGAACAATTCGGAAAGATGAACGCTTTGACGAGACTTCTTTGTTCCGGGCGACAGGCTACTATGGAGCTTGGAAAGATGAGCAGTTCGAAAAGATGAACGGGTTCTGTTTTATATCTGTTCATCTTTTCGAGATTCTACTGTACTATCATTTCGAGTTTTTTTTTTATGTGAGGTGTAAAATTCGATTTTGGGAGTCTTTAAGCGTCGGAATTGGTGGTAGGGGCAAGAGGAGACTATTTTTTGGATTATTGCATCAATAAATATCGATTAAAACCTTCATAAGCTCTCCGCAAAAAAAAAATAAGGGTTGCCGGTATACTTTAGATGTCGCCCCATTCGACTTCCACCATGAGAGTACTATAGTTTATATATCCAGCATATAAGCATGGTCATTGTATATGAATTTGCATAGTACTCTCATGAACACGTTCCAAACGTTGTGTGATGTGGTCGTTTGAGGGCGCACTTGTATATACACAGAAACAGCAACCAAAAAATTAGTAAGTGATGTGATCGCTAGGTGGCCGACGTGTGGAACGTGTTCATGAGAGTACTATGCAAATTTATATACAATGAGCATGGTTTATTTAAAAGTTAAACTCAGTCTTACTTAATAATTTAGTAATTTATTATTAAGTGTATATTTTTGTGCTGAATTTAAAAACTGTGATGAATAGGAACTCATGTTCCAATTAAAAATTAAAAATTGAGTGCAATAGCCTTCTTTTCATTTAAATCATTTTTTCAATTTGTTGATTTTTTTGCTTTTGTTACGTTTTAAAAAAAAAAATGTGTTACACTTTCATGAAGTCCAGCGGCAACGCTGCCAGTGAACTAACAAATGAGAATTCACAGTCCACAAAACCAAGACGTATTCCACAGAGCTGCGAACAAATAATTCGCACGAGTCATTGTGCCTGGTTACACGAGCAAAAAATGCCATCTCTTTCCTACTTTCTAAAAATCATGCGTTCTCTTTCGAGAATTAACTTTTTTTTCCGCTCGAGTAACCAGGCACATTGTATATAAATTTGCAGTATGTGAATGGAGCTTTACTCCACATTTTCAACAACACATCACTAATAGATTCCACACATAGCTGGTTCATATATTAGCTTTTATCTTTATCGTATGACTTTTGATTTAAGTCCCTGCTACTTAACGTTCGTTAAAAATGTTATCTTCTCAATTGACAGCAACTGTCATTAGTGTCAAGAAACTGCACGTGTGTTGTGCAGTTTATTTTATTTCTTGAATGTTTTGTTTTCATTTCGAATTTTCTTCATTCTCTTGTTAATAAATTAAATAAAAATGGTAATTTTTATATTTAAATTAACCTTTATTCCCTTCATTGATAAAAATTTAATTTCTTATCTTCTAGGGCAAACAAAAGAAAACCAGGAAAATCCAAAAACAGCGCACAGCTCAGCTCAAACGTCTCCTAAAACCCACCGATGACCGGATCAAAGAAGAACTTCGTAAAAAACGAAAAGTCGCCATAGATCCATTGAAATTGAAAATAAATGAAGCTCCACAAGCCAGTTCGGCACTCTTCTTCCAATACAACACACAACTAGGACCTCCGTATCACATCATTCTCGATACGAATTTCATTAATTTCAGTATAAAGAACAAATTGGATATAATTCAAGGTATGATGGATTGTTTGTATGCCAAGTGTATACCATACATTTCGGATTGTGTTCGAGCTGAATTGGAAAAACTCGGTGCCAAATACAAACTTGCTTTGAGAATAATCTCTGATCCACGATTCGAGAGAATGCCTTGTTTGCATAAAGGAGACTATGCTGATGACTGCATTGTTAATCGAGTTACCCAACACAAGTGTTATATTGTGGCGACAAATGATAAGGATTTAAAGAACCGCATTCGGAAGATTCCTGGAGTACCTATTATGTATGTAGCTGCGCATAAGTACACTATTGAAAGAATGCCAGAAGCTTATGGCATTAAGACATGATTTTAAAGGATTTCTGTTTATTTTTGGACTCAAATAAATATAATAATGAAGGGATTAAGTTTGTATATTATTATATACGAATAAAAATGTGCTTACTGTAAATACATTTTGTTTTATTCTTGGAGCTAGCTTGATCGGACAGTCTGTGCTAAGGATTTTAATGCTTTTTTTTCTAAAACCTATTTGGCATAAGTAGGACATTTCTACCACCCACCTTAACGTTATTCTGATTTTTTAATAATAAAATAAATAATATCATTTTACACTTTCTGTTGAGTTCACTTATTGAATTCTCTAGCTTTTTTTAAATTATTCACAAAAATCGTACTCGACCGGGTCTAATCCCTCATATCTGTAAGGCTTAAAAAAGTCTCTATTTTCGAAAGCTTGATTTTTGTTTTTAAGGCTTTCCTAAACCCATGCGAAACATTCGAACTAAAAACAACAATAACAACACGTTGCTATAAGTGACAACAACGCGTTGTCGTTAACTTTTGTTTCTTCATCGTCCTGACTGTTTCGCATTGGACTTTCAATTCAAGTCTAGTTTTTTCTACATTTAAGAAAATGCCCGAAAAAAGCAATATGTAGTTTTAAAAATAACACTAACATTGAAAAGGCCTGTACAGGACGCGCTTTTGCGTTTTGTGAAATAAATCTTCAAATATCGCAGTAATTTATTTTACTAACGCTGTTCAAATCATTATAATCGAATGCATAAATTCCGATGCATAAAATCGTCTTGACTATGTGATCGATGGAAACTGGAATAAGTTTATTAACAGGGAGCTGACTCAAATTAACTGTGTTTTCTTTTATCATTCATCTTTTTTGAGCACCCAACAGTTTCATAGAAAGGTCCAAAAACGATATATCCTGAAGAAAAAATATAAGCTTTCACGGTATTTAAGAATTTGTCCTTGTTCGACATTTCAACAATAACGTATTTAATTGCTAAAAATATTTGCTTATGAATTCGGCAAAAAATAATCGTCTTTAAGTTGAAAAAAATCTCCAAATAAAAAAAATAATATATGTTTTTAATAGATTAGAAGAATTTTTTTTTCTTTTTAAGTTTATTTTGTGATTTGTTCTTTTTTAAAATTAAAATGCAAAAACTAGTTAAAAGAAAAAAAAGAATACATGAATTGTGTGAGGGAGAGAACAAACATTCAGAATATTAATGAATACGAAAAATAAATTCCGTTGTGAATGCGTCGAGTTGAAGCTATTAACTGCTCACTAGAGCGTAACGTATGACCTTAAGGTTGATGGAAGAAAACATTTAACCCATTGTGTTGACCTGAAATAAAAAAAAATAAAAATCATTAATTTTATCCTAAAAACCGACAAACTTTAAATTTTAACTTACAATATCATCGATCTTAAGAATTGACCTAACCGTCTCTGTGGCTAGTAAAATGGCTGAAATACTGACTAACGATGGTTGAACAACATTCTCGGCAAAGATGTCTGTGATAGCGCCCTTACGGACATTGATTCCAGCATTCTTCTCTCCCTGAGCATGTTTGTTTCTCAATTCGGTCACTGTTGCAATTGGATTGAGGCCAGCATTCTCGGCCAAAGTGGAAGGAATGACTTCGAGGGCATCAGCATAGGCACGGAAACAGTAGGCATCGACACCTTCGACTGTTTGGGCGTAGGCAGCTAATTGCAAGGCCATTTCGATTTCAGGTGCTCCACCACCACAAATTTGGGAGCGTTGTTTCACCAAACAACGGACAACACACAGGGCATCGTGAAGTGAACGAGCAGCTTCCTCGAGAACCAATTTGTTAGATCCACGACAGATGATGGAAACAGTACGGCCGGGATTTTGAATTCCAGTGATTTTGACGAATTTACTGGTTCCACTGGCAACTTCTTCACATAGATCAGCACTTACAAGATTCTCGGCAACGAAGTGATCGAGGGAAGCAATAGGACGACAGTTCAAAGTCTTGCAAACAAATTCAATGTCTTCACGTTCCACATCCTTGACAACCAAACACTTAATCTTGTCTAAGAAATGTTGAGCAAGATCAGAAACGGCATCTCTATAAATTGAAAGAAAAATATTAATTTGGATTGGGAAACGCATGCTATGGAACTCACCTCAAGATTGATTTTTGAACAAGGAGAACGTTGCAACCAGCTTTCTTGATTTGCTTGACAATGTTCAAGATGTATGTACGTTCTTCTTTTAGGACACGGTCCATTGCGGCGTAATCGGAAACAATGACACTGTGATCCATCTAAAAAAAACATGACATTCATGTTATTGACTTTACTACAAATCTAAATATTATAAACTCACATCTGTCTTTGGTGGTGAAATGCAGAATTGAATAAGACCAATCTTTGCCTTTTCAATACGTTTGGGTGCGTTGGTACCAGACGAACGCATAGTGAATACCAAACCATCAATCAATTGGGTATCTTCAATGGTACCACCCAAGCTACGGATGACTTTGATATTTTTCAAATCCACAGCTCCTTCCTTGCCAAGTTCGGTCACCTTCATGACTGCGTCAACGGCGAGTGGGGCCAATAGACTGCTTTGCTGGGACACCACTTTCGAGTTCAACGATGTAGATGCACTCTTAATCAAAGTCTCACGGTCGGTCAACTCGATTGGTTTCGACATATCCTTCAAAATCTCAATAGCTTTGTTGGCACAACGTTGGAACGATTCGGAAATAGCAGTTGGATGGATTCCCTTGTGGAGGAGCTTTTCGCATGCTTCCAACAGAGCTCCTGCAATAACTACAACCGATGTGGTACCATCTCCAGCTTCGACATCTTGGGCGCGCGAAAGTTCAACCAACATCTTGGCTGCTGGATGAAGAACATTCATTTGCTTGAGAATAGTAGCACCATCGTTGGTGATAGAAACTTCTCCACTGCCCGATTGGATCATTTTATCCATACCACGAGGACCCAAACTTGTTCGGATGGCATCAGAAACAGCTGAAATTAAAATGGAATCAATTAAATTAAATATGAAGATGTCAGAACAATTAGAGCCCTCCCTTAATATGAGAAAGTTCCTGAAAATGTCGTTCACTTGAAACTGGGAATATTTTTTGATTTATATAAGTTTATATTTGAAAACCAGTCGGGGTTTAGAAAACAACTTTCTTGAGAAGGTGCACTTATTATGGTCATAGCAGATAGGAAAAAAAAATTAAAAAAAGTAGTTCACAACAATGAAAAAGTTCCGTTTGCTGATTATAGTTTGCTTGTAACAAATTGGAAGAGAGTATCTCATATTATATTAGTTGGATAAATCAAACAAAGAGCAGACAATATTCATCTAAAAGAAATGCATTATATTCAACCGTTCGCTTACGAGTGATGAGTTTATCGATGCTTGGAAATATCTATAAATCTGGTCTTAAGCAAACTGTTGAAAATTACCGACCTATTTCTAAACTACAATTGATTCCTAAGGTATTTGAATCCATAGCGAAGAAAAAAAAGTACGGAGCCGTGAGAAATCACATACCTATCAGATAACCAGCATGGAATTGTCCAGGGGAATTCTACCATGACAAATCATAGCCTTTTTTACTTTTTTGTTTGTATAGCATGGAAAACAAATGTCATACTGATGATTGTTAATGTTTCAAGGTGTCTTATGTTTGCAGACGACATTAAAATTTTCAAGTCAATTGAGACTTTACAGAAAGACGATGACGAATTGAATGATTGGTGTTGCAAGAACTTTTTACATTTGAATAATAACAAATTTACAATCATGTCATTTTCAAGATTATCATTGCCTATAATATTTGATTATAAACTGCAAAATAATATAGTAATCCCCAAAAGAATTTGGAAGTCATTTTCGATTCACATTTACTCATAGATTTCAATATACATATATTTTTATTACATTATTTCCAGAGCTAATGCAATGTGGATTGTGGGGGTTTGTTTTTAGGATTTTCTCTGAATATACGGAAACTTATACTCTGAAGGCTCTATTTGTTCGTCCAATTCTGGAATATTGTTGTGTTGTATGGTGTACTTTATTTAATAAAGTTAGGCAACGTACTGAAAGAATTCAAAAAAGATTCACGAAATATTCGCTTAGAAAAGTGAATTTGTATCATTCCTTACCATCGACTGTCTAAATTGGATGAATATCAAACAGAGACTCATCTATGATGCGATGGTTTTTATTTATAAAATGCGTAATGGTAAGCTGCCGGAATACTTATTTGATGGAAGCAGGACTCAAAACTCCATCTTATATGATGGTATTATTTATTACAATAATCTACCCGAGTACCTTAAAATCGAAACAAATGTAAATCTATTTAAGAAAAAACTCATTGGTTTTATTAAATATAGTGTTGTTTAGCCAAAATATAAAAATTCAAGTAATATGATATTTATACGTTCTCGTCAATTTTAAAGTTTTTTAACTAATAATTATGTTTCTTCACCGATTCTTTTGCTAGGGACTAATATAGAGCCCAATCTTGACGTTAAGATGGGTACTCTTGGCCTTGGCCAGGATGGTATGCGGAAACTCTATATATATCTTATGATAGTAGGTGTGTATTAATCGACTTAAAGCTTCTTTCATGTGGAAGAACTTATTTTTGTATTGCTTTTGCTAGTGATGTCACTATAGGATGTATCAACTGTGTTAATAAATAAATAATCGAGCGCCTTGTTATTTATCTCGTTTTCGAAACTATGTGGGTTGCCGTTTATATTAAGAAAAAACAACGATTTCCGCCTACGACTGAGTACGAGACAAAACTGCTAATTCTATGAATTTTCAACTCTTTGCCAAAGAGCAAAGCTGTCAGGTAAAACACCGAAAGTGTCCTCTGTAAAATTATCTATGTGTCGATAAAAGAGCACCCTAATAAAAATATGAATCGTTGATGCCAAGTTATGGTTAAGCCCGACGATAACAACGTTGTGCCAATTGTTTCGCATTGGAAGGGTACAACTTTTGTACCAGATTGTTTTTTCAGTATAACCATGCTCATATTTGGAGTTGTAGAATAAAGTTTAACCTACGATACTATAAAACGAGTATAAATAGGGTACGACTTACGATTAGGAGTAAATGTAATAGCTGAAGGACCCAGGCGGTCTCAACACAGCACCACAGCACAAACGAGTAGAATAGAAAAACTGTTTCCATAGCACAAACGAGTAGATTAGAAAAACTATTTTTATATTTTGTACTCAAGTTTCAGATAACGGAGATTAAAGAGATGTGTATTTCACTTTGAATAAACTAAAAGAAGTTAAAAACACCGGCTAAGAACAACTTATAGGAACGCAATGAGTCTGAGCAATTTTGTTAATTGTATCTTAATTTGGTGTTTTTTTTTTATATAAAATACGAAGAAACTATTGTTTTATCATCTTTTCAGTTTAATTGGGAAACATTCTTAAAAAATAAAAATCAATCAAGTGACTCATTTGAAGCAGAATGTTCCAGACTGAATTTGTTTACACCCTCTTGGGCCTCGGCAGATGCAACTTCAAATTAAGATAAATCTATGAAAGTCTTATAGAACTCAATATTTTTTTTGGACAAATTATTTTTCATACTTGGAATAATACTATATACGTAATTATATTAAAGTTTTAATTTGTTAATTACCTTTAGCTGCTTGAATATTGCTCATACGGACATCGGCCGGCTTGCTCTTGTCTTTGAAGGCAGCTCCCTGGGGTTTTAATCCTGCAGACATTTTGCTTTTTGGTGCCATATTATTTCTGAATTAATTAATCACAAAATAAATTAGATTTCAATTGATTTTTAGCACGATTCAAATGGATTAAGAATTCCTCGAGATTTGAACAAAGCAGTGAAGAAAATTTCTTTGAGCAGTTTTTCTGGCGTTACAAATGACAGATTTCGGCTGTCAAATTTGTTGTCAAAGTGACAAGCATCGTTACCCTGAATTGATTTTTGGGCACAAGGGAGTGCTCGGAAAATCTTAAGGTGCACACAGAAGTAAAAAACATCTACTGTTCTACTACGGTTGAAAAGACTCTGATTACACAAGTTGTTTTTTTTTTTGGTTATTGTTAAATTTACATGTATTTGGATTATAATAGATTTCTGCAAAGAACAAGGGACGCCAAATACAAAACCCATACTTGTTAGATAAAGAGGGAAGACCGAAGTGCAGAAAAACTTTATAATATGAATACGAATATGTTCATCAGGTCCATTTTCGAATATTCTGTTGTTTTTTTTTGACATAATTTTGTCCAACTTTACTTTTTTTCAGGTACGTACACTCGTGATTATATTATTCTTCATTGCATCCAGTTGTTGTGTTTTTTAGTGTGTTTGGGGAAGATACAATTTCCGATGAATTTTGACAAATTCTAATGCCGATATTCATAGTTTATGAGCGCTCATACGAACTAACAATTTTGCTAATATAAAAGTTCGCAATTCTATCAACAATTTGATGAATTTGCGCAGTTTACAACTTTTACGACGTTGATACCGTATCAATGCTTTCACATCAATACCCTTCAGGTAAACAAAATAGTGAAGTTCAGATGTCACTTCTTATTGCGGTATAGCTCATTGTTGAAATTTAAAGAACACATATACTTGTTGATAAAACACTTTATGAAAAACATTCTAGTATTCATTGATTTTGTATATTGTTTTGTATCTGAAAATTCATTCTAAATAATTATTCTGTATTCTTTTTTCAAACGTTATAAACGTGTTTTGTCTTTTTATTTCATTTGGAACTTGCGAGAATAACTTTATAGTTTTCAACACTCATGATAGCGAAAACTCAACGGAATCAGATAATAGAAAAATGTTTACCATAATTCTTTCTTATATATTCATACAAAAATTAAAAACATTGAAAACTTAATAAAACAAATAGTATAAACGTTTATATCAACTGAAATATTACAATCATACATCTTCCAATACCTGAGGTAAGCATTGTATCAGCATTTATCAAAAAATTAATTTCCTATTAATTATTGGAGCAAATGCTCGATTTTATAAATAAGGAAAGCTTTATATAACTATAATATTCATTGACTTTTCATCAAAAGTAGAAAAAAGTGAATAACTAAATATGGGATAGAGATGCCTTTGAGTGAAAAACGTTTGGCAAATCATAATTCATATTCAGATTAAAATAAATAAAATAAATTAAAAGCAAGTGTATGTAGTTGAGCCTTGAGACAAGTAAATTATTTCGCTCAGGCTATTAAAAGAAGTCTCACCACGTGTAATTCCAAAGCTGCTTTCACAATAAATTTCCAGCTTTCTGAACTATCCCCAACTTTCATACCACCCTATTTAAAAGTTCATCCATTTGAATTCATTTCAAAATTCAAAACATCAAAAAAAAAATCCAATCAAACCTGTCAAATAAAAAAGAAAAAAGTAGCCTTTGCGTGTGGGGCCTGAAATTCCTTTAGAAATTGTTGTAAGTTGAAGTTTTCTTCATTAAGAACATCTAGAAAATTATCAAAATTTATTAGTTTATTTTAACTCCCAACGATTAGCAAAACAAGTAAGTACCCAAAAAAATACTAATCATTCCTTGAATGATGCTTGAAAAATCAATATTATTGTATGCTTGCCGGGTGGTTCAAAGAAGGCCTGCCTACAAAAAAAAAATTCGTTGATGTAATCTTGTTTACGATATATTGTATGAGCTCCACCCGGAAGATATTTTTTTTCTTCACAAATATTGTTAATTAGAATAGTTGTTTTATGAAATGGTCTTAACGCTTCAATGCTAATCACCTCCATCACCACCCAAGATAAGACCGAGTCGATTCTAACCTTGGTTGCGGCTTTCAACACCCCACTGCCGCGCCTCTGACGAAATTGCCATGTGCCTGAAATTATTGTTATGCCTT
Source organism: Syrphus vitripennis (assembly GCA_958431115.1). Taxonomy (NCBI): domain Eukaryota; kingdom Metazoa; phylum Arthropoda; class Insecta; order Diptera; family Syrphidae; genus Syrphus; species Syrphus vitripennis. Next base: position 125,898,006 of record OY288108.1, read on the forward strand.
CTAATTTTTTTGTTTATGTAATTCTAGCACCTAAAAGATGTCTCGAGGAAATATTGGCTCCACTGGTTTAACAAAACTACAATTGGCACTTATTGTGGGTACCCCAGTAGTTATCGGCGTTGGCTACTATTTATACAAAAAGAATAGCAAATCTTCATTGGGTGACGATGGAAAATCCACTTCATCCAAGAAGATACCTCTGAAAAGCTTAAAAGACCAGTCAATATCCCTTGACGGGACAGAGAGTGAAAAGGATGTGGAAAAGAAGAAAAAAGCCGAGCTGGAAAATGAAAAACTCTCTCCCTTAAAGGAAGCCACCAACTATAAGAACGAAGGAAATGTGTGCTATCGCAAGGGCAAGTATGACGAAGCAATCTTATTCTATGATAAAGCCATCGACAAATGCCCCGCAGAGAATCACAATGACCTTGCGATTTTCTACCAAAATCGAGCAGCTGCTTATGAAATGTTAAAAAAATGGTCAAAGGTGAAAGAAGACTGCTCTAATTCTATAAAACACAATCCCCGGTATGCCAAAGCCTACTTCAGGCGTGCGAAAGCCAGCGAAGCGACAAACGATATGCTTGAGTGCCTTGACGATGTTACAGCAACGTGTATATTGGAAATGTTCCAAAATCAAAATACAATCTTGTATGCTGATAGAATTCTGAAACAAACAGGCAGAGCCGATGCTGCTAAGGCTATTGTTACCAGAGTACCAGTTTTACCTTCGAAGAATTTCATCAAGACTTTCTTCAAGTCCTTTGTCCAAGATCCTTGTGTGGTCAAAGAGGTGAGTTTTGTTGAGATGCGCTTTTGAGATCATTGTTTTCATGTTTTTTGTTGTTAAAGGTTCCAAAATCCGAGGATCCAAAGGGATACGTTCGCGCTAAAATGGCTTTTGACAGTGGAAACTTCGATGATGTTATTCCTGCGTGTACAGAAGAAATAGAATCAAGTGAATCAGAATCACAGTATAAGTCTGAAGCTCTTCTGATGCGAGGAACCTTCCATTTGCTGTCCGCAAACTTTGCAGAAGCAAAGACAGACTTAGATGCGGTTATTGACAATGGTAAGGATATAGTTTTTCACGTTTCCAAATTATAACTTTTTTCTATTGCTAGCTGATGCTGATGTCAATCTTCGATCAAATGCTCTCATCAAACGGGCATCCCTTCACATACAGCTTGACGATAAAAACACGGGTATGGAAGATTTTGAAATGTCTGCAAAACTTTCACCCAAAAATCCCGACATTTACCACCAGCGTGCCCAAATTTATATTCTTATCGATAATTTGGACGAAGCACTCAAGGAATTTGAAATGTCTGTTAAATTGGCTCCCAAACATGCCATTGCCTACATACAAAAATGCTATGCTGAATACAGATTAGCGATATTGCACCAAGATCAGATGCGACTCATGGTCATCATGAATGAGTTTAAGAATGCAGTGGAAAAATTCCCCGATTGTGTAGAGTGCTACAGCTTGATGGCACAAGTTCTCAGTGATCAAAGCCAATTCGAACAAGCCGATTCGTTCTTTGAAAAGGCAATCAAAATGGCTCCCGAGAACGCATCGTTCTATGTACACCGTGGTATAATGTGGTTGCAATGGAAGGGTGATATCGAGAAGGCAGTGGCTCTGATGAAGAAGAGCATAGAAATCGACGAGAAATGTGAGCTAGCCTACGAAACATTGGGCACCATTGAAGTACAACGAGCCAATTTGGATGGAGCTGTTGAACTGTTTGAGAAGGCAGTTAAATTGGCTAAAAGTCAGACAGAAATGTCGCATTTATATGCATTAAGAAATGCTGCCACTGCCCAAATTAATGTTACGCGAAAACTTGGAATTGATTTGTCAGCGATATCTGCGATGGCGCCTTAAAAACCTCAAATTTGCAACAACAAACATTTTTTGGCACATTATAATGTCATTGCAATTTATATTTTTAACTAATTTTAAAATTATTGTTTTTCCCTTATTTTTCAAATTTCATTCTTTAGTTTAATATCAAACAAAACAACAATATTCGTTCCTCTTTTTGTTTTTCTTGTTTATTTTGTATTCGGTAATTTAATTTTCTTGAATTTTTTATCGAATACAGATGAAATAAGGAGAAACAAATATCAATAATTATACATTAAATTTATGTAGTTTGTTCTGAAATTCAAATCCATTTGAAGTGTTGTTTTAAATTATAATTGAGATCAGTTTCACGTGAAACAAAACTTGAAGAGCTGGAATCCACTCAAGTATCATTTAATTAGACTGTAAAACTGGCCTCAGTTTTAATATACATATTTATAAAAAAAAAAAACAAATTCAAAACATCACACTTCTAATTGATTTGAGTTTAAGAATGAAATCTAAATAAAATAACAAGTTTAATAAACCGTTAAGTAGTATGTTAATTAAAAGAAATGTGCTTTTCATTTTGATATCCTTCAATAACAAATGTCCAAAGTGATTTTACGTGTTTTGTCACCTGAATTTGTAGCAGCTTAGACTTTTCATTTTATTGTTCCTGAAGGTCTTAACTCTAAAGCCTATATTGACGTATTCCCTGTTAAATTAACTCACATTTTACTCTTGTCATATTTTCTTTCCGACCTATTGTACTTACATTTGAATACTTTTATATATTAATATAAACTAGTTGATGGCAGGGTACCAAATGTGCCCGTGTCTTTTTTTTTACCTTTAACTCAATTTCTAATATTCAGTCTTGAACGGCAAAATTTGTTTTAATTTAAAAAAAAAAATATTTTTTTGAAATAAGTTAAATAACTAGTGTTTTCAAAATTTTTATTTGGTATAAAAAGCGGAAAATAGCTGCAGTTAAATTCTGCTTACATCATTTGCTTATTTATTTTTTGATTACATTTGTAAAATAATTTTAAATAAATAACCCTAAAGTTCATATTTTTAACATTAAACATTGAAAAAAAAAACGTAAATTTTTGAATCTTTCAGCAGTTCTTTTTTTAATTTCATGTCGTTTGTCTGAAACTCTTGACGGGTTCCAACAAATTTTCAGATATATATATATATATGTATTTATGTACATGTATTTTTAAAACTGAAATGATGGCGCGTAAAAAACAATGAAACCCCAAGGAAAAGATCAGTTTGAAAATATCGCTTAAAAAATTCTGAACAATGTGTTGTTGTAATTTGTGTCTGCCACAGTGGGGCAAATTTTGAAAATTGAAATTCGTCTTACCTCGTACCTTTTATATAACCTTTACGACAAAACTTATTTATTTCAAAAACGGCTTTAACAATTTTGATGAATTTAAAAAAAAAATTATGTAATATATTAATACGTAAACCTAAACACTCTTCTACATTTCTCTTTTTAAAAGAAAACACCAATATCGAGTCAAGAGATTTTTTAAAATTCAAGGAAAAAAGTGTATTCGTCAAACCTCAAGATTGATAAATTTTGCTAGTTTTATAAAAAATTGATTATGAATCATAGTTATTCATGAACTTGGCGGTAAGGGGCAAAAGATATCAATTTGCATAAATAATATGTGATAGATATATTGGACAGTGGATTTGTTAATAACATTGCGTATCAAAAGTTTCAAAAAAATATTATTTTGGTTTTGAAAAAAAAAACTATTTTATTTTTGGAACACATAATATTTGGAAAGTAATAGGATATACTTTTTTGATTTTTTTTTTAAATATATATTATTAAATGAGAAACACTTTTTCCTTTTCTAAAAATACTTAAAAAAAAGTTTAAACAATGTATATAAAGAATTTTTTTTTTAAATACATAACGGCTCTAAACATTTTTTTAAAATTCGTATTCTTACGATACATCAGATGGCATCTTCTAAAACTCCTGTTTTTGCTTATTTTAGCAATTGAAATTATAAACTTTATGCTTTTTCATGTTTTCGCTATGTTTTTTTTTTTGTTTATTCTAAAGTACTTTAACATAGTTGAATTATGTACTTGTAATCAGTGTTTGAAAATTATGAAAAGTGATGGAATTTAATCGAAACTCGAAAGCTGATGTTCTTTCTTTGTATATGAAAAATATAGTACTATCACGACGAGTGACCCTTGTGGTGGCGCTGCAATTTTTAGGTGTAGAATTCGATTTGGGGAATCTTTCAAGCATCGGAAATGGGGGTAGGAGCAAGAAAAGAATGTTATTTCGACTGCTGTGAGCAAAAATATGAATAAATATCAATTAAAACCTCCATAAGCTCTCCGCCAAAAAAATTGAGGAAGGGTTGCCCACACTTTTTAGATGTCGCCCCATTCAACTTCTACCATGATTACTATGATTTTCATATACAAAGTCTCTTTTCATTTAGGTTTTGTGTAGCTTTTTTTATTCCAAATTGTATTTACATTAATTTATTCGTATTCTTTTAAAGAAAAAAAAAAAAACAAATGAAATGAAGATTGACTCATTTTCTTTTATAAAAAACGATTAACGATTTTTGCTTCTGTACCGTTATAATTCAGGAAGCACATGGTTTAATAAGAAGGTTGTTATGGTAAGCTGTAAAGTGTATACCAACATTCAGCTTAAATAATAATAAAAAAAAAAACATTTTTCTCCAGCATTAAATCAATTTTATTTAAGTATATAAATCATGCATTTTATAAACAAATACAAAAAATTTATTTTATATATTTATATTACAGAATATCAATAAACGATATTCTTTATATTTATTGTATTTTCATTTTATTAAAACTGTTTATTCTCTTGAAAGTTTTTTTTTGAAAGAAATGAATTCTTAACTCTCAAACCAAAACAGTCTTAAATTAAAAAAAAAATCAAAAATGCGCATAGGTTTAGAACATACAAACATTTTTGTATCTAACGTATAAATAAATTACAAATTAATAAAGCACTCAACGCTTCCATTAAGATGGTGTTGCACTTCTCCTTAAAGGACTTATTCATTACACTTTGTGTAGAAGTTTTTTTTAATAATCTCTTCTTTTTTTTAAATAATAAAACGAGAAGGCAAGCATTAGTAGATATTTGTTTTCTATTTTTGTTTTTTTTTTCTTTTTTGGTTATACATAACATAATGTCTTATTCTTAACATCTCAAGGTAATCAATTTTTTTTAAAAAACATTAACTACACTTCTTTGTAACAAAGTTAATAATAATAAAAAATAATAACAAATATATATATATTTATTTTAATAAAATAATTATAAATAAACATTGAAGCGAAAGCTTTAAATTCGTTTTACTTAATTTTTGTTGTTGTGTTGTATTATTTTAAGTTCCAACTTGGTATTTAGGTTTAGGTAGGTACTAAAAATTATAATATTAATGCTTCAATTTCTTTTCTTTTTTTTGTTCATAAACGAGACTTACAAATAAACCAATAAACAAACTAAGACTAAAGTTAATGAGCTTTTATTAAAATAATGTCTAAATTATTTGATGCTCCTTTTTCGATTGCCTTGCTCAGCTTCAATTTCCTTTTCTGGTCGACGATCATTAAAGTCTTGAACTTCACCCGAAGCCCATATCACATAAACAACCGAGGTCGATACTAAAACACCAAATGCCACCCAGAATACTAAACGCCATTCAAGAAGTGTTGCCTGCAAGAATTCCATGTAAATTTATCTTTTATGATTGCCAAAAATAACAAAAAAAGAAACTTACATTAGGTGTCATAACTCCTACTAGGTATGGTGTTATAATTCCAGTTATAGCACCAATACCATTCGTAATGGCCATCAAAGTTCCTGAGTAATTAGGGCTCAAGTCGAGAGGGTTCAACTTCATGCCAGCATAGAAGGTACCCATAAAACCCATGGCAAGTGTGAAGAGCAGCACAACTGCCAGTCTATCACAACCAGCATATGAAGCACCCACAATAAATATTGCTGGAAGAACAGCAGCTACGTGGAGAAAGAAAGAGTAGACATTCGTTAAAGAGGGATATCAATATTTTCGAAATGTCTGAACTCACCAATAGTGGTAAACATCTTTCTCGAGTTTGTAATGCCAATAATTTTCTTTGTAATCAACCAATCTCCAAATACTCCAGAACTAAGCGAAACAATCCACATCATAAGATAAGGCAGTGATGAGTATATACCGTTTTGTTGAATAGAGAACTGCATAACATCAGCCATGTACTTGGGCAGATCAGTGACCATAATGTAAAAGCCCCAATCATGACCAATTTGTGCGAAGACCAAAGCAATCATTGCAGGATTGGTGAGGATTTTTTTCCATGGTGTCGGTGGCAGGTCAGTCTTACGATCAATAGAACCCATTTCACGGATGAGATATTCTTTTTCAGATTGCTTGATGAAAGGATGAGAGCCTGGGTCACTGTAGCAGAGAACGGACTGGGGAAACAAAAAAAGAAAAACTCAATCAGACTTCGCTTTTTGTGAAGTTACCAAAAAAAAAACTTACAAATATTAGGAACCAAACAATTCCCATGCCACCAAAGAAGTAGAATGTGTAATCCCATTGGTATGCATGCAACAACAGTCCAGATATTGAATTACCCAATATGGTACCAACTTGTCCACCACCCAATACCAGGGCTCCCAATTTACTTCTTTCCTTCAACGGCACCCATGATGATAGAAGCACACTCAAAGCTGGAAATGTTGTTCCTTCGCCCAATCCCATCAATACACGCACAACAATCAAAGCAGTCGATCCTCCAAGTCGAATAGCTAATGGACTGAGACAAGTGAAGACAGCTGTCGATAATATTCCCAAACACAAAGTCCATTTTCCACCGAATTTTTCAGCCAACATTCCACCAGGAATATGAGTTATAATATAACCCCAGTAGAATGAAGATAAAATTAAACCCTGACGTGATTCAGACCAATCGTATTCACCTCCGAGATTCTGTAATGCGTTAGTTTAAGTTTTAACTGAGCTTTTGTTATAGTTTATGTAACTTACGGCATCTGGTGAGCCTCCTTCTATTGGATCAGCTAAACACGCACCATGAGGATCATTAGAATCTGTGTGATTTTTACTGACCACCAATTGTGTAATAGCTACTGAAAGGCAAATTCGCATCGTGTAGGCATTCAAAATTGCAAAGAAGCCCATGATAGACAAGATTACCCGCTGAGGTATGCAGAAAACTGAAAATAAATAAAAAATACAAATTATTTTTAAGTGTTACTGAGAAAAAGAAATATTGGGGATTATGTCCCCTTGAAATAATATTGCATCCTAATAATGGAAAAAAATCAGATCCTGACAGCTTAGTTGTGAGAATATAGTTCATTGTCTTTAAAAAATTATATCTTATACTACAGCTTAAATTTGGTGACAAAAAACAGTGTTTCACGAAAAAAAGAGTACGTATACGCCACAGTATTTATTTGCGTTTCTAAATAACTGTAGAAATTTCAGGCGTATCACATGCACCGCTATACAGTGTGCACTGTACATTTGTTTTTGATATAAACATTGCCAAGTTCGACCCCACCAAAACAACATTAAATTAAATTAAACAAAAATTTGGTGACAAAATTAATTGTAAAAAAAATTGTTGATAAAAATTTTTGAAAAAAAAAAACAATTTCTCAGGTCTGAACCAATAGGCGAAATAAATGGTCAAAAAGAATATGGAGTTATGTCTATGGCTCTAGTCTAGTTATTCTATGCATCTTTCAGATTTTGTTTGTATAAATGTTTTATCTATTTCCATCTAAGTCTGCTTGTATGGTAACTTGAAATTTTCAAAAAGTTTCCCAAACTTAGGTTTTTTTTCTATTGAATTCAACATTTTTTTTTAAATTCATTTCAATTTATCCAAATCCACCTATTTGATCAATTAATTTGACAGCTGTCAAGCTTGAATGTCATCAGCCTGTCTCACTGATATTTATGCCCCGCAGGGTTACTTCAAAAATGGCTTTTTAGACTTCAAAAGTTAAAAACTTCGATACATAACGGATTGAAAACTGTTGAAAACCATAAAAAAAAAGTTTTTAATCTCCTAGAATTCAATGTATATTTTCCTTTATGAAAAAAATTAAATTTTATTTTTACAAATAAAAATAAATTAACTAAACTAAAAAACCGTAATTTCTAAAAATCTGAAGGGTTTATACCTTACCTTTCAGCTTGAAGATTGCCAATTTTCAATTTTTTGGACTGTCACTATGGACAGAATAAACTTTTGAACGAAAAAATCTCCAAAAGTCTAAACTCATGCTCCTGGGAGCATGCAATTTTCAAAATTAGGAACACCCTAACACATAAATTATGTATGCAATAAACGAATTGAATTTGCCAAAACAATCGGTAAATTCCCAGAAAAAAAAGTGTTTACGCTGAGTTACAAAAAATTTAAATATTTCATCAATTTTACTTGTTATTAAAAGTACTTAGAACAGTTTAGAGTTGGTTGAAATATTTTATTTTACCTTAAAGGCTTACAAGTATATTCCTTATTTTTTCCTCAATATGCTCAACTCAAAAAATAAGGTCTTTATTTCTTATAAATGTGCATTTATTTAATTTTTTTGTTATTGAACTAAGCGAACTTTTGTGAAAACCACAATAAAAATGAGAATTTTGACCTCAACGATAAATCGTTTTTTCTGAGTTAGAAATAATCACAAGTACGTGCATTTCAGTCATGAATTTTGTTTCAGTAAAAATTTATTGTTAAACTGAGCCATACTTAAAAATTTTTTTTTTAGTAACAAATAACAAAATCTTATTGATAAGCTTATTTTTTTTTTCTTTTACGGAGATTTATTTTTTGTAATAATTTTCTGTAAAACATTTGTGTGAAAATAAACTAATTATAGAAACAATGAAAAATAAAGCAACTGCTTGGACATATTTTCAACACTGCAAAATTCATTTAACGAATGTTTATTTACGTCTTTATTTGATTGTTTATGCACATTATTTTATTTTGTTTATCTATAATCTTTACGGTTTCAACTTGATTTCAGTGAAATAAATGTGCTATCATACAGCTCTATTATTATAGCTTGTCAGATAACAGATAATTGAATTATGATTACAGTGATTAAATTGATTGATTTAAAAAGAGCTTGATAGCAGTCAAAAAAAAATACATATTGTATATTGCAAAATAAACAAGTCCATAGCTTTGTTACAGTTCGGTGTATTGAAACATTGCGTTATAGTAATCGAGAAATGCATGACATTTTCGAAGTGTCTATTGTATAAAAATGTTCTGCAACTAAAAACGATTAAGAGTCCCCAAGGGAACTAATTTAAAAGAAGATCTGAAACCCCCGTTTAAGAAATTCTCAATCAAATTATTTGTAGTGGAAAATTTAGAACTTATATTCAAATCTACAGAAAAAGAATGATGGCGCCAGTTTTTGAAACGATTGAATTTTTATGTGGTGAATTTCATCGGTTTGGTTTGGCATTTGGCACGTGTTATGTGTGGACATATAATGTTTTCAAATTTGTTTAAGACATTTTATTGACATAGCTACAACAGGTAGATAACAGATAATTGAATTATGATTACAGTGATTAAATTGATTGATTTAAAAAGAGCTTGATAGCAGTCAAAAAAAATACATATTGTATATTGCAAAATAAACAAGTCCATAGCTTTGTTACAGTTCGGTGTATTGAAACATTGCGTTATAGTAATCGAGAAATGCATGACATTTTCGAAGTGTCTATTGTATAAAAATGTTCTGCAACTAAAAACGATTAAGAGTCCCCAAGGGAACTAATTTAAAAGAAGATCTGAAACCCCCGTTTAAGAAATTCTCAATCAAATTATTTGTAGTGGAAAATTTAGAACTTATATTCAAATCTACAGAAAAAGAATGATGGCGCCAGTTTTTGAAACGATTGAATTTTTATGTGGTGAATTTCATCGGTTTGGTTTGGCATTTGGCACGTGTTATGTGTGGACATATAATGTTTTCAAATTTGTTTAAGACATTTTATTGACATAGCTACAACAGGTAGATAATTCTAAATTTTATGCCTATTTCCAAAAAAATTATAGACTAATAGGAATTTGGTCTTAATCTATTTTAAAACACTACCAGACTTTACCATTTGATATTTATACAACCGGAAAAATTTGCACTAATTAAAGCAATTGTTTGAAAAATTAGTAGATAAACAAAATAAAGTTTGATGAACATTGCGGTAAATAAACATTCTTGTATAAAAATGTTAGAAGGGTATTAATATTCATATAGAAGATAAGACAATATGTATCGATGTATCTGTGTTGTAATGTAAGTATAGGTACAATTATCATGGCACGCGTATATTTTGCAATTTATTTTTTGTTCTAAACCCAGAACAATTTTATTTCACGTGATTGCTGAATCAAGTTATAATAAAACAACTATTATAATTACTTTAGTGCGAAATAGATTTTTTAATTCATATATGCCAGGGAAGGGCAAGGAGATTTTTTCTGGTGGGTTGAAAAATTGTCGAAAAAAACATCAAAACAATTTTTTTTGCGACGCATAGTTTCATCGCATATCGAGTTGAAAGATAAAAATTGGTTTTTCGTTTTATGCAATACGCAATACTTTTTGGTGCGTACAGCTGATTTTGTCAAACTTGCAAGGGGGATTTAAAAATAAGTTTGTAGTAGGACAAGACTGAGCCGAGACTTAATCTTTCGGGAGCGAGTCGAGACTAAGACGGAACTGAAAATTTTTGAAAATTTATTTTTGAGAAACTTTTTACTGAAACAACTTAATCAAAAAAAAATAAGAGAATATATTTTGGCTTAAAGAAAAGGTTTTGTCTAGCTCGACGCAAGCTAAGACTTGGTGCATCTTATGCATTTCATTTTAGTATTTCGGTATTTTCAATTTTAAGTAAATTTTCAGACTTATATTTTATATGAAAGACCGTGTTAGTTTTAAGTAGCATATTGTAATGTACATAATGAAGTACAGCGTTGTTTTATTATACTCGTACCTAAGTACAAATAATTTATAAAATTTTAAACTTTGAATAATTTATGGCACAAATATTAAATCGGCAGTGTTCAGCACATTATAAACCCATTGGTCAAGTTAATTGAAGTTCTAAGACCTGGTGGGTGATACCTGCATATTCCATGCTTAAACCAGAGTTGTACCACAGCTAATCCTCCGAAATTGGTAAGTTCAAAGTTGAACCACGTCTAACCCAAGTGTACAACTGACTATTAGTTTTAAAAGTCTAGGTCAGCATCAATTCTAGTTATACATAAATAATTTGAAAAACAATTGTGAGCTTTCAAAAAAGTATTGTATCTGGGTCCTGGAACATACATATATCACATACAATGTGTGTGATTTAAAAAAGGCGCCAGTTGACTGCGGTTACATTAAAAAAATTTTAACAATCACATATTTTTATAAATTAAAAATGGAAGCCAACTCTTTTAAAACTGATACCTAGAACTCCCTTATTGTACGTAGATCAATGCATTCGAATATTATTTGGTATTTAAAAGCTATTTCCATATTTCATTAAAACTTTCACAAGTGTATCACACCCTCAAACCCTAAATACAAAATTCCCCGAAGAAAACAAAACAAGAATACGAATAATAAAAAAAAAACACTAACAATTTGCAAATAAAATAAGGTTTCACAAGTTTAATTGAATTATTTTTTTTACTGCAAACACATGTTTTATTGTTTGCGGATGGATTGCGGGTGTTTATATTGTCAAGGTTAGGTAATCGGAAATAATTATTTTACGCTCGTAAAAGGCATATATTTAACAAAAAGTTATTATTATTGCTGTCAGTTAAATCTAGTAAACCACAGATTATTTACAGTGAAGATTTTAACACTTTGAGGTAAAGTGTTATCTGCCGCTTTAAGCTTTGTTTTTGTATATCAACGTATTCTTAAGGTCAAGTATTGTCTTCATAAAATTGAGGATATTACATAATGTCATTTTCGAAAATCTAACTGTCACACACATCCGAACGTCATTTTTTGCCAAAATCCTTCTTTTTATCACTTTTGACAAGTTATCGAAAAAAAGAGAAGGAACTTTTAGGTGCGTTTGGTTACTTGTTTCTTTTTTTTCCGGACTTGCACAAATTTTCAAAATTTACTGTCAAAATTTACAAGAATGTATACATAGTTTAATTAAACTAAGGTTTTCGACGAAATAAAAAATATTCCAGACATTTATCTCCTTTGGAAACATTCAAATTAAGGCGTCATAGATTTTTATTCAAACAAAGAGAACATGGTGTACGTATCTACCAAGAATAATGTATCAGCAATAAGGTGCGACACAATCATTGATCTTATTAACAATCACTTTATTTATTCTGCCAATATAGTGACAAGAAAACCTATAGTAGGATAAAACCAGTCAGTTTACACCTGATTGATGGAAAGAAATGTTGATCTGTGGAGACACGACTCTTACCACAAATTAAACTAATAAAATATTGATTGATTGGTTAATGATAAAAACAACTGCAAATATGTACAAACAGTTGATAGTTCATTAACCAATAGAGTACATAACATCTATGCGCTATGGTCAATCGAAACACGTCATCATTCCTTGGAATAATTTTAATTCAGTTATTATTTTTGAACATAGTAAATTGATATTATATATTAAATATAATCTAGCACAAATGTAATGCTTGAGAGATTTTAAGAAATGCCAATCTAGTGAGTCATTTTATTCAAGTTTATTTCTTAGACAATCAGTTATTTTATGAGAACTGGATATATGAGATACATTATGTGTTTTTCAACGACATCATTGCAACGCGATGCACATGAGAAACCTATTATTCATTTGAAAATGTGTTAATTTATTTACAAAAACATTTGATTGGAATTTGTTCTTTAATTACAATTTTAAATTTAAAAAATTAATAATTTGGCATCTTTTTTCAATAAAAGTGTAAAAAACTGTCAAAACAGTAAAATCAGAGAGAAGAGACATCTCGTTACAATTTTTTTTGATTTAAAAAACATTTTGTACAAAATTCTACAATTTGTACAAAAAGGGATCGGAAATTGAACCTCTAAGCACCATTGCTTCAAAATCAAATTTTTTTAAACTCAAAATTGACAAATTTATACAAATATAAACTCTAATAAAATGCCCACTTAAATGATTGTCTTTTTTAATAAAAGTAAAGCATGGGATTTATGTATTCCACAACAACAACTTTAAATTGCGATAACCTTTAAAATAAAATAGAGTTTATATTAAACGCTTCAAAAGCCTTGAATAAGCTTAAGTCAAAACTCTAAAAAAATAAAGTTTCAAAGTAATAAAACAAGTGTTTTTTTTTAAGGAAAAACAATTATTTGAAACAGACAAAAAAGTAGTTGTAATTGAATGTGATTAGTTATGCTAATCGTATCAAGATATAGAAATGATATAATAATTCTATCGCTCTACTTAAAAAAACAACATATCAATAAAAGTTACAACTTATAGAACATCAATTCCAAACAAAAAGTACCTTATTAGCCTCTATTAAATTCTAAATAAATGATAAATCTTTGTAAATAATATAATGCCTTAATGAATAAAGGTTTGAAAGATTACAGTACTTTTGAAAATAATAATAAAAAAATAAGGAAGATAAATTGCTTGTTATTTGTCAACTTTTTTGTTCGATTTACAAGTTTTTTTTTTCATATTTAAATGATTTTATCTTTTATGTGATAAAAGATAAAATTGTTTTAGCTAATTATTTATTAAACAATCTTTTCAGTTATTTTTATACATTTGTTTTAATATTATTTCAATTTTTCAACTAGTATGTAAATGAGGTTTAATTTGATAACGATATACTCAAGCGGGTATCTACTTAAAATAAGGATGATATGGAATATTAAATTTTGGCCAAGGCGTCATTTGCACAAGGTTTGGCAAAAGGCTAGATCGTGTAGGTTTATCTTAAACAATGTAAAAAATGGAAAGTTTTCTTAAAATAGAAAAATAATTAATTACCAAGCAACGGTAAGATTTATAATTAATTTTTTTTTTTAATTTAAATGCAAAATTTTTGTTCAAACCGATTATTTTTTCAATACTTTACATTACTTAACGCAAATTTTGACAGTTTTCAATGTTTGACTTTAAATTGATATGAACATTGAAAACAAAAATCTTACTTAACAAAAATTTTGAACAAAATTTTTTTTTTCATAATTTTGAATTTGAAAATTAATTTTTCAAAAACCATGAAGCATTTTGATTTAAAAAGCAATTTCAAAAATAGAGTTATTTTGACTTTAAAAGGAGCTATATGGCATTGTAAGTTTTTCTGTTGTTCCTTAATGTTTATTTTTCTCATTTTGAGTGCGTTTTTTTAGAAACCTAAACTAGGGGAACTAAAGACCTCATTTTCTATAATTTTTTTAGTGGCTTAGTTTAAACTACAACCACTAGAATTTTCCATACCTTATACGATTTGTATAAAGAATGATTAATTCTCTATTTGTAGATAAGGTACGAGTATGTACATTGTACATATATTAAATGCACCCAAAAAGACTGTTAAAATCCTTGGGACCACAGAACTTCCAATTTAAAAAAAAATAAACAATGTTGCTGAAAAAAAAACTCAAATTCATTTTAATATTTCGATCGTTTATTGTAAAATATATACAATGATTACTTAGTACTAAACTACTAACATAGATTTAGAAAAAAAATTCAACTCCTACAATTACTAATTTCTGATTCACTATAGGAATTCAGAAATGTTTTTAATTTTACTGTTTGCAAAACAACAAAATGCCTGTTTGTTTATTGTTTATTTGTTTTCATAACCAAAGTCGAAGATGCAATAACAAATTCTGCATACCTACGAGTTGTTATTTTTTTATTTTTTTAGTGATAAAATTAAAGTTCTAAGAATCATTCCTAAATTTTTATTAAATGACATAACATTTAAAAAATTTATTTGTCATACTCTCAAAAAATTCTTAAACCATCTTATCACTTAATTGCTACAAAAAAATACACGAGATGTGATGTGCTGAGTGAGGGTCTAGTAAAAAAAAACAGAAACTAATATTTTTGAAAATTAATTAATTGCACGTATGTTACGGTATTTATACAAAATCTATTTATTTGATTAATTTCGCAATGTCAATTATGCAAACAAATTAGATTTAAAAATTGCAGTTAAATTGTAATTATTTCACTGTAGGTTAAGGTTATAGTCTCGTTGAGATGTTGGTAAATCGAAATGTTTCCACCGCTTAAAAAGATTAAAGGCTGGTCTAGAAACCATATGACAACGATTGATATATTATTGGAAAGGTAAAATAAAGTAGATACAAAATTAACAGAGTAGTTGCTTTAAAATAGCTGTATGAAGAAAACAATGAAATCCAAATTGTCTTAGGATGTATACTTTTAAGCAAAACATAAGGAAATAAAAAAATAAGAGAATTTGGACCAACGATTTGAATCTACTTACTTACTTAGGTCCTTGGATTTATTATATCCGTTGATTTTCCAGAAACCTTGATTTTTTTTAATTCCCATATTGGTTAAACGTTTTAAAAAAATAATCCAATTCCATAATAATTCAATTCATTTAATCCAAACTTTAATCTTGTTTTTAGATCTTACGTTAGATTGTTATGCGCTTGGATTAGGCGTTAATTTTAATCCAAGACTGAATAATATGGCGGTAAATGTAAATTCCAGTGGAATAGACCGGACTAAATAACTTCATATACGTACAATAAAAAAAAAATTAAACTGATATCATGCATATCACGTTTCTAACTTTACTTGGTTAACATTCATTGAAACCAAATTGCTGTTTTTTTAGTGCATTAAAGTTAAATATTTAGGAAATTTTTAAGGTACAATTTAATTGGCGTAGTCTGCCAAATAATATATTTTTTAACACAAAATAAAACAAAGAATGCTTTATAAATTGGCAAGGTTTTTATTGTACTGTAAATAACAATATTAACCTTTGGTCAAAGAAAGACCTTGATTTTTTTTTCAATTAAAAGCTATCAAATAGTTTTTTGACATAAAGATTTGCCTGATTTTTTTAAGAGCTAAGGTAAAGAGTTTTCTACAATTTTTGATTGTGATTTTTTTTTTGTTGACTTTTTAAGCTAGACAGTAAATGCTTTCGTTTTTTAATCCTTTGCTAGAAGTAAAAAACAAGTGTCCAAACATTGCTTATAAAATATACATACATTAGTACCAAATTTTATCAATTAACAATCAACAAAGTTTTACTTTATTAAACCATAAAACTCTAGTTTTTGTTTAGTTTTTAAATTAAGATATATGTATATCTTAAAAACCTGAGTTAATAATATAATTCTGAGTGATTGGAAAAGTTAATTTAGTTTTAGTTTTTCAAAAAAGGAAAATCCCATTTCCAATATTTTTCGTTTTCAAAATAAATAATTTTTTTTGTCATCCTTTTTCAAGCAATAAATATGTTTGTTCTTGTTTTTACTGAGGTATTTTTTTATGATTATAAAGCTAAATTTTGGACTTGGTATCAACAAATATTATAAACGGCTCAATAAAAAAAAAAAAACGATGAAAAAATCAGACAGACATATCAAGTATTCTTTATTTGGTAAATCTTTTCGTAATCGATTTTTTTTTTGTTGATGTTCGTTCATAGATACCACATTCTGAATTTAAATTTCAATAAAGGTATTCATGCAAAGGCGTAAAGATGTCATAAAACATAATAAAGCCAGAATAAATTGAGTACAGGCGTAGGTGTCATATCATAAAACTTTTTTCTTTTTTCGTTTTTTAAGAATTTATATTGACAGATAGATACCTGAACGATAATTTTTATAGTTTGACTCTAGCTTTTTGTGGCTTTTAAAAGATAACTGATAATAAATTTGACGTATACGTACAAGCGTTCTTCGCAGAGTTAGCTATTTGCTTTAAAAACACGTAGTAAAATGATTTTCATTTGCAACTATTTTTAACAGAACTTGAAACAAATTACTATCTAATTTCAAAAAATTGAAAGATTTGAACTGTCAAAAAACAACAAAAACTCTTATACGTCGTTTTAGGTAAATAAATAATTTAGGGCTTGTTTTACAATCTCTAAATTCCAAGTAACGTTGATTATACAGACAACACCTTTACTTTTGACGCAGAACTTAATATTGAAAACATCATTTAAAATTATACATATACCTATAACATTTATAGATTCAAGAGTTTTCAATAGAATATGAATAATAGACTTTTTGCGTACTTTTTATCGTTTTTATTATGCTTATTATCTTTGGTGTTCTTTATGATTTTTCAAAAGTTGAGATGAGGACTGTCGGCAAAGTCATACATATATTTTCATAATTATTAAATTATTATCTTTATTTTATCTTATCATGTGATAAGTTTATAATTCTTTTAGTAAATCGCGCATTAAAGCACAATCAGATAAATAGCTTGTTTGAAGTCTACTTTTTTATTTATTTATTCAAGGTTATAATATAATTTAATTACTGATATTGTTGGTTACAGTTTAAAAATTTGCAAATGCAGAAATTGCTTTGTCTAGCTGAAAATTTGGTGTATTTGTCTTTTTATTTCCTTGATAATTGATTGCTTATTTTCTTATTATTCATTGTTTTGATAAATATTATGTTTGTTGATAATTTGTACATATTTATTTTCTGTCTGATCTGAGTTATTTTTATTACTTTTTGCTAGCAAATTTTGTATCATCTGTGTAGAATCAATTGAATAAATAATATCATCATAAACCATCTTGTCTTCTTTAAGCCTTAAGACCACGCAATAAATAAAATTGAAGAGGTGAAGTGAAGAAGGGGTTAAGTGACGTTTTTATGGTTTTGAGAGTTTTTCGATTAGAACTTTTTTTGAGCTGCAAATTGAAACTTTCTGATGAGGAAGAAAAATAAAACACAAAACAATCTTTTAAAACATAAGTACTTCATTTAATAATACTGACTTTAAGCTACATATTTTTGACATTTCTGCTAAAAAAAATCGAAAATGTCATTAACCCCTCCTTCATTTCAACGCTTCAATTGTAAACTGAATAGGACTTTTTTTTAAATAGTTCTAATGGCCAGTTGCACCAAATTTTTTTAATTGACGTACATAATGAATGCTATTTTAAGAATTAAAAGCTTGTTAAATTTTTTCAAGCGACTCACTCTGGCTATAAGTTTTATACTTAGCTGATTTATTTCAGTAGAGTATATAGTTTGTATTAATTAACAATATGCATTCACGAAATTCAAAGTCTTCACTTTGATGAAATTGGAATTTGTTTTTATTTATTTATAAAAGCAAATACATATGTATACACATACTGTGTTCTGTATTGCAGTATATTTATATAAATAGAAATAATTTTGTGATTGAAATAAGAATAATTCAAAAATTTAAATAAATATGAACAAACAATAATCCTTCCTTAAAAAAACCGATGTTTGTTTTCTTTGAGATTTTGCATCTGGCAAATTCATCAAATTAAGGGTTGTCACTTTATGACATTGACAGATTCGAGTAAAATTTCTTATTGCAAATTATTTTTGTTCAACGTTTTATGTTTGTTTTTTAGGTTTTGATCAGATCAATCCTTGAAATCTGAGATAGTTGAATTGAATATCGCATAAGATTTATTCCAAACAATAAATTGCACTTTTCTACAATAGTAATTAATTTATTATAAAATATTTAAGGTTTTAAGAAATACCCCAAAGATATTAAAGAAATTTATTAACTTGCTTAAATTTGTTTTTTTTTTTATATTTGGCGCGCACTAGAGGTGATTTTATGTACCCTTTATATGTATATCAGAGACACAGTGCGTGCAAGGGTATTCCACATTCGCGTAGTACGGCTAAAAAACGAATCCCTGTACTTAACTGTACGACCGATGTTGGGTTTAAGAGTAAACTGATGAGCATTCCTGGAAGCGCGAGTATTACGGTTGAATTGTTTAAGGGGAGGAATCCAACTGGCTATTTACTTACCGTAAAAGTATCGATAAAAGAGTGAGAGACAGGAAACGCTACGCCGGTGTTCAAATGATGTAAAAGTATCGATGATGTTCCTGTCTTCGATCATTTTGATGGCTCGTATGCTTTCCAAGAGTCTTAAGTAAGTTGCTGGAGCACCAGCCCAAATATGGGGGTTATACTTAAGCTTTGGAAGTATATATGTAACTTTTATAGATAATAGCCAGATCATAAGGGGAAAAGAATTTCTTGCATCTCCAAAGGAAACCTAAACATCTTCCGGCATTTTTGTCGATGTTAAGTATGTGATCATTCCACAAAAGATGGTTTATGATACACATACCTAAAATCACGTTTGATTTAAATGGACAAGCATGTTAGGAAGAAAAAAGTTTGAAAGTACATTTATCTTAAATCTTATATTTCTAAAATTTCAAGTCCAAACATCATCCGGGTTTCAGTGTTTGACTTAAAATTGATTAAGTTAAGTTAAGTTGACAAAATAATCAAATTGAAGCAAATATATCACACATATCTAAAGTACACACGTTTCCATTTCCTAATTTAAATTTTTAAAACAAGCTTTATGTTCTACAGTATTTTACGGATATAAAAACAAAATGTAAAAATAAGCGGGAAATTCAATCAAAAATGAAACAAACGCTTTTTCCCTCAATTTTTCTTTAAAATTAAATTTTTAAGTTTTAGCGAGTATGTTGCCGATACGAACAAAAAATACCAAGCTAAAATAACACAATGAAATATTAAACGTTTTCCTTTGGGTTCTGCAGTGTTCTGTTCCATGATCTTTTTCTATCAATATATATGAAATTGAAAAAGTCTTCACTTTGTATCCTTACAATTGATTGCAAACATGTTCGATAAATTTTGAAGTTGGAGAGATAAATCAAAACACACGCTTTTTTGTTAGTTGTTGTTTCTTTGGTAACATCAAAACAATCAATTTTCTGCTTAATTTTGCTAATATTAATGTTTCGTCTGTTGAAATCTTCCCTCTCTGTTCCAAAAAATTAATTGAACAATATTAAGCATGTGTAAAAAAAGTTGAGACTGTTTAAAAAAAAAAGTACTAGAATGCAATTTTATTTTATCTCTTGAACTAGGATTGGAAAACAAATTTTTTTCAAATGTCTTATACGCGTATTATACTGTTAATAAATAATTATGAATATTTAGTTAAAGCGGAATGAACTGGATACCTTCCGAATATTCAACTGATTTTTAATGAATTGATTTTAATTTTGATTATATTTATTAGCAGCCTAAATGTCAACATCTTTTTTTAGCCCATTCAAAAATTAAATTGATGTGTATAATAGAGATATCAAATAATGTCAGTTGTTGATGAAACAAATTAGGTTCTCAAATTTTTTCTATTTAAGAGTACTTAGATAAATACATACTCGCAATTCAAATTGACGAGACCGTGGAAAGATCAAGGTTAGGTCTGAGTTGAATAAGCCCAATTATCAACTTTAAGAATGACGTAAAAAATTAATGACTCATAATTTCTTGTTAATATTTTTTTGTCTTATAAACAAATGTAACAATTTGTTATTGTTTTTTTTTTTAATTTATTTACTACATTTGTGTGAATTATTGATGGGAAATTTTTTTTGATAAAAAATTCCTTTGTGTACGAAAAATTATTAAATTTGAATTTTTTTATACTTGCAAAAAATGATTAACGTTTTTTTTTAAATTTAAATAATCTTTATGAAATTAATTGCTCGCTGAACTCATTTTTGACAAAAAAAAATAAAAATATAAAAGTTGTAATTAATACCACTTAACAATTTTTAAAGCTTGAGATGATGTTTAAATTGGTATTGAAGTTTGCAAACAAAATATTTACACATAAGAATATATGAGTGCCCAATTTATATGTTATTTACCAGTTGAATACTGGTAAAATCCAGTTTTGGAGAAATATGAAGAGCAAATTATATCATGGGTAGTACAATTTTTTTTTGTTCACATATAACTAATCGAGATGATACCTAAATCTGTGATACATATGTATGTACATACATGAATGTAATGTATCAAGGCCATAAGCAGAGAATAAGGCCAATTAAAGCGTTGGGTCAAAGACACTTCTTGAATATTGATTATTTCTTGACAAGAATATAATTCTTCACGTCAAAAAAAAAAAATTGGACAAAATGACAGCGTGACAATCTAAGCTGGGATTGTCATGTACAAAGAAGATAGCCTCAGATTCTAGTTCAAAAAGCAAAAAAGGCAGCTTCAAAAACGGAAGAAAACCAGTCTCAAAAACTCATTGATCAAAGCAGCAACAATTGTGTTATGGGCCTCAGACATGAAACAATCCAAAACCGAGGGCCTCCCGACACGATGTTTTCAGAGGTTAACCGAACAATAAATTTCATAAATTGACTTTTTTTTGTAGAGACTAAAATCTTTAAAATAATAAACTATGTAATTTTAGCTCTATTTCAGGATTTGATCCCATCGAATTTTTTTTTCGATTTGCTTAAAGTAAATAAAACTGTATTATCGATAACTGAACTTCCTTACCGTTTCGCCTGAATATCATTTGTAGTTTGCTCAGTTCTTTCAGGGAATCAGAAACATTTGATATAGAAACACTTTGGTTGAGTATCTAAAGGCTTTTTTTTTTTGGATTCACCTTAAAATGGCTATGAAAGGAATTATTCATAATAGGTGTCTTACCTTGATGTGGGCAAGTACATTTAAGAAGATGAAAACTAAAATCTAGAACTTTCATCTTCGCATGATATCTCCTGAGAGTATATTTACTCCCAGAATAGTTACGCATCCAAAATCATTTTAGTTTTTTTTCAATCATCTCGATTTGGCCACTTCTTAGCGTCGTAGTTGCATTACTTCACTATAACTTACACTTTTGGGAATGCCAATCAGTTTATCCCTGAGTCGAACTTCGAAAGTACTGTTAAATATTACAGATTCAATTTCTTTCAATTTCAATTGCCCCCCATATTGATGCGCAGATATTAAAATTTCTCAACGATTTTTCTAAACGCTTAAGTGTGCATAAAATTTGTAAGAGTACATATAATTTTAACTGAGTTCTTATAGTAGCTGCCTGGACTTTACGTTTTATTGCGCTTTCAAGTCTAAAGAATATACAATAAATTTAGCGAACTGCCCCCAAACAAAAAAACCAGCTTAAAACTTTGAAAAATATAATGTTTTTAAACTTTTAAGGCACTTAGCAAAGAGGGACCCGGAGACTTTTTTCTTTAAAGAGCTATAAGATGCAATGTCCTGGCTGTTAAAAAATTGTTCTATGTCAATCATACAAATGCATCAATCATGTTGCGAAGTCACAATTTTATATTGAGCGTTTTGAATAAACAACAACATAGTTTATGTGTCCTACCATAAATTGATTGGCTGGAATTACACGCTGTTTCAAGGAATCCAAGCCTATTATCATTTGCTTTTTTGTAAGTGGAGCTTT
The DNA here is from genome assembly GCA_958431115.1 of Syrphus vitripennis. NCBI lineage: Eukaryota > Metazoa > Arthropoda > Insecta > Diptera > Syrphidae > Syrphus > Syrphus vitripennis. The sequence goes on from OY288108.1 coordinate 125,920,470, forward strand.
GACATGGTATATTTATTTTAATTTAATAATTTGTCCGACCTCAGCCGAGAATCGAACCGTAGCACAAATGAACCGTTTCTTTTGAGTCCTGTGACAGACGGGGTAACACACCATTAGATACTTGGAATGTGGGATTGCTCAATGCCCAGCACAGTACGGTAATGTTTTATTGGAAAATAAGGATAGGTTAAGGTGAAGGGCACAGTGAAACCAATCCTACTGAAAATTTGGTTGCATCCCAAAATATAAGAAAAACGTAGAAAAAAGACGAGGAAAGGAAAAAGAAAAAGAAATGACAAAAGGCAAAAGGCAAAAGAAAAGAAAAGAAAAGAAAAGAAAAGAAAAGAAAAGAAAAGAAAAGAAAAGAAAAGAAAAGAAAAGAAAAGAAAAGAAAAGAAAAGAAAAGAAAAGAAAAGAAAAGAAAAGAAAAGAAAAGAAAAGAAAAGAAAAGAAAAGAAAAGAAAAGAAAAAAAAAAGGAATTGGAAAAGGAAAAGGAAAATGGAAAAGGAAACAGTGTGGTAGATAAAGCTATATATGCACAAACCTTATTTGTAGGTATTATAATTTTTTAAGGCTTGCTAAAGTATTTCCCGTTAGTTAAAATGCAGGATAACATCAAAATATAGAGTATCACATAGCAAAATATACTTAATTCATTGAATTGCATTCATTTCATCGTCATTTTTAAGTAAACAAGTTCGCAAAATTTATTGAAAATATATAGAGCCATACTTATTCGAGGCAAGTTATTTAAATTAATATTATTATGGTTTATTTTTTTTTAAGTTAAATGAGCTTCTATTAATTTATTAGAAGATTAAAAATTTTATCAAAAAGCCACTTCTTAAATGGCGATGGTTTTGAAATTGGAATTTAGAAAATTATAAATACTGTTTTCAAACCCACATCACATACTTATAGCTATATTATATATCTATATATGCATAAGGCGTTTCTCTTAAATAGTACTGGTACATATTCTGAATAATTATTATACAATTATCATAAATACAAGAATTTCTTCAAATCGGTTTTATGTGAATTGAATAAATTCTTCCCTTTTTTAAAAAAATTATTGTGACGTCATTAGCGAATAATCAAAAAATAAATCTGCTACATGCTTAACTCTTACTTCTTTTAGCACAACCTTAACTGGTCAAACATGTTACATTCGTATTTTTATTTAGCACAGCCCTACCAAACAGATTAATTAAAAGACCACAAACAAAGAAATCAATTCTGTGTTTGGGAGCAGTGGCTTTAAGCTTATGGTGATCGTTTTTTTTTATATGTAAATAAATTGATTTAAATTTAATCGATAGAGATATGGGCATGGGCAAAGCGCCTTAGAAACAATTCATGAAAACTTTAGACAATGGAGTTATACCGGCATTTAAAATTTAGTTAAAATTTCACGTGGAACTTATGCCTGTAGTTTGATTTTGTTGTAAGATCAAAACTGGTTCAAAATACAAGCCGGTCGGCGTGGCGCTTCATAGTAAAAGTTAAGTTGATTTTAGTTTTTAAGGCTTTGTGGTGTCAATTTGTTTTAGATAAAAAAAAGTCAAAAGTAAAATGAAACTTACATCTACTTAATCTTTCATATTTAGGAGGTCTAGCATGTACTCGCCGGCTGCCATCAACTTCAAATTGATGAACTGAAGTAGTTAAGCCTTGTATTGTTGGCAGTGTTTCGGCTTGATGGATAAGATTTTTATCTTCGCCTGGAGAATACTCTTTCACCATTTTGACACTTAAGACACAACAACTTCAAAAAAAAAAACCGGACAAATGTATCAATATTGAAGAAGAATATAACTTCTTCTATTCAACACTATATTTGATACGACTATTCCACGATACGACTTCGACTCAACTATAAACCGAAAATATTTTATTAAATTGCGATAGCCAGGCACACGGCTTGTGGTTGTGGTCATCGACAGCGATAAAAGAATTATAAAAGAAGATAAGCAAGTTCAAATTGTTTTAAGCCTTTATGTTGGCCACACCATGATCATCATCATCAACATCATCATCAGCAGTTATTGGTGTCTATAAATACTTTCGATTAGAATATAGTCAGGGAAATTAATGCCCAAAAGTTTTAAAATGGTTAAAGTTTAGCAAAGAAATTTTTTTAACAAAAGCTCACTTTTATTTTTGGGTATAAAGCTTTCTTATAACAAATATTTGTATGGGCTTTCATTTGAAGGTCCAAAAATCATGGTCAAAGCTTTTTTTTTGCGAATTGTTTATAAATCGTTATTTTATTATAACAGCTTTTTTGTTTTATTTTTGATTGATACTAATTTTCTATTGTGAAGAACTTCTTTTTTTTTTCTTATTTATTTTGAAACATAGAGTGCGTAAGTATCGAGGACATGAGTAGTTTTAGTTATTTTTTTTAAATTATTATGGACGAATTAATTTTTAAAATGGTGACTGTGGCGTATACGTACTTTTTTTTCTTACTTTTATAATTGATTTTTTTTCTGATTAATTAATTTATAAATATTATTTGTATGCTTCCGTTTGTTAATTGAACATTGTTGATTGATATGGGAAAATTATTTGTTTGATAATTTTGAAATTGCTCTTGACCTATAGGCCAAGAGAATGTATTAGTTTTATGTAGGAATCATTTAGTTTACTTTAACTCTTAATATTTTGGAATACTGTTTTTTTTACTTGGTTCGATGTAGCTTTGAACCCTCTAATTAATATTTACATGATCCAATACATTTACTCATAATTATTAGCAACTTCAGCAACTTCAAATCGATTCTTTGTGGATTATCAAATTGTTTCAAATAATACCTACGATTTTGAATGTTTTTTTTAGTGGTTCTTATTTTTGTTTGCATTGTGCACAATTTAGAAGACTAAAATTCTTAGAATGGTGACTATGGCACATTTTGTAAATCATTGAATAGCATTGGCATTTCGATTATAGGTCCATTTCTCAATAAAAAATATTTTTAGCACTTGTTTCCTATTAATTTTTGGGCAGAACAAGATTTTTTTTTTGCAACTAAAAAAAATATTTTCAAAACTATGATAATTAAAAATTGCTAAAACCAAAGAAGAAGGTAACAAAAAAATGATTTAAAAAAAATTTCAGTCATTTATCATGCCACTTTTAATGCCAAATTTAAAAATACAACAAAGAAATCGTGTTCTTCATATCTTTTGCTGGATGTAAGATTGTAAATATTGATATTTTGATTAGTTTAGCTAGTTTAAACATTTTATTAAATTTTAGCTTTCAAATCGCGGTTTACCCTTGGAAAAGTAGAAACAGTGGAAAATTTAACATATATTATTGTCGATAGGTTTGTGACTTTTCTATTTATTTTTTTTAATTTCATTTCAAAACAAAAATGAGCAAACATCCGCAAAATTTTTATGAATGAAAAAACTCATGAAAAAAATTTCGTCCTCAATTCTATCAGTAGAACAGAAAAAAAATTGAAACACAAATTCTTCGAAGGATTGTTTTTTCTGATTCATTATCCTTTTCGCTATAATCGACGCCGACGCCTTACCATTCCGTTAACATTTGTTTGAAGTGATCTAGAACCACAATTTCAAACGCAATTTAAATCAAATTAAGGTTATTTAAAAAATTCCTCAATGTTTGGAAAATTGTATGATTTTGAAGGACATTTTGGGATAATCATCAAACTGTTCAATTTCGTTCAATATCAGCAAAAGTATAAAAGTGTGTTTATGCAAACTTTTATATAAACTTATCATTTAAAAGAATTAGTCAAATTACGACGTTGCTTCCTAAATTAAATTCATAGTGAACTTGAAAGAAAACGAAGTCTACAACTCATCAGCTGGTTTATTTTATGCTTCAGACCATTTGATCAAATCAATTAATCAACTTATGTTGTCAGTGGAAATTCTCTAAAAGATGATTTGCGTTTACATTTCTATTAATAAATTTGTATTTTTCATCCATTTGCTTTAAACAGTAAACGTTACTCTAAAATACTATGCCCATATCATATACCCTTACTTTTATTATTTTTGAGTAACAAAGTCTCCTGATTGTTGTTCCGTTAAACAAAACTGTTTTGGCAATTTTTTTTTCTTTTCAAGAGCATGTGGTTTTGCCAAAAATATTTTTTTCAATTAGAACTGGTTTGCACTTATAAAGGTGATATCCAGAAAGATTATGAATTTTAATACTTAACCAATCATTATTTTTTAATTAAAACCAACACTTATGGTTTCCGTATCATTCCAATTAATAAAATAACATTAAATTTTAATGCTAGTTAAATCTTAAGAAAGGGACTGCTAAACTTTTATGTCAACATTAAATTAACGGCAGCTAAAAAAACACCTATGGAATGTTAAAACCCAAAATATTATTCCGTTTGTCTAATAATTATAATACACATCATATTCCCAAATGACACACTTGACTACCCGCCAAATATTTAATTACTTAATTTAAGATAGAGAACTTCACACCACACCACAATTTGTCGTTTTCATAAATCGATTAAAATTAGCAACAAACTTCATAAACTATAATTATCACTAAATAAATTAATGAGTTTATAAACAAATTAAACTTACATTTCGCTATGTTTTTCCCCCATGTTGGTTGTTCTGTCATACTATTTAATTTGTTAATAATATCACTTTGCAATTTTCTTTTCTTTTTGTTAAGTTTTTTTTTTTTGTCGTTCTTGAATTAATTTAAAGCACAGCTATTTCTTTCAAATTTGAATAAACTTGCAATTCCTCAACGGTCACCAAAAAAATGTGAAGGACATAACACAATGATTTTTTTTTAAATATTTTTTTTTGTACAATTCACACTAAGTCACTGACACTTGATTTTTGAACAAAAAAAAAAACGAACAAAAAACAAAATTAATTGAAATTTAGGCTACAGTTATAATTAGGTGTTCTTATTTGAATTTATTTAGCACTCTTTCCAGTTTGCAGGTGGTAAATCAAAATCGATACACGACAACGACGATCACACAAGGAATGATTAAATTAATTTCAATACAATTCACTTTATACTCATAAATATAAATGTCACTTAAGGGTTAACTCCACTGGCACTGACAGTTTTTTTTTCCAGTTTTTATTTATGTTTGCTCTGTTTGAAACTGTGACAACAGACAGTTAAATATATGGCGGAAAGATAGAAATTAAAGCACCTATCGGTATCGGTATAAGAGCGCACTTTTTGCACGTAAGAGATTTCACAGCTCAAACTAGAATAATTGATTTGTATATGTAGCAGCTAAAGCTGGAGCGTACAGCGTCTGTTCGCTTTGCTTACCAGAAAGTGAATGAATAATCCCAAGCGATCGTTGTTGTCTTGGTCTGGTCTGATCGGGCCATACCTGTGAACCTGTGATACTCTTTTTTTAAACCGTTTTTTTTTATATACAATTGCAGGTGTGCCTTAAAAGGCATTCATGTTAACAACAATAATTGTAGCTCTTTGCAATGTCCATGGCCTTAGGGGATTTACACAGTACTTTTTTTTTTAATTTTTTGCAAACAGGTAAACTCAAAGTTTTCGCGTGAACTACCTTTTCTCCAAAGCCGGAATTTCTAAACAGGGGTTGTGAATGTACATGTGCATAGATAAAGAGAGAGGTCGGTTGCAGTGTTTGGCAAACTACAGTTAAACTTAAAACCAAGCTATGATGATTGACATTTGACAGCATTCGTTTAGAAAAATGCAGTTTCAATCAATTTGAGCATTGATCTCGTATGTTTAAAGTTTTTGTTTTAAGATAAATATAATTTGCAAACGATGGGAGAAAAAAGACCAAAATAAAGTACCGGTATCACAAAAAAAAAATGAAACGTTATCATCATATCATAACCACCCAATGTGACAAGTCTCCACTACTCTACAAATATGAGACATGTTGATCAATACTCTGAGAGTGAATAGATATGTATGATACCAATATGATGTACCTGCGTTCAGTGTTGCCGCAAAATATACATATAATTGCTTTGTGTTATTGTTTTTTCCAATTTGGGTTTTATTTTTATTTACCTATAATTGAAATTTTTGAAAAAAAAAAAAAAAATGTTATGTACGTTTAGTTTTTTTTTTTTTGTATTTTAAAAATAATAACTTTCGGCGAATTTTCAATTTGAATAATTAAATTAATTAAGGTATTTATAGTCCAGTGACAAATTGCATCAACCTTTGAATGGTTGCCGCACTTTTTTGAATAAAAAATAAAAGAATAAAAATAATTTTATCGAAATTATAAAAGATTCATAACATACTATTTTGAATTGTTTGCCAAAAATGTTTGAAAATTTTGATATTAAATTGAGATTATACAATAAAAAAGCTCTCAAATAAAAATTTTATTTGCAATTGGTCAAACCGTTTATTGGAAAATCGAAATCACATTCCGGTTCTATGAGTGGTGTGAACCACTAATAACGATTTTTGAAAAATAGTTTTTGATCAAATAATTTTAATTGCTTCCAAGAACCCACAGAAAAAAATTCATCAAAATTGTTGGAGCCCTTTTTGTTTAGCGGTTATATAAAACAGGTATCTACAGTTATTTCTGGAGCTCAAAACATTTTAATTTAGTAAACGGAATTATATAAAAACGTAAAGTTACAAATTTGAAGAAAATCGTTTCACTGCATGTTCTGGTACAGACAGAAATAATTACGGGAACCTCTTTTTCGCGTTCTCTGTCATCGTTATCGGGACAGTCGCAAGTAAAAATATCACTTCTTAAGAATATAGGTAATATAGATAATCGGTATTATTGACAAAAAATCGATTCTGAGCTGTCACGGGTCAGATAAAGTCAGATTAAGCTTTCGGTTTTCAATTAACGCCTATTTTTTCTTTGAAATTCCGTCAAAAATAAGTTATAAAATTTTTCTTATTTATAGAAAATCAATAGCCAAAAATAAAAAAAATCTTCTATTCACTTCAAATGGAACGTGATAAATTCACTTCACCCCCTCAGATTAAGTTAGGGCGTCTAAGACTACTTTACATTTTCCTCTTGGGGTTCCTACTTCATACAGCTCGTTTAGGCTCAAACTAAGCGTTTAATGCCAGTTAAGAGGGAATTTATTTATGAAATAAAAGTATGTATACATTATATACCAGATACCAAAAAAAATATATTAAGATTTCTCAAGCGGCAACCCTATAATGAATGTCTGATAAATGTCTACAATTATATGAGTGTGATGTGTGAAGCAATGATACTTAGGTAAATAATGGATAAATCATAACAGCATCGCGGGGATCTTTTGGAAAAGTACTCGATATACTTATTTTATTTATTTACTTTGTTTATACTCGTAACAACATGTTGTTCTATATGATATAAAAAACTTTTATATTTATTTATATGCACGTACAATTTAGTCAATTTTTTGATAAAGTTAACAGATTTTTAGTTATTTTTTTTTTCAATCTCCCGATGGAGGAAGGTACGGGAATGTATAAATTGATTAGATAAATAATAAATATTAACAAATCAATGAATGAAATTGAGCGTGAACAATTCTTTGTAATTTAAGTTTACTTAAATTCATAAATAAATATTTAAATACGACATTAAAGTGTGTCGAGTTTGATTAGATACAATATATTAATCTTGAACCCAAATTATTTTCTTTTTTTTTTGACACAAAAAAATAATAAAAACAAACAAAGTAAAAATATAGACAAAAATCTAAAATATTAAAATAAATAAATATTCATTGGAATATTACGAACGTTGGTAAATACCTAATCGATAAACAACTAATATACATTTTGTTTTTTGATTAAATATTAAGGGTGCTCATACAACATCGTAAGTTTACCAATTGTATAAAATGGTAAGTTAACACCTCTTTAAAATTTGGTTATGTTGGTGAGATAGCCTCAGATTGAGGAGTTATTTTTAAATATAGAGCCTCCGCCAAACCAATGCTAAATTGGAATGTCACATTTGAAAATTACCTTTCATAACTGGCAAATAATTTCAATTTGTGACTTACAGAGCAGGGCTATATCTCTCTATACTCCAAAGTATTTAATTTATCATATTTCCGAACAGCTCCGTAACAATGACATTTGGTTAGTCTTAACCAAATATATCTATTTAATTTCCCGAAGCAAAATCCTTGGATTATTATAACCAATTTACATAAATAATTTATATATATAAAATAATTGACAGCTCTCTAACTAAATGGTAAACTTATCGAATGTTTTACTACATTTATTTTATCGTTCTGATTTTGATTTATTAGGAAAAGGGAGTTGTTACACCAAAATGAACCAGCATCATAAATTTGTAATTTCTCTATGACATAGAAAGAGAAAACAACAATGAGCTGTCAAATGAAGTTACCTCATTTGTGATGTAAACGTTTTTTCGTAATCTGCGAAATTACCTAATTTCTGCTATAATGAAAACGTAGTATAAGAAAAATTGTTTTTTTTTTTTGTACTATACGCAAGTTAAAAACTTCAGGAAATGAATTTAAATTTTATTTTTGCATCTATTTAACAAAAAATGTAAAGAACTTTTTATTAACATAATTTCAATTGTATTTTTTAAACCCAGCCGGAATTATCGAAAAAATGATCTCTGGACTTTAGGAAGCCAAGACAGAAAAATTTTAACAGTTCAGTCTTTCAATTTAATTTTTCGTCTCAGTCTTAAACAGTAGGTAATAGAGGAGCTAAGTGAGTTAACCACTTTTCTTTATTTAAACCAAATAAAGTTAAGTAAATTCTTGCTTGTAAAACATTAATGCTTAAAACTGTTTATACGGACTTGACTTACGAAAATGCTTCAGGTGTTGCTGAAGTTGCCCGCTCTGCTTGCAATTAGTATTACTTTATAGTCTTAGCCTTAAGTTCATTCTTTGAAAATCAAATAGAGCAAATGACCTCCTTCAGTTCTTACACCAAAAATTTGCATTATCCAATAAAATTGTTATATTCTTGTCGGCCTTGCTTTGAGACAGCAAATTGTTAACTTACAAATCAAAAAAAAAAAAATTCCACAGAGTTGAAATACCTCAATGCATAGTAATTTGCACAATATGCATGGTATACTTAACATTGCAATGAATACCGATTAAAATCATTTGCTCTGCACAAAATCCAATTTACTATATAAACATGACCACCTTGCTCTCCAGCAAATAAAAGTCTGACATAAACACACACGCCAACTCCAGATATATATGTAAGTCTCGATCACGAATTCATTTACCATTTGAAAAAGGCCGAGAGAAGCCAAAATTGTGTGGGAAAATTTTTTTCAACCGGATCGCAACTACAAATCAGCAAAGAAATTATTCGATGCGAACTGATTGCAAATCTTCGAATTTTAATTTTTTTTAGTTCCATAAATGCAATGAGTACAAGTAGGCTTCTACCTATCCTGGAATAAGAGAGATGACGTTTATGGCATCGTGATGTCTGCATAGTTTTGTATGATATACCAGGGCTGTACTATGCATGCATTTTGGAAGAAAGATAGGCGTATGGGAATGCGACTTTATAGAACATCGATATTTTGTAATCCAATTTGAAGAATGTTTACTAAAAACTAAAAATGGTAGTTTCGTGCTTTTAAACGAACACATCTATTGGGACATTATGACGTATTTTGGCATGTGTCAATTTGATGGAAAATGACATTATTCGAAAACGGTTATACGTCACTTACTTGGTCACATGAAATTGTTACAAATTTTCAAAATGTTCTGTAAAAAAAATTACATTTTTGAAAATACATGTTACCAAACAAACCTTAACGCAAAACAAACTTAACCCAATGCAACCCTGAACTTTGTTTTTGATGAAGTATGCATACAAATGTAATTATGGTAATTGATTACATGATCAGGTTTTTTTACACAACCTGATCAGGATGATACCTGAAATATGAGGAAAAACTCGTCACCAGAACAAATCGAATAGCAATTATTCAAACATAGGTATTACAGAAAAAAAAAAAACATTGCGGATTTTTTGTGAGTATGTTTTTATGGCCCCAGGTTTAATCAATAGATGGATTTTTAAGTATTTGTATGAGCTTCGCAAGGTGAAGCAAAGTTATACACCACATTGATGAGATGACCAACTTTGGCCAGGACTTCACTTGGGTAAGTTTCCATTGATGTGCAAAATGTATATGGATGACCATTTTTGTATCGTTGAATGGAAAATTCCTCCGAGTCTCGTTTGGATAGCAGTTACTATGATTTTGCAAGCGTTTCTTGCACTAGTTTATAGTAACACAATGTTGTCTTGTTTTGCTCAAGGCTTCGTTTTTCAGTCTAATGGAGATTACTTGATAATATTTGCATCTATAGCCATTGGCTACAGTTTAATTAAAAATTGCAGCCACACAGTCTAGCTTTGTTTATTGAATGATGAAGAATTATTTTTTTTTTTCTTGCATTTACTGCAATCATTTCGATAAACGTTTTGATGTCTTCTTTCCTGTGCAATTACGATCACGATATATTTTTTTATACATAAAGTCAATCAACTATCTGGGTGGTATAGTAGATAATAAAATTGGAGTTTATAGCACAATATTCATCATAGCAAAGGAAAATTATACCTATGTATACTTTGTGTGTTATTTAGAATACGATGCTTAATTGTTTACCTACCATAAAAAAAACTTTTTTTGTTGTATTTAAACTATCAAGAAAACAACTTCGAAATATAATTTTTTTCAGATTAACTGCCACATTATTCAGTCTTGGATTAAAATGAACTTTTAATCCAAAAACTAGTCCAGAATAATTTAAACTGAATTTATGCTATATTATTTATACTGCAATAATTGCATTTACTCCGAGGATCAAACCAAAAATGTGATAATTCAATCCAGATGTCAAACAAGCATAAAATGGGGGTGGCCCCGGTGCAGTGGAGATACTGCTTGACTGCTACGCTGGATGTGTGGGTTCGATCCCCAGTCTGTTGGAATCATTGGTGCGCAGTTATTTAAAAATGATGTGGCCGCTTAAGAGCCCTAATTTCTGACTTCTTCATGTCTCAATTACTCACTCAGCTGGTGTCAGAACTCAAAGTTTGCTAACTGCTTAGTTTTAAGTTTATAACCCGTGAATTGGCCTCCACCATAGTGTGATTAAACGCCACTGGGCTATTTTCTGGCCACAAATGTTGGAAAGTGATCAATAATTGGACCTACGTCCGAGTCAGTCGTGGCGGTCATATTCAAATCATAATGCCAAAAGATTAGCTTTCGAATAAAATCAATTTCATGTTAATTTTAAAACTTCATCTTTGTTTTATTCCATTTCAAAGCTCTACATATACCTCTAAAAAATTTAGTATAAAGCTGATGCGTTATTATCTGGTTGTTTAAAATTTTGCTCAATGACAATATTGTAAAACCTTACTATAATTTGAGATGTAAGTTCTCAGAAAAGTGAGTAAACATTTTGATCCCGCATTTTTATGAATGCAGCCTAATGAGTGTCCCAACTCCTATTATTCATTTCTAAACTAAATTATTCAATTTCTAAACTAAACCTCGTCTTTTCTTAAAGGAAACGTCATCAATCTAATTACAATAATTACAACTATCTATATGCAAATAAACAATCTTCAAAGCATAGCATTGAATAGTAAATTAAATGTTTGCATTACTCTTTCAATAGAAGTTTTCAAGGTCAAGTATCTTAAGAAGCCTCTTTTGCCGGCCTTAACTGTCTACCAGTGCCAAAATTAATCACTATATTTGAATTGAATAATGAATACTTATAGTAAGTAGTACATACATCATTGTATTAATGTGACACATTATCCATTGAGTACATTGCATACCTATTGGTATTTTTTTTTGTTAATTCTGTTGTGCTCTACCCACATTACAATGCGTACGCCGAGCCGCTTAAAGTTCAAAAGTAGTTCAACATTATATGTATACGACATAAAAAACAGCAACAAACAATAAATCAATTCAACAAAAAAGGTGAATGCAGTCAATTGATGTTGTATTACCAGACAGCGATGCTCCTCTCTAATCGTGTTTTTTTGTTTGTTCATTCGTTTTCTTATGCAGTAATAAATCAATCAATGCAATAAACAACATAAAAGGGTGAAAGTGCGTTAAAATGACAAGAAAAAAGTGCTAAACTAGCAAAGACCATACAAACTGACTTAACATGTGCAATTGTAACTGATTTGATTTAACGTTTAACAAATAAAATATGCGTGAATGCAAGTAAAGTGGGTATATACAATATATAGCAATATGGTGTATAATATTATGTCTGCCAACTTGTGCCCAATATGTGTGCAGAAATTGTAAAATTCTTCTTTAGCAATTTGAATAGCCTTAGGAAAGACAAGTTTTTTTTCCAAGTTTCAATAAAAACTTGTATGATTAATTTTCCACTCACTTCATGAAGACCTTTGTTGATTAAAAATCTAAGTCGATGTCAAATCGCACAAATAAGGAAACTGTTATAAAAGCGGTATTAAACCAAATCAAGAGTAGTTGGTAATTTAGGTGTCAGATTTTAGGTTGTGGTCTTATCATTTTTATTCAAGACCAAAGAATGTCTATACGCATTAAACATTTTTCATCCTTTAACAAATTAAATCAACCTTTTACAAATTGAGTTCGTCTGCTTATGAATTAAATTAATCTTTTCAAAAACTTAAAAACGAGCTATGAAAAATTTCAGTTTTTGCACAAAAGTGTGACCATATAGATAGATACCTACCATAAATAATTGTGCTTCAGAAAACAAAAATCGACCGTTATTCTCTTACTGTTAGCATAAAATAGAAAAAATATGTGTAAGTTAAGAAGTAGGAAAATAACAGTTATCTTTCTTAATGGATCTCACAAATAAGGGGAGTTTTTTTACAAAAATATCCATTAAAAAAAAAGTTGGCCGTTATTTTTTTAATTCTAGACATATGTATGTATTTGTTTTCAATTTTCTGCTGTAAGATAAAAACTATAGAATTTGTACACTATGTTCTCACTAGATCCCAAATGAGGTAATTACGAAACAAGCGTTCACATTCAAATTGAGGTAATTTCGTTTGACAGTTGACTGTAGTTTTTTTCTTCTGTATCATAGAGAAATTTCAAATTTATGAGGCTGGTTATCAATTCTAAATTTGTGATTGTCTGAATGCATTCACCTAATTTAGAAGTGTGAATTTGTATCGGAAATGAGTTAATTTCGGAGCTAATTTGGAAATGATCAATCAAATTATCTCATTTGGTCCAATGTTAACAGACTATCAGGTCCTCTCAGACCTGTTATGTCCGTGAGTTTCCCCATGGTACACCATGTTTCTCTCCAAATCTTCCCCATCGGACCTGATATCAATAATTATAATCCTCTTCTGCATAATAACAATGAAAAATTCCAGGAACTTTTGTTTCTTTTTTCTCTCTGCGTCGTTCTAAACAATTTCATATATGTATGTAGGTACCTATATAGGAGGCAAAATATTGGAAATATAAAAACTCACTGTAAAATAAATTTCCTCAGAAATTAAAAAAAACGGACTGATTATTTTCACAAAACTATGCGTGCCTGTTTCGAAAAAAAAGTGCAATAGAAGCGCCGCTGCGTCTTCTATTGCAGTACCCAACTCCCCTAAATATGCGTAGACAAAATGACAAATGATAAAAAATAATAACTATTTTAATCAAGAGTGTAATTTTTTTTCGGAATTTTCAGCTCAAGCGCAGTTCAATGGTTTCTAAAACATACATTACGACATTATATGAGCCTCTCGTTATTTCGTGTTATTTCGAGCTTTTGAACTTTAAATTTAAACAGAAACACTTCATATAATAATCATAATCAAAAATAAAACCTTTTTTGTTTTTTCAATTAATTTCCATCTGTTTATTAAAATCATGTAGGTATTGTTTTTAAATTTAACTGCCGGCTACTGGTGGCGGCGCCGGAACTGTTTTACTAATAAGATGTAAAATACGTCATCCAATGCGAACAGGTTAATGTGATTTCAAGTATTTCAGTGATATACATTTTTTTTTTGTTTCATTAAAAAAATACTGCAGTAAACATTCATTTCACGTAATCGGCTAAAAATGTCCTTGCCGAATGAACGCATTGTTTACGTGTACCATCAACCGGAAGTTAATTTGCAATAATATAAAGTTTATAAACCAAAGCACATGAATACTTTTAAAAAGTGCTTAACATTAGAAACATGCATAGCATACTCAAAACGTATGTACATAAATATATGAACATTCATTGTCAAATTTTTAAGTTTAAGTTCAAGATGATCATTGATCATTAATGAACGATCGATACAATAAATGAAATAGAAAGTGTGCTGCGGCTTAGCGTGGTGACAAATATAAAATATATTTTTAAATTTACGATATCATTTTTTTTAAGCATGCCTACGGGCGTTTGATTATTAGTTGATGATTTATGGGATAAACGTAATAAATTAATGACTATATTTAAGAACAAAACAAATTATAGGATAAGATTACCAAATTGATCTCCATAATGGTTATTAGACTTTAATTAGCTAATAAAAATGTTAAATCGATGTAGCTATCGATAAGCGAGATTAAAAAGTGATGAATTGGCACTAACTATTTCGGTGAAGTCTGGATATATTGTTAAAAAAAAGCACACATTTAATTTTGTGTGAAATTTATTCTTAATGAAAGAATGAGTTAAGAAAAAAGTAAACAATCCCTTTTTTCAAATTAATTATTTTATGGAAACTTTTTAGTGTTTATTATTATCGTGTTGAAAAACAAAAAAATTACTTTATTTATTCAACCTTAACCTTTTAATTTTGTGAGAAAAAGTATCTTAATTTTAACGTATGTTTGTTTATTATTTGATGAATTCTATATTAGGTATTGAAAACATAACTGTATCATCCCTACACGAGTATACATATTTTTAGATCCCAAGAACATATTATTTAATTGGGAAAAAGCAATGGCATGGCACTTTTATTATTTTGCATGAAATAAACGAAGTACAGTCTCAATATAGGGTGGTGCCTCTAATTCATAGACAATACTTGAGAACATAATTTATATAAGAGAAAAAAAGTTCTTCTAGATAAGGGTATTTACCCCCATTAATGCGTTAGGTGTATTCTATAAAATTGACTTAAAATATATTATTATTGTTTAAATATTATATGTAAATGCTCGAACTGGTTTTGGCTAATATTTATTTGACACATTTTTTTAACAATTTTTTTCTTAGCCACATTTTTTATTTTGACAATTCATTTTCTTACAATTTTTTTGCTTTTTTTTAAAATTCTTTGATACATTTGTTTTTTTTTCACAGTTTAATTATTGACTAATTTTAACTATAGGGAATTAAAAAAAATTTCCACCTCATAATTCCCTGACAACATTTTTTGACAGATTTTTGTTTTTTGAATCATTTGTTTCATAATTTTTTTTCAAACTTGTGGTAATTTTTTTTTGTCAATATACAACTAGAGACAACCAGTTTTGTATTATAAAATACAAAAAGTGCGTTAAATATTCTACACACAAACAGCTGTGTCAATATTGAAGCCGTTTACAAGAAATTTCAGATTTTTATAAACAATTTTTTTCAATTTTTCAATTTTTCAATTTCAATTTCAATTTTGTATAGTTCATCATCATAGTGAGAAAAGAGCGCATTTTTTTTTTATTATCAAAACAATTTTTCTGTCACAATAAAATTATCTGTAGAATAATGTCACTTTTGCATCGAGTTTCGAACATTTTAAGGCAATATAATTAGTGTTTGACATCGAAAATATTTATCAGATAATTAATTCATCATATTCTTAGGAATAATGCATACATATGCTGACTGTTCAACAACACAATCAGAAGATACTAAAATGAGTAGTAATTGAATATTAAATTGAAAAGTGAAAAATTGACTAAGAGCTGTTATTTTCAATCATCAGTTAAGCTATCAGAGAAATATATACAATAGCAACAGAAGCTAATTTTTGCGTTATCTGTAGAATAATAGCTATTCAAGCTATAAAGCAATTTAATTTAAACTAAAATTTTGAAAAAAAAATAAACTCCTCGTTTAATACAATTTTTTCTTAAAACATTTCTAGAAATCGTTTCCTAAAGTATTAGTAACGAATTAGAAAACACCCTGTAGGTATATACTCATAATTGTATCTTAATTTGTATAAGATATTGTACTTATATGATTATTTTGAGTTAAGAAAAGTTTATTTTAAGAAAATATTTTTATATACATAGGTAATCTAATATACATAGATAAAAATAATATTCCAAATTATGTATGGGTTCATGTTATATTCATTAAAGTAGTTTATAAACTATAAAAAATATAAATACATATATATTTTATTTAATCTTATTATGAAGCATGTTATATCTAAATATATTGCACTGTTCATAAAGAATTTAAATTACTCTATATCATTAGATTAGATCAACCAATAATTTTTTAAAGACTTTTCAAATCTACTACCTCCACCATGGAAGCTTAAGTTTCTACCACTGTTTTTAATTTTCGATTAAAATTTAAGCAAACAAAATTTCATCTTCCTTAACACCAAAACGAAAACAGATAAATTTCGGTATTTCGAATTGGTGAAGCGAGCTTTCATACATTTTTTTTAAATCTCATGATTATTTTGCTATTTCGTTGAAATCTTCATGAAGTCTTATCGCACCAATTCAAAAGCTCTGAGTTTTTCTGCCCAAATAAAATTAATTTTAGGTATAGTTATAATCAGAGAAAGTATTTTGTTGATCCTCCTATTTTAAATAGTGAAATTTTTATTTAATTTAATATTTAAAACTATATACTTTATTACTATGTTTATTTTTCCTTATGGACCATAATATCAGATTGCTTAGTTGCAAAAATTATACTTAATTTTTTTTAATAAAAAATATTAATTGAATTGAGTATAACGGACTTTAAGCTTCAACTTCAATAAATTCCAAAACAATAACCGTACGATGATAATGCCAATTAAATGAAACATCGATAAATATTTTGCAAATATAAACTGGCTTAATTCTGTCATAAAAGCCAGGTACACACATTAACTTTATGATAGCCACAATCCAATTCGTTTTGTATCGCGGTGAGATCAAGCCATTTCAAATAAGTGTAAAGGTATAGGGAAGTAAAGTTTTTTTTTACCAACGTCATTTACGACTTACATACGTCGGATCGCAATTCGCAAATAAGAATTGCGGAACTTGTAAAAGTTTGATCAAATTAACGTGGTAAAAAAAAAAGTTTGATCAAATTAACGTGGTAAAAAAAAAAAAAAACACTTAACATTTAACATTTAACAAAACTTCAAACAATGGATATTTTTAACTTTTCTTTTGCAAACTTCTTATTCAGGAATTTATGTAAATTTAAACAGTTACTATAAACCAGTTTATTTGTATGTATGTATTTGTATTTGTAATTTTTATGTTGAACTAATTAAAAATAAAATTGATTGATTTTAAAAGAATAAGAGCTGTTTATTTGTTTTTGTTTCAAGACTTGAACTTTCCGTTTTGTTGGAATTTTATATTAGAACAAGGTTAACTAAAAATGATCAGAAAAATCTATGCAAAAAAGTTTTAACTTTTTTTTTCTTTTATAGTAAAACTCTTGTTTATTTACTCAATAATTTAAATAAATCTACCAGTTTCTTATTTGCAAATGCAGTGAAGTAAGAGTCCTACTTACATATCTGCATAAAACTAAAGTATATTTATTTGAAAATCGATAATTACTTTTACTTTGGTGGTTCCCCAAAAGATTTTCAATAAAACATTTTAAAACAAATGTATGTTTATTTAATCAAGATTTACAAAATTCCCCTTTTGGGGACTGAAAATAAAATAAAAAATGTACAAGTGTGACCAATTTAATTGATTCTTTCATTTTTTACAAAAATACGAGATTATTTTTTACTTAACCGAAAAAATATGTATTTAATACATTTTTTATTTTTATCATTTAGTAATTTTTTTTGAAATCTTATATTTCTTTAAACATTGTTAATTTTGAAAAAAAAAAAAACAAATTTAACTGAAGTTGCTAGTAATATGGGATGATTGTTATGCCACTTTTTCAAATGCAATATCTACCGAGGTAATCGACCTTACACTTTAAATGCATAAAATTCAAAATGCTGAATAAATATTTTTTAATAGCAATGGTAAACAAGGTTTTTTATTACAAGAACCCAAATTAGCTTTTCCGAAAGTTTTGTGTGCTGTTCCAACACTTTCTGTGATTTTTTACGATCGCGACAGGTTTTGATGTAATCCCGTTTAAAGATTAAAAAACAAATGTTTTTATTTCGCTATTTTTAAGTTAGGTACTTAACAAATCGAGTTAATTTTGTTTTAACATATTTTCAAAGACTCCTAAAAGAACTCATCTTCTTCTTCAAAATGTTGCTTAAATCTTTCTTTTTGAAATTGAAGTACTTTGGGAAGAATTATTAAAAATTTGGTTATGATAAACAACTCAGTTTTGTAGGTTACAATGTTTTTTTTTTAATTTTAACATTCGATTGATTGAAATGATTGACTTTTGGCCCCAGAGCGTTCACCAGCCGAGTTAGTATCAAATGAAACGTTAAATAATGTCGTTTTCAATTGGCAATCTGGAAGAGGAAAAAAGCATTCTGAAAGCGTTCAATTGGGAAAAAGTGACAGTTCTGATTCTAAAAAAAAGAGAATTTCTCTTCTGGATTTGAAATCAGAAGCAAAAACAGAATCACTCACACATTCAAAGATTAAAGTGCTACACTTGATAAATGTCATATTTTTTTTAATTTACAAATTGTGCGAACTGTGAAGTGATTCCTTGAAATACTAATACAGTCACACCAAACTTCAAACTTTTCAGAATCGAAAAAACTGTTCAATTGGGATTCCGAATCTAAAACCAATTCCGGATTGCCAATTGAAAACGACATAAGACTAATGAATTATCAGACCTTTGAAAACAACATGGCTACTGGAAATATTGAAATATCGCTTTTGACACATAACAGCATGTTAAGGTTTGTTAAAAAGTAGGTTGTTCTTTGAGAAAGAAAATTTAATATGATATTTGTTTAAAGGTGAGAAATCAATCTTAAGCGTCGTGCCTCAAAAACATACGTTATCGCTAATTTTTTTATTTATCGGTGTTTAAATATTAAGCAGAAAAACTCGATTACCAAGAAGTTAAAACTAAATATTTGAAGACATATTGTATATAGAATTAACCAATGTTAAACTTAAATACCTCAAAAACCCTAACGATTTTAAACACTTTTGAAACCCATTGCTTTGCTTGGTATTACCTTTCATTTAGAGGTCCATAGAAAAATGACCCATCTCCCTTTTTTTCTGTAATTCATAGATTTAGGTATTATAACATTTTAAACTCACCCATCAAAATAAAAAAAAATCATTTCAAAAATTCTGTTTTTTTTTTAATTCCTATATTAAAAGATAATAAATGTACATCAAAAATTCATTTAACATAGGCATTTGGTTATATAACAAAATCCAAATTTCTGGTGATTTTTTCGGTCTAATGTGACTAGACTATAAGCCAAGTTACAGTTCAATGATTTATTAATCTATTCATTGCTTATAATATTAATATTTTGATTTAGTATTCTTTTAGCTTGAGGTGTAAGTTTCATATTTAAAGAAAAGTATCACGTTTACTTTGCTTGGATTTTTTTTTTGAGGAAGTACTCGTGTGTATGTACTGTACATAGTAACGCACTCGGAAGCAGGTTTAAATTGAAACAAATACATATTCATCAAAGCATTTATCATCCCAGAATTTTGATAATTTGAAGTTGTAACTATACCTCTCGATCAAAAGCAATCCATTTAAAATAACTATGGTTTGATTTTTGAAGACGAAAATGAGAAAACTGACGCTGTTAAAACTGATCTTCCTGAGTAGATTGCAAATTAGCTACGTTGTAGTGTCCTGACTGGACACTGCTTAATAGGTACACCTAGACATGCAATTCGACGTGGAGCCCCTGCAAATGATTTTGTTGCAGGGACGAAGAATTTTGTTCTTCTTCGACAGTCTCTCATCTTCTGTGCGCCTGTCCTGCCCAACCACAAAGACGAAGACTCCACCTTGGAAACTTCTACTTCAATGACCCCAGCGATCTAGCAAACTTCGACATCACTTGCCTCCTACGCTTCATTCAAGCTCCAACTGGTTGAACGAGTAAGGTTGATCAACTGATCCATGTGGTATCACAACGGACCATACTTTGGTCCAAGTGTGCTGGATTTCCCAACTAACAGCCACTTTAACCTAACCTAACCTATAGGACTGTTTTCTTTAATAGATATTTATAATTTAGGATTGATCCCTATAATAAAGAACACACCACCTACATAACGTACTTTTCAACAAATTTAAGCTACATAATATAATAACTTCTTAATCTATCTTCTTCCCAAAAATCCATCCCATCTATGTATCTTGCTATAGATGGTAGAAAATAATATTAAAACTACGTGAGGGTTTTATATGTTTGTTGGTTTCCTTTTCCAGAGAACTTATGTTTGGAGGTAAAATGAATTGTGTTATGTTTAATGAGTTATTGAAAAATAATTTACATCATGGCTTTGAAGTGATAAATTGAAAACGGAAGTTGTAGTTGATCATGCTAGAAATCGCGTGAGATATTTAAGGAACAGAGAGATGGCGTATGCGTACCTACTTACTTATTTAATTTCATATTTTTATTTGCTCTCAAGGGCTAGTATATTGGGTTTATTTATACAAAATAAAAAAAAGCTCGCTAGTTGTAGTAATCCCTCTGAATTTTGGAACTTGGCCCGAAAACTAAATGGATCGAAATATATTATCAGTCGTGGATTGGATACTTCTACTCTACGAAATCATTTCAATCAACTGCTGAACCCAGAATTGTTGGACCCAGTCATGATCTACTATGCCCAACCCTATATTCATGACGAGATTTTAGAAAGTGCAATTTCCCAGCATGAGGTTCGCGTATCGGTCAACGCACTAGCAGATGGAAAAGCGGCAGGTGCAGACAGGATACCAGCGGAATTCTACAGATATGGCACTGATGAACTGATTAAGAACCTGGCAAACATATATAATCAAATTTTTGAAACTGGAATCATCCCTCAGCAGTTTAAAGATGCTTTGATTTTTCCGATTCACAAAAAAGGCAACATCGAAGATCCAGCCAACTATAGAGGAATCTCGTTTTTGAACGCTTCTTATAAAATCTTTACTTCGATTCTACTAAAGCGGCTGAACACGTGGATAGACTCGAATAATCTATTAAGTGAGTCCCAAGCCGGATTCAGGTCGGGTTACTCAACCATCGATCATATATTCGTTCTAAGGAGCATTGCTGAGTCTTTTTTGGAAAAAAACAAAAAGCTATACACTTTTTTTGTGGATCTTAAAGCTGCATTTGACTCAGTTGATCGAAACGCATTGATGTTCAAGTTGTTTGGATCCGGGATGTCGTTTAAGTTTGGACGAGTTATTCAGAACTTGTACGCAGACACGAGAGCAGCGGTATGGAATGGAAAGCAGGTATCTGAATGGTTTCAGACGCAGTCGGGAGTAAGACAGGGCTGTGCTCTCAGTCCTAGCTTGTTCGCACTATTTATAAATGACATCACTGACGCATTACCAGGAGGTGTTAGATATGCTGGAGAGGTCATTAAAGCCTTACTCTTCGCAGATGATATAGTCTTGCTGGCGGACTCACAGCAATCCTTACAGCTTATGATAAATCGACTTTCGGAATACTGTAGACGATGGAGCTTGATAGTGAACCTGAACAAGTCGAAAGTGATGGTGATCAAGAAAGGTGGAGGAAGGTTGAGCTCAAGTGAACAATGGTACTTCAACAATGAGAACATAGAAAGAGTGAAAGAATACAAATACTTAGGAGTATATTTTACCCAAAATTTAATTATGGAAAAACACCTCAACGAAAAACTACTTAAGGCTAAGACCGCGATCAACGTGGCATGGAAAGAATGTTTCAATAACAAAAACATTGCGCATAGCAGTAAATATAAAGTTTTCCAAGCAGTATCCCAATCAATCCTGTTTTACGCAGCCCAAGTGTGGGGAGCAAAGAAATTTGAGACTGTGGAAAAACTCCTGAGATTTTATTTAAAACGTACATTCCGCCTTCCTTCATGCACCCCAAATTACATGATAATGTTAGAAACAGGCTTATCCCCACTCTTCATACAAACGTTGAAGTTGCAAATCGATTACATTCTGAAAGTACTGAATACGCCCAACAATCGCTTACCAAAAAAAGCAGCTTTACATGCGATACAAAGCAAAACAGGATGGGTTAGAGAGTGGATTAGGCTAGCAGAAGATACAGGTGTAACTTTAAATCTCAGTGATCAGAGTACATGGAAATCGCCACTGTACCAGATAATAAGGCGTCTGGATGAAAATTTTAGAAATGTGTTCACAGAACAGGCTTCCAGCTCACTTCATCGGATGATCTATAGCAGGCTGAATTACAATCTTAACGAAAGAAACTACTTCCAGGACAGGAATACTATAGAGCAAATCTCCAACATGTTTCGGCTAAGAGGTGAACTGCTAAACATTAACTACGTTCCACATCGCGAAGATCTTCCACTGCTCTGTGATATTTGCAACATGGCTGAACGAGAGGATATTTTTCATTTTGTCGGAAGATGTCCAGTCCTGAGAGAAACTAGAAGAAATGTACTTGGTAGAGACTTTTTATCAGAAAACGAAACTTTAGCTCTCTTAAATGAAGTAGATGTGTCTAAAATGCTTATATATTGCAAAACAGCACTTATTTATAGAAGCAGAATTAGAGAAGAAAATTTTTAGTTAACACAACTGCAACTTAATTAATTACAAAACTTTAATACAGTTAAAACTTTGTCAATCAGGCAGACGGCAAAACCATGCTTTAAAGATTGTTAATGAAATTGTACAAATAATTGCAAGTAAATAAAAATCTATCTAATCTACAAAATATTCTACATTTAAAAACCAAGCGATTGCTCAGAAGTGAAAAGTCTTTAAGCTGAAAAACTGGTAAGTACTCACTGCCACCAGATAACTCCCAATTTTAACGTCGGGGTCGTTTTGTTCGTTCCTTTTGTAAGGAGCGAATTGGGAGTGTTTCATTTTTTTTTTATTCAAAACGAACACATAAAGAGCTGAACCAAGCAAATAGTATAACTAAAAAATTTTCTCAAAATCAAATTAATATATGTTGATAAAATTCGTTGACATTTTATGATACTCGTATTTATGTATGTATAAGTACGGTAAACAAATTTCATAGCTCAGAGGTTCTGTTTAAATGGCACTAATCTACCAAAATTGGCTAATAAACAACTCAAACAATTGATTCTTTAAAAGCAAAATACATAAAACTAAAAATTTAATTCCTACATAATTATAAACTTGATGATAGTTTTTTCTCAGTAGTTTAAGTTTAATCCATTATTATTATCATGCGTTAATCCTTTAAAAAACCCAACTCACTTTGAACAAATTGGGACTGAATTGACTTTTAAAGTGTATTGGTTCCCATGCATTTTTCTGGAAATAGTGATTACCTATTTACTGGAGATAATGTGAAAATAAGCACTGATATTTAAAATACATTCCACTCCAGATCTCACCAACACGTTGTGCATTCATGTTTTTTTAACATTGCTTACTAGCTTTGTCTTATTAACGTAGATCAATTTGTTATTTGAAATCCCTGAAAAAAGCGATGCCCAAATAAGTTTTGTTTTTGTTGCATTTAAGTCGTAAATTGTTTGTGCAGTTTTTTTTAACATGTCCATTGCATCTTTCAAAAAAAAAAAATTAAAATTAGTACTATAAATATTTATTTCTATGTTCAGTTGACAACCTATTTCATCAAATTGTATTCATGTCGCAATCATGTCGCTTTGTTGTTGTTCAAAGTAAAATAATTCAATTCGACGGATTCAACAAAATTAAATCGTGACCTACCCTATATTTTTAGTTAAAAAACAAAAATGTGATACTGAACGCTACCATTTTCATTCTACTGAATACACACCCTTATGGAACTGTCACTTCTGACAGCCACATTTATGTGCCAAAAACGAAAACAGCTGTCTCAAAAAATCTGTGTCGTCAATTTTTTCTTTCTCTGTTCCGTAGTTCCGTGTATTTTTGTAACAACTTCTAAACAAATGAGTACACACGCTCTCGTGCAAAAAATATATATTTAAAAAATTAACTTAATTCTAAAACTACAAGTTCAAAATAAATAAACTCATTAATTGTGTTGTGTTCAATAATAATATCTATGTTCAATAAAGCGAAAAATCTATTCCTACAACAAAAATTCATCTAACCATGACGAAGGCTTGAAACAAAAATAAACAAAGAAATTATACAAAAAAGAATAACCTTGTTCTCCATTGGCTTTTCCTGATAATAAATAATATGCAGAAAAAAGAGTAATAAGTGAAATTATACAAAAAAAAAATTAAAAATAACAAGATAAAGGGAATGGATTCAATTTGGGTCGAGTTGGGTATCGCATCTCAACATGTACGAGAAACTTCATTGCCAGATCGTTTTGTAGTAATTGTTGATAAGGGATGGCTGCAATGTCTAGAACAAAAAAAGAAACTTACAGATTTTCCCATCTATCCGGGTCTGGATAGACGAATACATCCAACAAGGCTAGAACATCCTTGGACTAAAGTGCATGTGCAAATTTATCGCAAACAAAACCATAAAGTATTTCCATTGCCTAGGTATCGTGATGCTAGTGTAGTAGCAGACGATGTAGGAGACCTTCCGATGACATATTCGCAGGTAAGCTTGAACTTGAAAACTTACAACACACCTTCATTGTTCGAAATTATGCAACAATTTCTATTGTTTGGTAGTAACTTATTCAATTTCCAATATAACTTGGATGAAAATTTTAAGAGCCCTGTACCTATGTAGTTTGAAATTATAATTCTAGTTTGTCTAGTTAAATTAATTTATTTAAGACTTGAAATTGAGTTTAATTTAATATTAAGAGACATACAATTCTAGTAAATGTATGAATAGTAAGGTCCGAGCATCTTTAATTGGAGGCACATTAATAGATGGGTCAAATATCAAATCAAAACGCAAATAGAAATTCTTGTTTTCTTATCGCTGTGGTTTTCGCTTCATTTCAAAGCAGATTGTGGAGTATAATGGTAAAGCTGATTTTTCAAATATCTTACTCGTTTTTCTTATCGCTGTAGTTTTTGATTAATTTTAAAGCAGATGGTGGTATATGTTGATGTTTTAAATATCTTGCTCATATGTTATAAGATTTTCTAATTGACGAATAATATCCGAGAGCTTATATGTATGCTGTTGTGAAATAGTTTTTATAACAAACTTTTTTATTCTATAACAGGCAAAAATTAGTAAGCTTATTATAAAAAGCAAAATAAACTGCGGCCTAGTTGGCGCTACTGGAAAGATCTTACTCCTTGTAAATGATTTTATAAGCAAAACAATATTCAGCTAAACATAAATCTGCTAGGCAGCTAAATCACCTAATATAACTTTAGGGAACTAATTGCGATGTCAGGTTCAACTTTAGTATTCGATAGGACATTGGTTTCTTAAGTTGTTTTCCGAGAGGTTATTAGTGGTTACATTTTTTTTTGTAAGTAACTCGGACATATTCCATTTTTGATTTTGTATACGAATATCAACGGACAAGAAAAGTCTTTGATTTTTACTAAGCCAATCTGATGACTCAACCACGAATGAACAGGCGGGCCCTATTTTTTGGTACTGTAGTCATCAGTGTATTTTATTTAATATATTCTTAAATTCCAAGTAATGGATAAAAAAGAAAAAAATAAACGCAATGTTTAATGATTATTTTTTATTTCAATAACAAAAAAAAAATACAGCACAAATACAGTCAAAATCGGTTATAACGACATCGTATATAACGAAATATCGGTTATTGCGAACTGATTTTGAAGTACCGGCAGAGCTTCATACAAATTGTTCTAACAGAATATCGCTTATAACGATATCGCATATAACGAACTATCGATATGCGATATCGTTATAAGCGATATTTTTCGTTTTCGATGGAAAAATTAAAAATCTATCGGCTTTAACGAATATTCAAAAAAAATTAAGTAGTCATTGCAAACTGAAATAATTCCAGTGAAAATTGAAGATGCACTTCAGGCCGTCAATACCTTGAAATCGTTTGTTTTGTTGACTGATACGTTTGAAGAAGGCTGTGAAGTATTTTTGAGCAAAATGGAAATGAAAATTGAAAGAGAATTTGTGAAACAAATGTCAACAGCAGAAAATTACAGATTATTTTGTACCTCAATCATAAATAAATAAAAGTTTAACGAAAATAAAAGAAAGTTTGCCCGTTTTTTAATAGAGAAAAAAAATGGAAAATCGGTTATAGCGAACTACCGGATATAACGAACAAATTCTTCAGTCCCTTCGAGTTCGTTATAACCGATTTTGACTGATTCAGTCTGCTTTATTTAATACATAATCAGATTTAAAATTACAGAAGCAATACTTTATGTACACCTGTAGGTACGTAACAAAAAATAAATGAATATATTACATTCAGTATTTGCTTTCATTAAATATGAAAGTATACGTAAAATAAACGCTTAAAAACTAAATAAATATAAGTATTAAGATATTTAAATACTTTTCTGGAGAAAAAACCAGATTTAATTGAATTAAATCTGGTTTTTGCTTTATATAATCTTTGAACTCCAAACAGGTCATTTCATTATTAAATTAAGTAATTAAAATTGGATTCGTATAGGAAAAGGTTTTGAATTAATTTATAATTTAAAGTTTTGATTTTGGCGTTTTGAATGGCTTTCCTAGAATGAAAGATTTGCACGTTCTGTTAAAAGAACTTTGATTTGGTTAGATTTTGGTATTTTTTGAACAAAAAAATGAACAAATAATAATCAGCTTCATTTCTGGGTATCCTTTAATTTAGAACCATAACTTTCGTTTATACCAATAAACCTAACCTATTCATCTTAAGCCATATAAAAAACCGGTTACATGTTTCAACGTCACTTCCAAAGATATTTATTAACCCGTCATCAGCAAAGAGTTAAAGTTTTGAGTTTTGTATAACTTTCGCTACATCTACACCCTCCAGTTTTTTGTTAAACCTATTAAAAAAGGGTATCTCAAAAGAAAGTTTATATTTAGTTTATCGATAAAAAAAAATAAGCCGTGTATCGGACAAATGTTTATTTTATTAAAGTACACAATTTGGCAATTTATTTCTTAAAAATATTATCGTCCAAATGTAGTAGAACATCGCGTTCGCGGAGCTCATTTAGTCGAAAAGTAAAATTATACGTACTTATGAGGCGCGCTTCCGAATTAAAATGTACGGATCGTCACGAACGGACTGGTTAATACTCTCCACGTTTTCTACCATTCTTGATGACTTTGGTCGCCTGGGTAAGGTTTGGCGCATCATTTAAGTGGCTTAACCCCCGTGTTCCTCATATTCGTTGCGTTAACGCAATAAATTAAATCAAATTAATTTGTATCTTTCATATTTGGGTTTATTTTTATCATTTTGGGTGCACAGTTGGAAAATTGTTACATGGCAGCCCTAATTAAATAAAAAATAATTACAGAAATGTCTCAATAATCATTGATCTTTTTGTCTTATGTAAACGGTTTCCTAAAAAAAACGGTGCTATTTTTTTAAATTTTCGTTTTAAAAAAACTATCCTAAATATTAAAATTATTACTTTTTGATGCTAGTTGAGGAATTAATTTCTTTTATATGTTTTGAAATCATTTAGACTAATCTCCTAAAAAAATTCTCAATTCAGGGCAGGTTAAGCTAGTCTTATCTTATTTTATTTAAATATTCATCTCATTATTTATTTATAAATAAAACTTATTAGACAAACAAATCCTCTCAAATCATAATGAATTGTTCGACTTCACAATTAAGAAAGTTTCCTCATCGAAATAACTCATTCAATATATGAAAAATGTATAAAGGTTACTATTCAATGGATTTCTTATCGCAATACTTTTGTGTGATGCTAATTGTATACCTAACTAATCAATGAGATTGTTTTTAGCTATTTAAATTTTTCGAAAACAATGGGCGCCTTACAAATTATTCTTATATATTTATAATATTTATAATAATCTTCAAAAAAAAAATGCACTATCTTATAGTTTTTATTTGAACCTTATTCGAAATGTTATCTAAGACCTATTATAACTGCTCTCTGTGCTTTCTTTTTCAGGCTCTCCATTATGTAACTAATACGAATTTCAAAAACCTCTGGGAAAGTGCATACAAAAAATATCCCGCTTCACATTTAAAATTTTCAAAACAAATGAGTCATAGCATTGGAGGTAAAGGCGGCAGAAATCTAGATCCTGCTTTCCTACCCTACGACATTATACTGCGAGAACTTATACAAAGGATTTTTAATTGTTCAGTAATAAATTGCAATAACCACACACATAATATTGAACCGACGAGTCTGTGTGTTATACCAAATGGTGGTGATTGTCATCCGAATGTACTTCCAGCGCTGGCCGCTATTGAAACAAATTTACATATTGCCGTCATATTCTATCCAACAGCCATCGAGACTTCCTTGTATGATTGCATAACATACAGCCCGGCTATATTAAGTAAATCCAACAATAAATCTCTATTCATAATCTATCAACTACTACAGCTGACCAAACATCTATCTAAACTGGGATTGTTTCTTGGTGATTTGCGATTGCACGATATTCTTGTGGAAGATAATCTCTGGTTGCAAATTATTCCCCGCATTGAATCAAATATCATTCAACAGGACTTGGATGATGCGTCTCCATTGACAGATAACCCTGCAGATGACGACGATGATGATGAGTACTCCGCCAGTACTAAGTTGGATTTGAAATTCGCCTATGACTTGGAACAATTTACATTACGAGAGTATTGTGAAATGTGGTGCAATGGTCAATTATCAAACTTTGACTATCTCACAATATTAAATAATGCAGCTGGTAGAAGTGTATCAAATCCTGAGTACCATCACATAATGCCCTGGGTGACAGATTTCGCTCATCGCAATGGGGGAAATTGGAGAGATTTATCAAAAAGTAAATATCGCTTAAACAAAGGGGATGTTCATTTGGATTTGATGTTTAGATCGCTTGGAGCGACCTCAAGTAACGATGTTCCCCATCATGTGTCTGATTTCCTCTCGGAAATAACTTATTTTGTCTACATGGCAAGGAGAACACCTCAGAATATTCTTTGCCATCATGTTCGGCCTATTTGGGTGCCTGCTGAGTATCCTGTGTCGATTTTGCGATTGCAAGAATGGACACCTGATGAATGTATACCAGAATTCTATTCAGATCCCATGGTTTTCAAGAGTATACACGAAGATCTGCCCGATCTTGAATTACCGATGTGGGCCAGTTGTCCAGAGGATTTCATAGCAAAACATCGAGAAGCACTCGAGAGTCAACATGTGAGCGAGAGGTTACAGTTGTGGATCGATTTGAACTTTGGGTGAGTTTGCTTGATTTATTTTTATTTTACTGTCACCCATTAGGCTAATAAAACACAAACAGTTCCCAACGTAAAATAATGTGGAAATGTTGATAAGAACTAATACGCCCATAGCACGTTCATTATTTTGTTTTCCTTTCGAGAAAACAACTTGAGTTTTGAACTATTTCGTCATAACTAATGAATGTTTAGGATAACCTGTTATCGTTTAAATAATTACTTCCAATCATGGGTTGTATACAATCGAATTATTTTAGTATGAATGTGTGACTCGTTTGAAGCTCCGTTGAAAATGAAAGAGTTGTGAATATTTCTCAAACAACAAGAATCATTGAACTGCGAATATTAATTTAACTGCTGATAAATTTCTTCTTTATCACATGATTGAATTCAAATGTAGAACGTATTATTGGTAGAATATAATCATTTGTTTAGTTAAGACACAAAAAACAACAAATACCTGGTAAAATATGAAGTCAAACAATAAAGATAATTAATTGCGAGTATGTAGAGGCTAAATATTTGCCTGATGCTTATTTGATTTATTTTAAAAGCTCCTAAATGTTGATATTATGCATTCAGAACAGTTGAATATTTTAAATACCTAATGCACCAAGGTGCAGCGTGGTAGACCATGCTTGCGCTGGAGAGATGGCGTAGACCAGGACGCCCGAAGCCTTGGGGTGCGCAACTGGATGGCGTCGGCTCAAGACCGGGATAGGTGGAGGCCAGGACCGGACCCCGGTTGTCGAGCCGATGATGATGATGGTGAATGCACCAAGATGCAATTATTAAGTTTTTCAATAGATTGTTAAGAAATCATTTGACTTTTAAAAGGCAAAATAAAAAGTTACATATGTATCGAAAATTTAAAAATTTCAATACTAAGATGAAGAAGATCTTATACCAATATTTTGAAATTTCAGATATAAATTGACAGGAAAAGCAGCTGTAAAATCGAAAAATGTTTGCCTAAGTATGGTTGATAATCATAAAAACTTATGTCAGCGGGGAATCGTCCAACTCTTCACACAACCCCATCCACCCAAACGTTTTCCTTCACCCTGGTTGTGTAAAATCCCACCACGTTTAACCGATCTCAATCGTCGACTTGGTAAAAGTCATGACGACATCTCAACACCTGATATAAAATCACCTGCCAGAGAAGTTGATACTCCTCTACTACAGACAACTCCACAGAGATTTGGAAGACTCAGTCCAAAAACCACACGAACACCAACCACAATTATCGAAGACAACAGTAATAGTCAATTAATTGAATCTTCCTCTTCAAATTTCTATCCACCTCCAAGGATTATAGACTTGCCAAAAGACTACAAGCCTTATGCTTTTTTACAAAGCTTGGAAACTATGGAAATATTTTTTGCAAAAACTTTCCTCGGACAGAGGGCAAGCCAAAACCGCACCGAAAAAATGGCACACAATGATTTGCTCTTTGAAGAATCAGAGAATTCATTTACAAATCAAGTATTTGCTGAGAATTTTTGTCAAATTGAAATTCAAGCGAAATCGTCGGTAGATAGTCGGACAAAGGCCAAGAGTTTTATTGTACCACAAGCTGGATCGAGACGAAATCTTAAACAAATTCTATTTGAAAAGCGGGAAAAAGACTTGCAAGTCATTGGTTGTATTATAGTTGAGCTATTTGTGTTGAATAAGCTCCGGCCTCTTATCGGTTTGAATTCGAGCTTTGAAGATCGACTTAAAGCATGTCGATTGGTGGCAAAATCAAATGCTTCAGAAATTCCAAAGTGTTTACGATATGTTGTACAGTTACTATTAAATCTCAATTCTGCAGGAGTAGTCACAGAACAAGGTTTGCCACCTCCAACTGCTCAACAGCTTCTAGAACCGATCTTCGCTCATAATCTTATACCTTTTCCTAACACCTACTTCCCGATTTACACATTGCTTCGAACGCTGCATAACTTCGAATTCGACTCCACACTGCTCGAGCTATGCACACACTTTAATTGTGATGGAAAAGATTGTTCGCGGTATACAGATATTGATCGTAAACGGGTGCTTTTTAGCCGGAAAATTGCTGAATGTAAAGTGAAGGCATGTTGCGTCCAAATCGAAAAACTCTTAGAGCCAGTTGCTTTTGAACAATTTGGATCGGTGGAATTGCTTCTGCCGCACATAATCGATTTGTTGCGTAACGACGAAACTTCCATTCTTACAGCATGGTACTTATTTGATTTGATGGCAACCGCCGTTGGTTTGCGGGAAACCCAAAGGTATTTACTCGAGCCCATAATGAAGCTCTACGATACCGAATCATATGATCGTGGGGCGATTGGAACCCGAAAGCCCATGGATGCAAGCATAAACTCCATTCGCTTTACTACAAGCTCTTCGTTCAAATCTCGGAAATCAGTTAAACTCTACCATCATAGCTTCCTTCTGCGTTTAATTGTTAGATTTGGGTTAAAGTGTTTTTTGGATAATTTTATTGCGCCCTTAATTGAAGCCGTTGGTGGCTATAAAGAGCCCGAAGATAGCTCTGGTTTTCATTACCATAGCAATTCAAATCTGCGTCAGAATCGATGTGTCGGAAAGAACTTCAAATTCAGTTGCAATGACGAGTCGGAAAATTCACTGACCTTGATTTCACCGGAAGCCGATGCTACACTTTCTTTTGATGCTTCGACAAAGCAAGAAATCGAAGATGTATTCAGTTTCGATGATGACAATTCGGATAAGTCTAGCAATGTGATTGATCCAGAAAGTAAATCAGTAGATTCTTTCGATAATCGACCTCTAAACGCCGAGGAAGCAACTGAAGATACCCGAATTTATACGCCAGAAAAAATTGCTATCAATGAAATCTTCTATGGCCAGCGATTGTCAAATAATTCATTTGACGAAGATAAGATTTCCATCAATAGTCAAACAGATAGTCCGTCAAAAATGCCCGATTCTTGTCTGATGGGACCAAAGTCACCCACTATTGCTATTCCTAGTGCTTTCAGAAGATCTTACCAACTGAATACGATTGATTGTGTGATTGGAAGTAAGAAAAGTGTTGACTCGTTCGATTTAATTGACGAGCAGCAACAACAACCAAAGAGCAACAACAAAAGTGAACCCATTAATGACTCACTTCAGGCTTCGGTAATCTCAAAGCTTTCCGAAGCCAAGTCGTTGCAAAATAATCGGATATCTGAAATGAGTTCTGAGAGCCTAATTTGGTTATCTCATCGATTGGGTCCGGTTCTTACAGCTCGTTATTTGACGAAGAATCTGTTGAAAATGTTGTCACTGTGCTATGTGGGACAAGAGAATCTCCTCCCTGAGAACTATGATGCCGAAGAATGTAGTAATCTAAACTATTTTTCAACGTCCGATGCTAAAGTTGTGGGAGACAGAAATGCAGAAAGAGTTTTGGAGTGCTTAACTGCCGTTACTGGTGTGTATTGATATTTTGAGAAATTCTTTATTTATTTACTTTGTCCTTTTCAGCACTTTTTGGTGAGGAATTTATTTTGTTACAATATTTCCCACACATTGGAGAGCTTGTCGCTCTGTGTCAAAAAAGAATTACTCCGAGTTTGGAAGGTGCTCTGATAAGTTCACTGCAATTGCTGAAGTATCTTATTCCGTGCATGATTGAAAGCACCATAATGGAGAGATTAAGAGTTAGTTTATTATTGGAACTAATAACTTTTATCTTTTTATCTTGAAATACTTTTTTTCAGGATGTCATCTTGGACACAATTATAATTCCCAGCATTATTCTTCTTGGCTCAACACGATGCCTGATGCCAAGTGGTTTTCTTGGTCGTAGTGTGCTTGCCCGCAAGCTAATAGATGCTATTTATGTTATATCTGTTCGCATTGGTCCTGATATGTCCAAAGATCACCTTTGCATTCCCGCTCTTCGAAAGTTCTTTCTTATATTCGATAAAGCCTATGGAATCGGCGATAATTTTCTTGATAGTTCTGATGATCTTGGCATATCGCCACCGAATTATATGGTTGGAGGCAATGAAGATGCTAGCGATTTTCAGGATCATCAAAAAGAGAACGAAGAAATTCGTGATGTATTCAGTCCGAGTTTGGCTCATTGTTCGTACCTGGCGTTTTTGCGTTTTCTTGGCGAATCCATAATGACCAAGACGGTAGTTAATCTAGAATTCATAATAACACTTTGTCATGAATTCGAGCAGCCCGACCATTATGTGCCGGAGGATGGAAGTGGTGCAGTTAATACACCTGAATCTTCGAGGCGAGGTTCTGTAGAGGAACAGCAGCAGACAGCTAATAGCTTTGGGACCACAATGATCGGTAACAGAATTGAAGTGGCAACCACAAGTACAAAGCAAGAAATGGGTCCAATGGAAGTACTGGATATGGTGGCTTATAAGTTTGACCAGATCGGGAAGACGCGTCATTTGCGTGGAAATTGGTTGGCATATTGGCGCCATGAAATAAGCCGTCCTGACAAAGATTCTCATCTGAGTTTGAAACAGATTAAGTTGCAGACTTTTGCGGGTCATACTAATTCAGTGCGAGCAATAGTTGCTCTAGACAATGAGAATAGTTTTATGTCGGCATCGAAAGATAAAACCGTCAAACTATGGTCGTTGCGAAGTGAGGGTGATGGAAAGAGAATTTCCTCTTGTCAATTCACATACAACAGTCATAAGAAATCGGTGCATTCGCTGGCCTTCTTAGAATCAGCTAGATTTGTTGTTTCCTGTGATTCCGGGGTACATATGTGGGATCCATTTATTGGTCGTCCACTTGGTATTCTAGACTCTCCCAGACATAATCCAGTAACTGTTGTTCGTTGTTTTCCTTCCCCGAGTCCTCTGATCATTGCCGGAACGGCAGAGTCGTCGGTAAAAATTATTGATTCTCGAACTATGCAATATGTAAACGAATGGCGTTTGAGTTCAAATTTGAGCAGTACAGTTCGGTGTTTAGCCGCATCGCCCTCAGGCAATTGGATAGCAGCTGGACTTTCCTCAGGTGGCATTTCAATTTTAGATGCTAGGACAGGAATTCTTTTATCATCGTGGCGCCCAATGGAATGTGATATGTTGCAGTTAGCTGCGTCAAATGATACTCAATTAATCAGTTCGGCTTTGGATCACAGTATTTCTGTGTGGAATGTAAACGACAGCAGCCTTCAATATCAACTAAAGTAAGTAAAAAATATGAAATATGTTTTGTATGTAAATGATTTTAATGGAATTTATTTGTTTTTAGACCCCCACCAGAACCAGCCCACTGCCTTCAGCCAATTGGCTCTGAACTAGTATTTGCCACTACCGCCAATCGTATTGGCATCTACTCTGACATTGGAAATAGAGACGCTACATGTTCTGTGACAAAACTTCGATCAGAAACACTACGAGGTGTTCTTACAAGCCTTGCCGTTTTACCTTTAAACCGAACCTTCCTCGCAGGCAATGAGAGTGGAAATATTGTCCTATTGTGTTAATCTCATTATATTAATCATTAAAGCATTTGTTGTAGTTTTTAAGTTTCCACAAAAAAAAAAAACTTTATTGATGAGCTTCGTGAACAATTATATCATTATAAAAAATATTTATTGCTGTATATTTTTTTTTTTAATAATTACATTAATTTAAGTTATCTAAATAAACTGTAAAAGACAAAGTGATACACACATTATACACATGAAAATGTATAGTTTTTTAAGTAATTTATCAATTATTTTATTATTGAAGAGAGTGCATCAAAGACGTTCAATTGTTATTTTGTTGTTTTATTTATATTTTTTTTTTTGTTGATTGCACTCTTAATACCATAAAGACACTATATTCCATTATTTATTATCAATGTAACATAACAGAAAAGTTAAAAAAAAAGTACAGTTTGAAAAAAAAACAAGGCCAAGAACATTCCAGGTGAAAAAAGTATAATAATTTGCAAATTATGTTAAATAAAGTAATGATACAAATAAGTTTATGACGTGTAGAATGGAAATAGGTATAAATTTAAAACAAATAAAATTATTTGCATATTCTAAAAATTGTTTGTCTCCATGAGTTTAATTTTGTTTTTAGTTTAGAGTAAAGAAATAGCCGGCTTACTTTTTAACTTCCTATTGGAAGTTAATTAAATGGGTCCAATTAGAAAAATTTGAAGTGTTGGAATCTATTGAAGTCTCTAGGATAAGAAACCCACTTTTTTAGAAAGAATCCTGTATTCACATACGTTCGTCCAACGTTCGCAATACCCTTTTTCGTCAAGTCGATCTCGACTTCAGATAATAGATCAAAAAGTCATCACGTTCAAAAACAAAATTTATTTTATAATGGCACCAATAGAAATATATCAACACCTAGTCTCTTTTTACTTTTTTTTGAATTAAAAAGATTGAAATCCTTAGGGGACTCATAAACCATTTGTGTAGTGTTCCATAATACAAATTCCAATGCTTTTAAGAGTGTTCCGGAGTTAAAAGTGTCATTTGCTAACTTGTTTGCATATATAAGATCACTGTTTTCACTTTCATTGGATTCTTTGTTAAATAATTTACTAATTGGTCACTTTGTAAGAGTATCAGAGTAAAGTAACTGATTTAACCTTTCAAATTTAAATGCATTTTCCGTCAAAAGGTGCCTTTTCAAATTAAAAATTATAATATCAAATGATTAATAAAAAAAAGTTATTCACGAATTGAATTTATTTACCAAAAATAAGAATAAAAAATTGACTGCTAAGAGTACGTAGTTTTCAAATCACTTTCATAACTTTTCACAATCATTTTTATTTTATCTTATAGAAGTTTTTATTATGTAAAAAAATTATTATTTGCTCCAACGGTTTTAAAATTTATACCCTAAATTGTGTGTTCTTGAAGAAATGTTTCGAAAAAAGCTATATTTTAAGCTACGTTATATTGCAAAATAGCTAATTCTCCCCATTTCTAGGCGTTTTACCAAGCGATTAGAACAATTAATAATTGTTTTCCATAATTTTTTAGATAACGTTTTTTTTTATCCATAGACACTTTAATTATGGTCGGACAAGTACGGGCTTCAAAATCTTACTTGCATAATACTGGTCAACAAAAATTTAACTTTTTTGTAACAAAAAACAAAACATACTTTTTAGAAGGTGAGCTGAATACTAAACTCAGTAAAATTCCAGATCAGCCGGTTTTTGAAATATTCTTATAAAAATTGAAAAACCTGTTTTTTCGGTCTATCTTATTTATTTTTGAACAACATAAAAAGTAAATGATTATCAAAATTAGCAATTTTCTTCTTTACAAACCAGTTCAATAACTCATTGGAAGAAATTTCTTGTTGAAGGGCAAATGTTTTTTTTGAATGAAAAATGTTGTCAAAAAATACAAAGCATTAAAAATGTTTTTTTTTTTAATTTCCTGACGTGATTTAATAGATCTGCGTTCGGATCCGAATTCAGCGCATCAAACACATTTGACAAAGCCTTGGTTTGTAACAAAAATCCATTTGACCAGTGAAATGATTCTGAATATTTTTCAGTAAACAGAATTATTTTTTAACCTCATTATGAATAGTGTCTCAAAGCGAATGTTTGGGAAATCCAAGGAAAATGATTTCGATTTATCTCTACATTATTTTTTCAAATGCTAACAAAACGATTCAAAAATATTATTTTACTTTGCCAATAGAAAAAAACAAACAAAAATTGTGTATTTAATAATTTTATTATCGAAAAGATAATGCACAGTTTTATTTTTCCTAAACAGAAACAATTATTTAAATTTTGTCTTTATCGATAAACTAAAAAAAAAAAGAAAATAAAAATCTCCAAAAAGAACTGTCATAAAAAGGAACCAAACAATAAAAATCGTTTCTTCTTAAACAGTCTTTATTTGAGACATTCTAATGAGCAGAACTATGACACAGTCAAATTTCATACTTCAATTCTGCATTCAATTGAATTTTTTTGGAACTTTTTCTCTTTTGGAACTATTCTTACACTTGAGTACAAAATAAGAAGAAAATAATAATTAAAAACAAAATATATAATATAATGTAGGTATGCGTAATGGTGTTAAATGCTAAGCAACTTATTCAGACTGTCCTATCAGATCTATTGAGCAATAGTTGATGGTAGATTAAGGAGAGTGTTCTGGCCAGATGGCAAGTAGGCAACTCCTCGTGATCTGGATAGTTGATAAGCAATATCTTCGGCAGCTTCAATTCTACGAAGTTCAACAAGACCATCACCGGCTTCAGCGAATGCTTTAGCTAAGAGACCAGCAGCTGCGGCATCACCCTCAGCTGAAATAATGGAAGCCAATTTTTGTTGTTCTGCCTTTTCGACGACGAAGCGGGCTTTTTCGGCTTCTTGTTGCGCAACTTGTTTCATTTCAACGGCCAAAGTAAACTCTCGACCGAAAGTCAAATGTGTGATGGAGATATCGTCGAGGATAAAACCGAATTGTTTGGCACGAGTTGTTAATTCCTCGGACACACGTTGCGAAACCATCTGCAAAAACAATATTAGTTTGGCACTTCATTTTATTTTTATACAAAAACAAAAAACATACCTCACGCTGTGTAATAAGCTCCCCAGCATCGAATTGAGCCACAACAGACTTAAGTACTTCTGGGGCAATTGAAGGCAAAACTCTCTCATCGTAATCCTGACCGAGAATTGTGTAAATCTTTGGCAGTTGATCGGGAATTGCACGATACAGAATACGAAGTGTGATGCTGACATTTTGCAAATCCTTGCTGCCAGTTACAACTGGAACATTACGGGGTTGTGAACGAATGTCATAGATGATTGGACGTTGTACCCATGGAATATAGAAATGTGTACCCTCGCCGACGACCTCTTGTTTCACTCCAGTAAACCGATCGAATATGACCGCACGGTGACCACCGTCAACATTATATAATGCAGAATTGACAACTCCGCCGATAACTGCTACACCCAAGCCCAATTGGCCAATACGATTGAAGAATTGTGCAGCCATTATTATGATCTAAAATTAAATATTTATCAATTATTTCATGAATTTACATAAAAAGATTATTTTCGTTAGAATCTATGGCGATTTCATCACTTTGAGGTTAGAACAATTATGTTTGCTTATTTATTATAAAACTCGGATAAGAATATTCATGAAAAGATGTTATAAAGAAAGTAAATTTAATTTTGAATAAATTTTAAATATTTGTGAAATTAATTTTCAAGTAATACTAACTTGTTTTTAATGTTTTAAAATCGAACGAAGTAGATCAACACCGCAAAATGGAGTGTACCTTGTGAGAAAACGAGGAGAGAAAATTTTCTGTCAAAATTTTCAAAGTTCATTACTGTCAAAATTAGCGCTGTTTGATTTAGTTTCAAAATTATAAATTGATAAGCGTTAACATAAGTAAGTAGTAGCGACTTTTCTTTTAAGTTACATGCAGCATGAGTTGTAATTTTTCATCTTGAAAATAATCTAGAATAAAAAAAAGAAACAAATGTACAACACTCTTGTCAGTCGGATTCATATAGTTTTATTTTCATGGGAAGATCCCGATCCTTATAGATCCGTAGATAATAAAACTCGAATCCGAATGCTTCGCATCGATTTTGGGGCTTTGTTTAATAGTCGTATCCAAATGTTTCGCATTGGTCTGGAAAAGCCTTAAATAGGGTGCTATTATGGCCGGTTGCACGAAACGCTCTTAGATATTTCTTGCTTCGATAAATTTTAAAATGATATTTATCCGTTGCACCTTGTTATATGAAAAGCATAGTACTCTATCATGGAGAGTATTTTTTCATGTTGGTGGAGCTGATCAATTAAAACCTCCACAAGCTCTCCGTCATAAAAATTGAGAGAGGGTTGCCCCATACTTAAGATATCGCTCCATTCGATTGCCACCATAATAGTACTATTTTTTTTATACAAAGATTGCACCAAATAATTTTAGTTTTCTGAAAGTCATTAAACGATCAATAGTTAAAATCCTATATTCCACGAATTCATATTTACAAACCTTAAAAGACAACCTGAAAAAGTCTACAGCAACTAGTTTCCTCGTGTGAACGGCAACTAACGACATCTCTATTTTCATTACAACGAACAAAGCAGTGGTTCTTGTTCTCACTACTCTACATCAATTTCCAAAAAGCTGACAGTTTACATGGAAAAAAGCACACATATGAAACGTGACAATTGCAGCATCTGCAATAAAATTGATGTCAGTTTGAAGTTTCTCAATATTTTTTTTCATATTTCATTGGGGAAAGTATCTCTTTCTCGGATTACGTGCATTTAAGGACGTCCACAAATTCACGTGCACGTCTCGAGACTCCAACAAAGTGAACCAAAGCGTCGACGCCAGACCAAACAAACACAAAGCCACACAGCTGTTCTGTTTATTCGATTCATTACACACTAGGCAGAGCTAATACGCGTATGCCGACTGTCAAATCGGCGCAGTATTTAAGGCCAAGTACGAACGTAAACAATTCATCATTCAGTTCGTCAACTCCAAACGAATAAGACAGAGTTTCCATTTGATAAAAACAAAAAAAAAATTGTGAAAAAAAATCATTTTGCAAAAAAGCAATTCCAATTTAAAAACTTAAAAATGAGTTCTCTTGTAGTAAGATGCACAAAAACCCACTGTGAACTTCTAACACAAATTGCCAAACAAGGTAAACGAAATAAATTTAAAAAAAATTATTTTTGCCAATTAGTGTAATTTTGTGAAAAAAAAAATTATGTGATGAAATTGCTTTTAATTTTTCTATATGTGTTTTGACAATTTCCTTTCTAACCTCAAATTTCCTTCGTCTCTTTCCAAAAAAAAATAGCAACTTGTTATTCAACCAAAACTGTTGGACCGAACACAGAAAAACCCAAAGTTAGTGCTCGATTAACCGAATTCCAAAAGAAAATGCGTGAGAAAACCCCACTTGGTAAATTGGATGAAATCGTCGGCAAACATCCATACCAAGAAAAGGAGCCACTCAAGCCATGGCCAAACAACACCAATCCCTACACCGGTGAAGTTGGCGGACCTGCTGGACCAGAGCCCACCCGTTATGGTGATTGGGAGAGAAAAGGCCGAGTGTCAGATTTCTAGTCTCATTTAATTAAGTTCCTGTCTCTTCATAAGTACCTACCAATTATTAATTAGCACATAAGGATTTAGCTAGATGCTTTACGTTTATCATAGTTTGCGAAAATGTAAAATAACTTATTTTTGTAAGACTGCTTTCGCAATCTTTTAATTTAGTTCTGTGAATTCGAAATAGAATAAAATAAATTTAATTGTATTATAAAAAAAAGAAAATTTTGTGTTTGTACTTTCTAATTGGCAAATTATTATACATTAATTTGTTGCGCTGTTTCGAGTTTTTATTTGAATTTGTATCTCGCAAGGAAAACTTTCCTTTTATTTGCAGTTGATGAAAAAATTTAGATGCTCATACTTAAAATTCCTTTGAGTAAGTATCGCTTGTTTCCGTAAAAAAATATTTGTTAAATTATTCCAGGGTTTAAAGTAAATGTGAAGATACCTTGTAAATATGTGCTTTTAGTTGCGACTATAGCTTCTATGGGGAATGTTTTGGATTGGTACCACAGAAGCTATTTACTTTAAATTTTGGACTCAAAATTTTAAGGTGATTCCGTATAGGAAAAATTGATTTTTTTTCTTTATCCAAATATAAGAATTGTTTTCTGTGGTCTTGCAAATGATTGGATCAAAAAATAAAATAAAAATGTAATCGTATTTTTAATTTATATTTTTTAATATTTTCAGGATTCAACCATTTTTTGCTAAGTAATTTCTATACCAATTTCAGGCTTGTTTACGGTTTCGAAAAGTTGGTATTTAAAATTTTTGTGTTCATACTACCAATTTTTGAGTAAGTTTTTTGGATTGATTACACATTTTTTCACGTCTTTTAGACTTTGAACCGTTTGAAGTTACATTTTAAAAAGGATGATCTTTAATTTTAATGTTGTTATGTTGAATCGAATATACATATCAAAAATAATATAAAACTGTTGTCAAGGGGTTCTGGAGCATACCCTGGGTATACAAAGGAACTCCAAATTTTGAAATTGTAGCTTAAAATGGTATAAACGTAAACCAAATTTGTAGTTTTTAGACACATAATGTAGTAGTAGGAACATAATATGTATGTGATATTTTTTTAAAAAGAGCCGACATTCTTTTCGAAACATAAAAAATATACCTACATAAGAAATTGACTGAAAAATTACTGATAAAAAATCGTTGAAAACTGAAAGCATTACAAAAATACGATTTTTGACAACAAATTGAAACTTTGAGTATAAAATTTGTTTCAATTGTTTTTAAAAACGAAATTTTGAATCCAAGAACTATCGTTATACTTTTGCTAGCAAAGTAAAGGGCAAAAAATCATGAATTTAATTTTACTTTACCTCCAATATAATTTGTTCTAGATGTATTGGGATAAGGATGATTTTAGTCATATTAAATCGGAAAACACTCAACGAAATTGATAACCTTTTCAACAAAATGTATTGAATATATTATGACATCTACGAGTACCAGGTTACTATCAAAAAATATTAAAATTTTAAGAAAATTTAAAGAAGCAATTGAAATGTTGAAACTCCAGATAACAGTACCTTTAATATTACCTGAGGAATAACAAATGTATACACAAAATGTTCGTGTTTATTTTCCTTTGAAATTGAAGAAGCAATACAAAAGGCAAACTATATTCGAAGAACTCACAATGAACAAACATCCTGTTTCTTTATACATAGGTACATATGTAGGTAGTGTATCAATGTACGGCGGCAAAGCGTTAATACATTTTGAATGCAGCCGACAACATGTACATTTTATAAGTCCGTTTTACAAAACTTATAAAAGAAACCGTTCTTTTTTCTCGGCTCTATGAAAAAAGAAAGCAAACATAATATTATGACATTGTAGTTTAAAAAGGTAGGTAGGTAAATATATATGTATCGGAATAAAACATCTGTTCGTTAACCACATTCATATATTAGACTTCAAAACCTTTGGTAATGCTGTAAGTTTATAAAACTTCATCCATTTTAAAATTGTTGCTATTGCATACAAAATTTGCATAAATCCTTTCTTCCCTTCTTTAAAATTATGGACCATTTTTTAAAGCAAACTAGCAATATTTGTATTTGAAATTGTTGTATATTTATAAAATAATTTATTCTGAAATGAGTTAATTAATTCACCAATTATAATACAGACAATTGTTATGAAGACGCACAAGTGCATTTAAAACACAATGGTTCAACTGTACCCATTTAATCATCAAATTACTCTATAAGTTATCAATGGTATCGATGACCTATGAACTCTCATCAATGTTGCTCGGATGTTATGTTTTTAATCATATTCTCACTCAATTGCCACAATTGCTCTGCCAATGTCTTACTCTGTGCCAATTTACTTGGTTCGCAAAAGAAACAATTATTGAAATATAATCCAGTGAGGCCAGTGAGTTCAGTGGCCGTTGCGCAGTAGACCGATGTAGCTGCGGCTTGTTGCTGAAACAAGAAATACAAAAAGAAAGAGTGATTCCAAAAATAAACCAAAGTTGCACTCTGGTTCCACTACATAATAATTTATCTTAAACAAACCACTGATTTAGTAAATGGTCGGGCAATTGCAAACAGCAAACGATAGAACCACCAATTGCGGCTTATTTTTGTTGAAACCATATTCCCTGGATGCAAAGAAAATACAGATATTCCACGATTTTTCCATTTCTATATGAAACAAAAAATCAATTCAATGAAAGTATTGTGTGTGTTGTGTGCATAATCTTGTTCCGACAAAATCAAGAATTACCTCAGCCAGATGCATGGAAAAGAGCACGTTACACAGTTTGGCATTGTTGTATGCCATCATGCTCCAAAATTTGGACGCAGGCGGTGATAGATGCTGTTCGGTCAAATGATCTGCGGGTAGGGTAGAGAATCTGAAAATAGGCAAGGGGAAGCAGTAAATCTTATTGTATGCGGGAAATCAGTTATGAAAGGAAGAGAAAAAGTGTACGTGACTAAGCGCAGACAATCAGCCGTTGCCGGTTTTGTTGGCTGGTTGTTGCACTGATTCTCTGATGGGTGAGGTAAGACCTTGTGCTCGGCCGTGGATGTTATTTTTTGCAAATTTTTATTTCCGCAGTGATTTTTTTAATGAAAAAAAGTAGTAGTCCATACCTTAGCGATATTAATTGTTCTTAAACTAGTATATACATAATAATACTTTATAGATTAATTAAGTATTCAACATTGATATGAATTCAAATGCAATTCTATTTATAACTATCTCAAATAATAAATGCATTGCACAAAGCTTAAAATGATTAATAGTATTTATTAATAATTAGAAACAATTTCTTCAAACTTGATTTGATTCCGTACTCAATTGAAATATGTTTTTATATCTCATATGCATTTACTTATGTATATTAGTCTAGTAATTAAAATAGGTTTATTTTTAAAATGAAGATGGGGAAGAAATTTTTGTTTGTTTTGTTTTCGTTATAAAACCATTTCGGAATCTTAAATACGAATTTTTGAATACCAAGCCCTTCTAGGGGGCGACTAAATTGAATTAAATACTTTAATTTTTTATGAGTAAAAACCGTATTTTTGACGACAGAAAAAATAAAATTTCACATTTGACAAGAAGAATGGGATCTTTAAATTTGTAAACCTAAACTATACTGGAAAAATAAAATAATATTTTGTGTATGGTTTAGTAAAGTAACTTTATGAAAAATGGTTGAGGGTCGAAATCGTGGTTTAAGCTTACTATAAAGTAATCTTACGATGGCAATTTAAATTCCTTTACCACCTATGGTTGACTTCACTGCACTATTACTGTCAGTA
This sequence comes from Syrphus vitripennis, assembly GCA_958431115.1. Classification (NCBI taxonomy): domain Eukaryota; kingdom Metazoa; phylum Arthropoda; class Insecta; order Diptera; family Syrphidae; genus Syrphus; species Syrphus vitripennis. The sequence continues at coordinate 125,965,026 of OY288108.1, forward strand.
AATTAGGAAATATTTCGGACACCAATGTGTCAATGTTCGTACGAGTAAAAGTTGCTTGTTATTGTTTTCTAATTTAATTTAATTCGAATTTAATTTGTATAATTTAAAAAAATGTATTTCAACAAAAAAAAGTGTGTAAAAGTAATCACTCCTGAAAACAAATCCTGAACAAATTATAAAGCAACCAAAAATTCTTATTTTATCAAACAAAAAAAAAATCTTTGGCAGAGGTATAGTTTGTCAAAGTAAAAAGTACTCAAAATTACAAAAAACCTTTCAAATTAGCTTAGTTCAGTCAACCTCCCCTAAAACATCAAAAAAACTGATTGCTAATTTTAAAATTACCTAACAAGGTAAGACAGTACAACTTATAGATTTTATTTTTGTAGTTTAGATGGCTTACTCATTTCAAAATACCTGCAAATCTTAACTAACCTTCATATTGTCAAAAGACTTTAGTCTTTAGGATACCATAAATGAATACCCAGCTTATAACTGGTTTCTTTTACTTGACCTGTCTCAACCGCAACCAATTTGTTTGTTCTAAATTCGCAGCAAAATATCACGTATCACAATAAGATTTTATTACGAATAAAACAAAGCAAACAAAAATAAAACTGTATGGCGTCAAACATCTACGATCGCGCTGGGCAAAGTCCACTATAAAATATCTTTGAACTCCTATCAACATTGTGGTCATTTAAACATACATAATATTGCAATAAAACTGTGTTTGCAATGATTGTAAACAAAGATGAGATTAATAAAATTGCTCAATAGAGTAATTACAAATATTCAAGTTCTATATTTAGACAAAAAAGATTAGATTTGAATTCAGATTGATTTGTGTCAATATTTATATTATTATGGTCATCGATCACGATCTGATCATTGTTTGTTTAATTGGGTTGATATGTATATCAATATGTCGAATGATACGTAAAATTAGAACCAACGGAAAAATTATCGACAAATCAATTTTTTTTTTCATAAGATATCTTTAAATGGTAATTAGATGCATAATTATATTTAGACGTTATATTTTTTTGGTCATGTCAATCATGTAAAAAAGGTACTAGGTGATAATTATAATTAGCATAGACCCTTTTTTGAGTTGATAAGAACGTCTTGTCATTTTTAATTTGAATAATAATTTATATTTAATTATATATATACCTATATACATATAATAGATTTAATTGTATCTGCATACAAATTTGAAGTATACGTAGGGTATATTTTAAGACGAAAACTAATTAAAATTACTTATTTTTTATTTGTTTTGGAAAAGAGGATTCAAGGATAATAAGAGTTTTGATAAATAAATTATCTATCTCACGCTGATAAACAAAAAAGTTGCACTTTAAGAAGTTTGGAGTTGGGGCGAGGCGTAAGTTTATTTAAGTAAAGTATTTATTTTGGAAGAATATACAAATATGACAAAATATTGTAAATTTAAATTTAATGATCTCCTCTATCATATAGGACTAAAAACAAAACTTAAAAGAGTTATAGTCCTTTTTACGAAATAATGAATATATTTTTGCCTACAACATGTAAAATATTGAAAAAAAAAAAATTTTTTGTTGCGAGGAGCTTTTTCTCATCAAAAAATATTGAGTTCGTTTGAAGCTAGCGATACAAATATGATAAGGTCACAAACGATGTTTAATGTAAGAAAAGTCTTGACTTAGCTTGATTATGCGTGGCTTTGAAACAATTGTTTTTGTTACAAACAGATGAGATTTAAAACAGATTTTCATTTAACCTCTGTTCATAAATTTAAATAATATTAATCGCAACAAAAATATGTTCGATTAAAAAAAAAATTCCGATCACGTTTACAGATAAAATGTCTTTTAACATACAAACACAAAATATAGTCACACAGAACATTAGCTACATATACCCCAAATAAACATTCTCGATCAAAAGTACATACATCTTTTTTATGTGAAGAAAATATACTGAACCAAAGCAAAACTATATTTTCGTTTGTTTATCTGACCTATTTTCTTGATTTTTTTCAATCACTTTTGTTGATTGTTTACAATTTGAGTAGGTATATGCGTGTTCCATTGTTTACATTCGACGACGACGCCCTTTGAACATTTCAAAATAATCTCTCCTCAGCAGATACTATAATCACGTGAATATAAATATGTATATTGCACACACATGTTTCACATCATGTACACCACAGTACGTCGATCGTATTAGATGCAGGGAAACGACCGTTTTATTTACTACGCAACCTTGATTAGAAAAAAGTGAAACTTCTATGTTTATACCTAGGTATGTATACGTATGTACATAAGCAAAGGTTTCATATTGATCGAAAGGGCAATCGAATAAACAATTTTCCCCCTATAATATTACAATTTTATTTTGACTGAAGATTGCTGCCTACGTTAGCCTGTTCCTTAAAAAGTACTTTTCTGCACCCAAAACATTTTTTTATTTTAAACCTTAATATAATAAAAGGAAGGTATTTTGTAAATTTTATGTGAATTAAATCGAACGATTATTGTTAAGTCATGGACAAAGTTGGGGATTTATGATCTATGTTCTATGTATAATTTTCAGCAATTTTAAATAAAAAAAAAGTTAAAAAGAATTTTTTTTTTAAATTTTCTTTTAGACAGAAAATGACATTTAGACTGTCATTGTTTAATCCCTTTCCATAATTATTTTTTCTTGGCTGGATTTAAGCCATAATCTTTCGAATCAATTTATACAAAAACAAGAAATTAATGAGAAATTTAATTTTTCAACGGAGGAAAGGTCATATTATAAATAAAAATCTTAAGCTATTACAAATCATTTATTATGATATTTTCAATACGATTGATCCTGTAAAAGTTTTTGCAGAATTCGCAAGTTTCCAATTACGATGGAGTTCGTGATAGGACAGATTAAAGAAGTGGAAATGAAATATTTTTTAAGGAATAGTCTAATGTACTTAGTATATCGTAACTATAGATGTACAGATTAATACAACTATCAACCTAGCTTAACAATATGTCGTGATTGAGTTTTTTTAGGATACGTACACCGAAGGGAGAATTATTTTTTTATTTAAATAAAGCGTAGAACAGGTCATATGAAAATCTTTGTATGTACTTTGATGTTCAGCACTCAATATTGCCAAATTTTTTTTAATTGATAGAATGTTATCTACATAACTGAAAGGTTAAGAAAAGTTGGCTTAAGTCTAGATGAAAAATTTAAAAAGCATTAGAAAAAATCCCATGTGCATGTAAAAACTACAAATTTTGTTTGGCTAATTTTTATTTCCGGGGTTCAAAAACTTTGCATTTGGTTGTGGCCAATTGTTTTTTTGTCAGAATTATTTTTGCGAATTTCTTTATGACACAATTTTTCGAAATGTTTGTTTTATTCGATAAATTTTTTTTCGAGTCATTTTTTTTTATATTTATGTATTTTTAGAAGAAAAAAAATTTTGTACACGTTTTTTTTTTAACTTTTACTCGTACTTCGAAATGCATTTTTTTAGTACCTATTAAAATACATTTCTGTTTGGAAGTTTCTTGGTAACCACAAATACCGCATATCAATAAGAATTTTGAATTAAACCAAAAGTACTAATAGTGTTTTTTGGAAAATTGTTTTTTTTTTTTTTGTATTTTACCATATTTTGACACCGAGAAGATAGCTTATTGCAAGTTGATTTTGATCCTTGATTTTTATTATAGAAATGCACTTCCTTAAAATATCTTTTTTTTACTTTTCAACGTATTTTAGAAAAAAAATTCTCAAAAGAAGAGATTATGATATAAAACAATTAAAACAAATCATCATTTTCAAATCATTTTTTTGTTCTTAGCTATAATTTATTTTTCCTAGTTTTGTCTTTTATTATCTTTTATTTACCTATTGGTTGTACATGTTTATTTTTTATTTAAGAAAAAATGCGGTTTTATTGTCTTAAGGTCCCTAGCAGATAGAACCCATTGAATGCGCGCGGGGAAAATCCGCATTCAAATTTGTTTTCATTTGAAAAATGTTTAACAATAATTTAAAGCAGAATAAAAAAAGAAATAAAAATGAATGAACAAGTAAATTTATACTTTTCAGAATAATTATTTATTACATCTTTGACGAAATATTTTACACGGTGTTTTTTTTTCCTTGTGAAATAGAAGCCTCATCATTTCAATAAATTGGAATAAACAAATCACTTTAATAAAACTGATAGATACAAATTGTTTTACTGTTAGTGCATATCGGGGAAAGGCTCGTTTTAAAATTTTAATAAATTGTTTTTCAGCAGTTTCGAAGATTGTGGGAACAGTATTTCTCTTCATGTCTGGCAACATCAAGCAGTGGTAACAAATTTGAGGACAAAATTTTAACTATTAATATGAAAACAAAATATTGGATTCGGCAAAGAAGACTCAAACTGAATGCCAATTTAAGCATGCCACCAGAATGAAGTCAATAAAATTGTCTACCAACTGTGGCTTTAGAATCCCGTTCTGGAAAGAATTTCAATAGTTTCTCCTCTAAGTTCTGCAAAAGCAGCACGAGTTTAATGAAGGGAATTTGAACACTTACAATAATTGAAATTAAGTGGCACATTCAGAATTTTCATCTTGTAAAAAATAAACAATTCAACTTTTCTTTGGGCCTAAGTCATTGTATGATAAAGGAATTTTTGATGGAGCGAATTTATTTCCACTTTTGAACATTGATGTCGATATTTCCGTCAGAATTTGCAAATCTTTCTTTATGATTCAATAATAAAAAAAATATTATGATTTAAAAACAGACAAGGGAGGTTGTAAAATCAACTGATCTTTTATTTTTGTTACTGTTAAACGTTTATTTATACTTATCTAATTTTGAATCTAGAGGTCATATAATTGCATAACTTTTTTATGGTGTGTACTTAAATTTTTAAGTTAAAAGTATAAAAAAAATCTTACCTATGTGACTCGGACGACAACACAACAACTCTAGTTTTATGATCAAACAGGGACTCCAGCTCAACAGTGAGATAAAAATGTGATAAATGACTAACTTGAAATGTTGTCTCTATGCCATCTTCAGTAACCGAGTAGGGTAAAGCAAATACTCCAGCATTTAAAATCAGGTAATCTACATGACTGGAAGAGATTTATCGTTAGCAAAAAATATTACCTCAAGTTGCTTTTAGTTAAGCTTACTTTACAGTTTCTTTGAGTTCTTTTGTGAAATTCTTAACAGATTGCAATGAACTCAAATTGAGTAGCATAAATCTACACTTTCGACCGGCGGCTGATTTTTCGTTGGCAATCTTTTGAATGGCCTCCTCCGTTGATTGTTGATTACGACACGCAAAGATCACCTCACAACCATGCAATGCTAATGATCTTGCCGTTTCTAGGCCAATGCCAACATTGCAGCCAGTTATTACAGCCAATTTGCCGGAAAGGTCTTTGCCATGGAGCACTTGAAGGGCAGTTGTGCTGGAATCAAAACGTTGACGTACCTCGGCAATATTCATAGTTGGTACTTCGGCAGCAAACGCTAGTCTTGGATCTGTGTAAGTCACTTGATTCGTACTCTTTTGCAGAAATGCTGGACGATTAGTTTTTTCATCGATTATTTTCTCCCAACCAATTGGCAATTCGCCGGATACACGCTTTGATTTGCCAGTCCTGGGATGAACCCATTGGGTTGATTTATTTTGGTGGCTAAGGTTAAAAGAAATGACTTTTAAGAAAATAGAAAAATTACAAAATATTTGATGCAAATCGGACTTTGTATAGAAAACATGACCATCATCAGTGGCTCGTTCTTCCCATCCTGGGGGTAATTCATCCTCACTATCTGAATCAGGTAGAAATCCTGGCATATTTAACACTCTCAAACTGCACAAGAATTAGTATTAGGTGCAGTTGAACAAAAAAAATGTTTTAATAACAGTAATTTATTAAATTCTTATCAGTTATCACAATTCGCGATGACAACAAATAAAAATTGGAGCGGTTCTGTTCGAGTAGTTTTGGAGAGTTTTTTATGTTTCGAAAATTTTCGAAGGCACTGCCAGCTTGATTTTATATTTTTGAAGAATTTCAATTATTAAACTGCGGGTCCAGCTCTTTTAATCTTCCTAATTCTAATGAAAAATAAATTTTAGTGCTATCTTGTAACTTGGCTTTAGCTCTGGTTTAAGATTCTCATGAATCAAAAACTTCCTCTCATTACTTCATAATAATTTCCTATTTAAATGAGTTAGAATTTTTGGAGTTTCATAAACTCTTTGTATATGAAAACTATAGTACTATCATGGCGAGTTTTTTTTAGGGTTGCAGAGGTCCTGGTGGTGGCGCTGCAAAATGTGAGGTGTAAAATTCGATTTGGGGAGTCTTTAAGCGTCGAAAATTGGTGGTAGGGGCAAGAGTAGACTATTTTTTGGATTATTGCATCCAAAAAGTATCAATAAATATCATTTAAAACCTCCATAAGATCTCCGCAAAAAAAAAGAGTAAGGGTTGCATAGGTAAATTAGATGTCGCCCCATTCGACTTCCACCATGATAGTACTATAGTTTTCATATACAAAGATAAACTTTAATTTAATGCTTGAACCAGGATTCAACTACAGCCAATTTGACGAAATCGGTAAACAAAAATACTGAACCAGCAACAAATGGCCGTTTTCTGATCTTTGAGTTGATTAATTTATTCAAAATTAGAAGACAATAATTAGATTCTTGTTAAGTGAAGTTCATTTCAAAATGTATAAACATTTTTTTTTCTTTCAAATTCGAAGGATTAGGTTAGTTTTAGCTCTAGTAAAAAAATTGAATTACATCCTTGAACCAAAGATCTAATTGCACTTATCCCTTGTGAAAAAAATTGGTAAAAAGTGTAAAAAAAATTGTAGGGAAACAGATCTTGAAAAGATTTTTGCTGTCAAAACAAACGTCACGTGAAAAAGATAAAAAAAACGAAAAATCAAAGATAAATTTTTTTATGTCGTCGTCGGCGATCAAGTTATGTCAACTTTTCTTTTGGATTTAAAAACAAAAACTTCCAATCAATCACAAATCAATGAAAATCTAATCCCCCGAATTAAACAAAGTGATTTATCATACAATGATTTCTATTGGAATTACATGAATACCAATTGGCCAGTCATTTTAACATCCATATCCAATGACTGGGAATGTCGTCGACACTGGACAAAACAAACGACCACATCAAACAACGAAACCACCGATATAAATTTCGAATACCTCAAGCAAAAAATTGGTAATTGCCAAGTTCCAGTTGCGAATTGTTCCAAAGAATACTACAATAGCCATGAGAAATGTGAAATGAAGTTCTTCGATTACCTAGACCAATGGCAGATGTCTGCCTTTGATACTAATCACAATCTCTACCTCAAGGATTGGCACCTGAAGGCGCTAATGCCAGATTATGATTTTTATAGAGTTCCTAAATATTTCGCGTCCGATTGGCTAAATGAATACCTCATTGATAGAAAGCTAGATGATTATAGATTTGTTTATATGGGTCCAAGGGATTCGTGGTGAGTTTTGGTTGACAATGAATAAATTCATGTACTTACTACTTAAAAGCATTCAGACAAAAAGTCGATTGTCGCCTCATTCTCTTCCAAAGTATTGTAATGTTCTTTTTATATTGATTCTAAAAATATATTTAAATCATTGCCTCACCAACAAACTCGATTTTAATTGTCATTACTTTCACCCCTTTTTATATTTTTGCTGCCTCGTTCAAGGACACCCTTTCATGCGGATGTTTTCGGTTCCTACAGCTGGTCAACGAACATTGCCGGCCGCAAACAATGGCTACTTTTGCCACCACAAGAAGAACAAAAACTAACTGACTCTCTGGGCAATCTTCCCTTTCGCATCACCGAACAACAACTCACCGAGAAAAATGTGAAATTTTTTACAATTATACAAACAGAGAATGAATCTATTTTTGTACCGTCCGGATGGTATCATCAAGTGTGGAACCTAACCGACACCATCTCGATAAATCACAATTGGTTCAATGCGTGCAATGTGCCAACAATTTGGCGTAATCTCGCCAATTGCATGCAACGAGTCATACACGAAATCGAAGACTGTCGTCAGATGGATAATTTCGAAGAACATTGCCAGACAATGTTGCGTGCCAGCTTTGGCATAAACTATTCAGATTTTTTGAATATTTTACAGCATATCATCACGAAACGTTTGCATCAATGCACCAACAATAATAACATAGAAAATATACTTTTTGATACATTTACACTGAGTGACTTCCATGTGCGATATGATTTAGCCATAATCGCTGATGTTTTAGAAGCAATAAAAAATGACGATGTTGTGCAGACGAGAGTGGAATTATGTGATAGATGCAAGGAATTGACAGACCAAATCAAGGGTTTCAAAAATGCGAGTGAGAACTAAAATAAATTAATAAAAAAAAAAAAAAAAACAAACATAATATTCATGTATGTTTTGAAAAACAATTCCTTTTTTCATAAATTGTAAAAAAGGAATAAGCTGCCTACCGATAGATATATTTTAAATATATTTTTAAACTATGAAAAATAGATCGTACATATCTACATATGTGTTTATTTTTGTATTTATAAGAAGGCTATTTTCAAGTTCTAAATAAGCTTGTATGGGAGAATAAAGCAGACTTCCCTGAATAAGTTTCTAAATTAAAAAAAATATAAAACTGTTTGAGCAGCTAAAAAAGTATGTTGTATGTGGTGCAATACCTAATATCTCAAATTTCAGTAATTTGTTAATACCGATTAAGGCTATTATTGCATTCCTTTTTGAAATAAGCATTTCTGGAAAGCAAGGCAAGATGGAAAAATTGAACGATCTTTTCCTTAATTTTTCTCTTTTTAAAATTTTTTTAAAAATAGGCCTTGAGGAACGAACTTGTTTTGCGTTCTATTAAATCATAAAGTTAAGACTGATTGATATCTCAAGTTCGTTTTTATTAGAACCAAAAATTGCCATATAGTAGGTATGAACAATAGAGTTGTAAGGAAAAATGCTTATTTCAAATTAAATGAAAGCTTAACATAATTCAAAATTTTCAATTGAGTAGCAGAATTACAAACTTACTTACCTAACAGGCTCTCAGTCTGAGAAACGGCACTCTGCGACCCCAACTGATGGCTGGATAATTGCTATCCATTCGCTACATCTAAATCTTTTAAGAGCTCTAAGCTATTGTGGTGATTCTTTCTCTGAAATAGGTTATATTGTTCTTGTTCATCCTCTTCATAATGCTTTACCTTAAGGTTCCGATGATCACAAAGTACGTAGACAGGAATTCTTTATTACTTATAGGTAAGCCAGGTCACAAGTCAAAGAGACATCTAATGATTTATTTGACAAGTATTTTTTTCAAGATAGAAATTATTGAGCTTCTAGCTGCGCTGACCCAACCCATTAGGAATTCCCAATTTAAATGAATGCACTTATTTATTTAATTTTGTTATCATAATCACCTAAGCATTTTTTTATTAAAATATTTACTACGATCTAATAAACCTGTTTAACGTTATAATTTAGCATTAAATGGAACCAACAAAGTCCCATTGTTAATAAGTTGTCTAACATCCTCAGGACTTTGTCCAATCTCAGATAAAATTCCACAGGCCACATCGAATGCACTAACATCGTCTGCATCTAACCTAATCTTACCTGGAGTTCTACTCAATTTTGGAGCAGGATTTGGAATAATTTGATTTTCAACAGTTTGAATGAAAGATTTTCGAATATGATTGTGATCATGTTCCATTACATTTTTCCAATCTACCACAGGATTCACACAAGCATCGATGTCTTCAAATATTTCTGTCCATTCTTGTTGAGTTTTTGTTAAAAATGCTCGAGTCACAAGTTCCTTTCCTTCTTCATTTGGAATTGATTGTTCGATGTGTGGTAATCCGAGGGCATTTTTAAAATTATCAAAGAACTTATCTTCAAGGGCCCCGACAGCCATAAATTTACCATCTTTTGTCTCATAAGTGTCATAGAAAAATGTTCCAGTATCTAAGAGACTAGTTCCACGCTCTCCTCCTGACCAAATCGGACTATTTTGAGACATGGTTATCCAACTAGAAACATATGCAGCACCTTCAACCATTGCACAATCAATAACTTGACCTTTTCCCGATCGATGCCGTTCAAGTAAGGCTAGACAAATGCCCAGGGCACATACGAAACCCCCTCCAGCAAAATCAGCAACTATGTTTATGGGAGGAGTTGGTTTCTCTTTGTACCTGCCCAAAAGGGAGAGAATACCTGATAGAGCAACGTAGTTAATGTCATGTCCGGCACGTTGTGCTAAACGTCCATCCTGACCGAATCCAGTTAAACGAGCATATATTAATTTGGGGTTATCTTTACAAAGGATATCCGGTCCCAGATTTAATTTCTCCATGACACCTGGCCTGAATGGTTCTAATAAAACATCATAAGACTTACATAGTTTTCGGATAAGATTCTGGCCATTGGTATCTTTAAGATTGATTGGAAGTAACCGTTTTCCATGATTTAGAACATTCAAGGGATTCGCGAGAACCTGCAAAGAATTAACATACGTTAGAGATTTATTTAAATGATATGGTCACTATTCATACTTTGTCTACTACAGTCACAGAAGCACCAAAGTCTGCAAGAACCTTTCCACAGAACGGCCCCGGAGCTAGACCACATAGCTCTAATGCTTTAATTCCTTTAAGGGGCATAGTTTTTGTGTTGATTTTTTGTGAAGGAATAATGTTATTCAATTATCGCAAATAGACTTTATATTATAAGATGATACATTTCTTTTTTAATGTATTATTTTGCTTAGTACAATGTCTACTTAATTAAATACTTTATTTGAATTGTGAATTTAAAATAAATAGTTAAATTATTCAAGAAAATTGCGGCGGTGCAGTCCAAAGCTCAATAAAAAACATAAAAGCAAAGAACAAAATAGGAAAAAATGAAGTAAGGAACTAGAATCAGTGTTGCCAATTTATTCGAATTAAAGTCTCGTTGGAACCTATGAGGTTGCGGTGGCATTGTATATAAACTTGAATAGTACTCTCTTGAACACGTTCCACACGTCGTCGTCCCAGCGATCACATACCTAACTAATTTTCTGGTTTCTGTTTACATACAAGTACGCCTCAAACGACCACACAACACAGCACTGTGTGGGACGTGCTTATGAAAGTACTATAGATTTCATATGCAAAGGATAGTGCTAAAATAACGGGAAGACTATCTCGCAGATTTAACTATTTTGATTAGTAAAATGAGATGAATTGCTCATTGTATACATATCTCGTTTATATGCAGTATCGAAAGATTGAGTTGGAATTGAAAACTCACTAAAACCAATGCGAATCAGATGCGAAATAGCCGTTACAACGAAAAAACAATAGCAATACCGTGTTGTTATCAATCATAGTAACGTTTTGTTATTGTTGTTTCATCGTCGTATCCAAATTTTGGCATCGGTTCGTGTAAGTCTTTATGACCTTATGTTGTTTTCGTTTGGAAGTTCAGAGTTACTCGTTTTTTACTCCTATTACTCCAAAGGCCATTGAGTAATGTTTCCGGACTCTTTCCTGTTCTCAAATTTATAAAGGAGTAGGCTCGGAAACAGTACACATATGCAAGGTAATATAATCTGAAACATTTTCAAAATCATCACGTCAGAAATTAAGTTTTCTAGGTCTATATTTAAGAATTTACAAAAACATAATACTAGAGTATTGATGTCAGATCGATCGAAATGACAAAATTGACAATAAAAATATTCAACCTTTGTTTTTGTAAATATTGATATTTGGATCTCAGAAACAAATGCATGATTTTGAAAACGATCCGGAAGATATTTGCTTCTATGTATATGTTGTGTTCTCTGGATTCGGAGTCGAAACACACCAATTCAAATAAAATATTCCGTTAATAATTTGAAACCCCAATCATATATTTGCATCTGGCAGTGCTGCACTCCTTCAAAAAAAAAAAAAAACAGAAAAAGCATTTTGCATCGCACCAGAATGTCAACAGAAAACAAAACCAACAAATAAAAGAAAAGAAAAAAGATTTCAAGCAAAACATTTTGCATTTTGTGTGTTGTTTCTTTCGTTCTGTTCTCCGTGTTGGTTTGGTATTTGGTAAAGGTGTTTTAAATCAAAACTAGTGCACAATAAAAAAAAAAACTTTAAAAAAAAAATTATTTAACAATTTCAAAAACAAAGTTCAAGTGCGTGTGAGTCATCTTGTGGTCGATTTAAACATCACATTAGTAAAAACAAAACCGAAAACATGACCGATTGCTCACAATTTGCAAAAGCAAATTACCCACAATTTGTGTAAAATTTTGATGAAAATAAGCGAAAGACCTTCGATAAGAACACCAATAGCAAGAAAAAAAAAATAAATAAGCTAATAAAAAACAAACAACCGTGAAAAAAGAAACAACAAAACAAACTGCTCATATTATATTTTGTCTGTATAATTTAAATCCACTTAAATAACAGAGTGAGAGAAAGTTTAAATTAATAATAATTAATTGGAAACGGAAAATACTCGGTTGATTTTCCTCCATCTGTAAGTTTAAAAGAAAAAACAACTTGCATGCTTTTGCGATTCTCCCACAGAAAGTATATAAAACAGAACTTGAAACAAAAAAAAAACAGGAATTTCCAGACGAATAATTTTTTTTTTGTTAAATTTCTTATCGATTTGGTTTTCAAGTTAAAAATTTTCTTTATTTTTTTTTGTCTTACCTGAAAACCATGAAAAGGTATTTCTTAAGCCGTCTACGGGTTTGTGGTTGCGTTGTTGTTGTTCGTCGATCGATTGTTTATAACACACTTCTCACAAAAAATTAAGGGACAAGGTTTTTTTTTTTAAACTAAAATACCGCTTTATTTATTTATTTATTTATTTAACTATGAATTCCCGAAGACTGTTTTGAATTCGTAGAGAAATCTATTTCGTTAACTTACTCAATTCCGAATGGATATCTGAACAGTGGTGAATATTAAAGATAATATTCTTTGTGTCCATACAAAAATTAACACATAATTAAAGGTCAGTGCTTTGTTGCCGTCTACCTGATAGACATTTGTAATTAATCTGTAATAATTCTAGGAAAGATAGGGTCTATGCAAATAATTAATTCCATGAAATTTTATGATTGCTATGATACCACAATTTCAACCTCGTAAATATATCCATATCTTTTCCCAAAATCCTTTTATTGGCTGTTTTGTGCAAAAGCATTTTAAGATATCTTAAACATGGGGGAAGGTGACGGTTAACCATATGGACACTTAAAAATTGACGAAAAGTTTTTAAAATAGTGGCATGTTAATGAAACTTGGAAAACGTTCATAAAATAGATATCTAAGGTGAAATTGGGTTTTTTGGATGCGAAAGGCATGTTTGAGTACATTACCGTATATTTTCAAAAACATCTGTATTGTTGTATAACAGCTGACCTTCTGTGACACAAGAGTTGGTTATCTTAACCGGGAATGAAGTGATATTAATTTTTTTTTAAATAAAGTATATTTCCACCAATTTAAAAATAGTTTAACAGTGTCTGAGTAGACAGAAATCTAATAAATAAGAGGGTAACATTTTGGGCTGAGAGAAATAAAGCAGCTATTGATGTTGTATAACGTAAAATTATATAAGGCCTCGAAAAAATTGAATTGACACAAAATTCAGATTTTATTTTACTGGAAAAGTGTAGTAATGGTAGTAATGATTAGGAAATTTATTTGGTAAGATAGCTATTTCAGTGCGACCTAAAACAAACTGGTGTATGTCTTTTCACTTTACTTTCAGTATTGCGGCACGGAAAAAAAATTAATTTAATTGAAAGGATAGAATTTGAAAAATTAAAACTTTAATTGAAACTTTATGTTTTCATCAGCCAAGAATTAATTATTTATAAATTAAGACATTGAGAAACAAGCCCTAATCAAAATTTAAATCAGCTGTTCATTGATCGAAAGTTATGGTTGTGGCAAATGGTGTGAAATGGTATCACAGCTTTAGCTTGTGTTTTTTTTTTACTAACAAAATCAGTTTTTCGAAAAAGAAAAATTATCAAGCTTTGTCAATCAATGATATCGATTGTGATTTGTTATTTTCTACCTAGTACAAATGTTGCAATTTTTAAGCTCTATTTTTTTTTGTCAGCTGTATTGTACGAATGGATATACTCTGCGTTTCTGCATAATATATTATGTTCATTACTTTTTTGTTTTGGTTTTTATTGCTTCCCGATGTGAACACATTTCTCAACTAACGTTAAATAAGATATTGGCATAAACCTATTATTACTACTGTGTCTGTTTTTATAAATACTTAATTTATCACAAAAAGTACTTTTAATTGCATAAGACTTTTTTTGGGAACATTGTGGTATAAATTTTCAAATGCAGGGCACTATGTTTACTCTAGTAAAAAGCGAGGGTGCACCATCAAAATTAAAACCGGCCTGGATTGTTGTTGTTCCTCAAAGTCTAAAGTATATAACAAAACAAAATTTGGCATGTTCATTGTATATAAATTTGCATAGTACTCTCATGAACACGTTCCACACGTCGGCCACCTAGCGATCACACCCCTAACTAATTTTCTGGTTGCTGTTTCTGTGTATATACAAGTGCGCCCTCAGACGACCACACCCCACAACACAAAAACCATCGTGATGATAGTACTATAAGTTTTATATACAATGGGCATGTTTAAATTCTCGCAAAATCTTTACCTTTTAAATCTATCTGAGAAAAAAGATTTATTTTTCGCTTGTAATTTCATACAGTTTTTTGCCAAATTCTCCACAGGGGGTTAAGTTTCTGCAACAACTTTTAGAAGTTCAGGTTTAAACGACCTTACTTATTGGAATTGTCATGGATTAAACTTAAACAACTTTGAACAAAAATATACTTCTTCAATACTTCTGCAAAGAAATAGAGGTTATTTATTTGGAACTACTTATTTATTAATCTTTTTTTCTGATTTGAATGACACTTTTTTTTTAAATTCATGATCCCTCTAGATATAATTATACGGAAAATAAAAAGAAATACATTTTCAACGTTTAACCCGACAATTGAAAAAAAAAACTAGAAAATAGGATTTTTTGTGAGAAGTGTTTTATAACCCCAAAAGTCAAAACTAAACATAATTTTTTCTATTTCTTTGGTTTTTATTATTCTTCCATTTCTTTGTTTCATTTTCCTATCATTTCTATACTTGAAAAAAGAAAACATTTCAAAAACACACAAAACCTAGAAAGAATGGAAGTTTTTAACACAAAATATGCAGTTCTAACAAAACGAACGGATGTACGCCTTGATCTCTGCGCCCTCCAAGATGAGAAAGAAAACGAAAAAATCCCTATCGAACCAGGAACATTGGTTAAAGTTTATGACACAACCACAGGCGGTGCCGGTACTGGAGGGAGCACCAGTAACAACAATAATTTAAACAATAATAATAGCAATAGCAAAACAACATCCGTACAGATTCTTGATTATTTCAATCACAATCCGATCAGTGAGAATCTATACGAGTGTCCAACGTCACATTTAAAACGTATCCATCAGGACATCTGGCCATTTGGTATTGCTATATCAGATCCAACACGCCGCCTGCAATTCTTCCAAAGTACAGAGCAATGCAAGCATATTTTGTATTTGCGAGAGGGTGAATTGGTGGCTGTGAATGGAGCACTTTTCGGAAATGCGATGCGCTACGAATGTATTGTTCGATATATTGGCCTTGTGCAGGAGATGGGCCCAGGCTACTATTTTGGGCTACAAATTAGGGTAAACAGTATTGAAAATAGCGCTATTTTTTTTGTTTAATTTGTTTTTATGTCTCTTTGTTTTGTTTATTATTATTTTATTTTTGTGAATTCATATTGTTCAGTTATCATTGATTTAATTTGTCACTTTAGTTGCACTTTATGGTGTTTCGGTTCTGGTATGTTTTTTTTGTAATTTCTTTAATTTTCATTTGTTTTTGGCATCGTTTTTGAAAAAAAAAATACATACATACATACATCTATTTGTTAAATGGTTGCTTTCAAAAGAAGAAAGAATATTTGTTTGCTATCCAGATCTAGATGTTACTCATTGGCACCATACTCTCACAGCTAATACACTACATATCTCATTTTGTCGTCTGCAAAAACATATAAGGGTTTTCATTACATTAAAATCAAATCAGTCTCAAGGTTTTTGGAATTGGATAAATTAATTTAAAATTTTTTATAAAAGTCGAGATGAACCATAACTTCAAGAGACTGATTAACATGCTTCCACTAGATAATAACCTATTTATTGTTTATTTCATTTAAATAATTTTTGTTCTCAACTTCAACAGAGTTCAGAGAATGTCAATTCACCCCAGGAATTGGAAATTCCCTATGTCATCAATTATATGCAATGTGACCCGCGATTAGCGTTGATTGTCTCAGCCGACTGGATCGAACCAATTGACATCAAGAAAAAATCCTTCCCTCGAGAATTACTTTGTGGCACACTAGATAAAGCACGTTCTGCTATTGGACTTACAGCACGCCAATCAACGTCTCGAAAGAGCTATAAAAAATCACCCACCAAAAAAGATTCTCTATTGTTTCCGCATACAGAGACACAATTTTACGTGCCTAGTCCAAGTGGAGCTGATGATTACGCCAGTAGCAGTGGTTGTGAAGAAGTTGACACTGCAATGGATCGAGGAGGACGTAGTCTAGCAACAGCACAAAATCCAAAACACCCACGCAAAGATAAACCCACAGTAGCACATAATTTCACAAACACCAAAGACGAATCTACGATCTCAATTTCTGTACCATCGTCGCAGACCCAACAACAGCAGCACGATCAAAAGGACAAATCTAATCAAAGTACTAATCCAGAAGATTTAGTTCCATTAGATAACGAAGATTATAATAAATATGTTGAAAACTATGAACGAAATTTAGAACAGCGTCAGCAGTATGAACAACAACAACAACAACAACAAAACATTCCACCGGGTATTTTGAAATCCAGCAAAACCACCACTCAGCCAGGTGGGGCAGCAACAACAACTGTGAAAAAGAAAATTGTATCAACAAGCACTGAAGTGCCAGTAAAACCAGTAACAATTATGAGTCTAGAAGATCGTGATATCATTGTAATTGATAAGGCGGACATCAAGGAGTCCACCAAGAATGAAGCAAACGTTATCGTTGTAGATAACCCAAGACAAACAAAAGAAGTTGATTTGGCCGATTTGCTGGGTGGCAATTGGCCAAATAACGCTGGTGATGCTGCTATGGTTTTGAATACAACAACAGCCGATCAAAACAAATCACCAAACATGAGTAATGGTGGCGTTAGTACTACTACAGTTGCTGGTGGCAGTGTCATCTACGTCAGTAGTAGCAGCAATAGCAGTGTGAGTAGCATGAATCAGAAAGTAGATAGTAGAAGTAAGTCAGCAAATCCAATGTCACATTTGATTGGCACAAAAAGTTTGGATCGAAAGAATCGAGATACAAATTGGGCGCAATCAGATATGGTAGCTATTCCAACAACTTCAACGGCAGGAGGAACAGCAACAGGACCATGCACTGGAGATGCAATAAAAAAAGAAAAAAGTACGTAAATAAATGTGATGTGATATGATTTTCGTTTATAAATAATCTAATATCGAAGTCCATCCAATGCTTGAGCCATTTTGTTTCATAGTATTTATAAAGAAAAATGAAAAATTATCAAAAACAGAATTTACCAACTGTTTATCTGCTACATAAATTTAGATTCTTCTTATCTTATCTGAATTAGCAATTCACTTAAACTAAAGAAATATTATGTTCTGTGGAGAGTGTTTGAAAATTAAAGCTTTCTTGTTTAATTTCTGTTTTATCGGTAAAAAAGAAAATTTTACTTATCTACGAATTTCAACTAACTTATTTTATTTTTGAGCTGAAGCCTACAATTCAACCAAAAAATATCCAGCAAAAAAGGTCATCTTATCATAATATATGGAATTCGGAAAAACATGTTTAAAGCAAAACCAAACGGAATTATCAGAATAAAAGACAAAAGCTCCTAGGTTTTTGAAAGATTTCAAAATTTTGGATCTTAGCTCCCTTAAAACTAACAGTTTTTTTGAGAAATGGTGATTTTTTCGAAAAAAAAATTTAAATGAATAAAAATAGCAAATGTTTTCACTTAAAAACTACTGGAGAATTTTATTTATTCCCGTATAGTAGTTTGGAAATTAAAAAAAAAAAATATTTTGTAATTTTTATTTATATGTACATATATGTAGCCAAGTTTATTACACACTTCTTCCCTAACTTCAAAATATTAAAATTCTGCATATTTTTATGTGCACATCATCCGGTTCGTACATTTACAAATAAGTTTCAACAGTGCTTTAAGTTTTTAATTTCAATTCTTTTGCACTACTTACATACATATGTATGTATATGTTTTTGAAATATTTTTTTGCTACAGCTTCTTACCCACGATAAACCACTAAAAGAAACAAACACATCAAAAACCGAACAGAAAATAATCGATGGACGCTTATGAACCATACGCGCCTCTCTATTCTTCTCTATTTGCCGTATCGTTTATAGCCATTTTTTAAAATTTAATTGTATTAAAGATTTTTCTCTGATGATGAATTATTTCTCAACAGTCTATTTTACCATTTTCAACAATCATACGTTGGTGTTTTAATTTGTTGAATTTTTAATTTATCGATTGCAACATCAACATTCTCTACCTGTCTCCGTTTATCTTCAGACAAACTTTTCTTTTGTTTTTATTAAATATGCAATGACCGTATTGAATAAATACTGTATAGTATACCTACAAATTATATGAATCATCGGCTATTTAAAAAGTTAAATTATTTTTTACCGTTGATATGTACATATTAAAAAAAAAATTAAAGTAAACATTTAACAAACATTGTTTAGAAAGAAAATCTAAAATCGCCAAACATGATGTTAAAAAAAAATAATGATCTCTCAACACTTAATATCCCAGCACATTTGCCAAACATTGATATTAATCCAACTCTTGCTGCACAATTTTGAATAAAATTCCCAATCCAGATAACAAATACTGACCCATGGCATTTCACAGCCTATTCTGCTATTCAAAAAATTACTTAAGCACGCTCACTTTGCCTATTGTCTGGTGTTTTAAATTTTCTCTCACTATTTGGAGGAATTGTAAGGAAACATGCCAACGTTTTCGACAACAAGTAGTGAGAGTCTTACTTGCGCGTCTCGTCGATCTATTTTTGGTACTCTCCCCATAACATAAACTCTGAAAATAGACAGATTCTACATGTTTAGTTGACATATTATGGGTGGGAAAAAAGGGAAAAGACGTTTTGGGGCGATTAGCATCTAGTTGGTCGTTATTGATTCTTCAAGTCAGCCGTTTTCAACAATCACGGAAGTTTATTCTAAATTTTGATTACAAAAAAATCCTTTAGTTTCATATCGTTCCATTTTTCATTTATTGGCAATTGTGTCTGCCTTTATGGCATCGGTTCCGTATTAGTTTTTTTTTTGTTTAAAAAATAACGCAAAAATTATTATAACAATGGAAACAGAAACCGAATGGTATCACGAATACACAAATGATATTCCACTTACAGTTCTTGAGCTATTTTCATATGACGACAATGATAATTCTTCCAATGGTGGATATGGAGGTTGTTTTTTTATATTATACACCTTTTTTGTCTCAAACAATTTGTACGTGTTTTGTTTCAAACACGACTAATTTTATCAATTTTACAGAGTTGAGAAACACAATCGAACCACTGTACGATAATGTCAACACACTTCCGGCTGTACAGCAAAATATTGCTCTTGCCTCGCCTGAAGAGGAATTTATACAAGCTTCGCCAATGCACGATGTCCCTGGGACCAATTTGGGAGTTGGATCAATGGTTGAGGTGTCAACTGAAACAAGTGAAGATCTATACGGAGTTATACGATGGATTGGATGTCCACCGAGTACAAAGACTGTTATGGTAGGAGTTGAACTAGAGGATGAACAGGAAGATAAGCGTTTGCCACTAACCGATGGGATTTACAATGGAGTCAGGTAAAATAACCACTTTTACTAAAAAACAAAATTCTTATAAACAGAATTTCTTTTAGACTCTTTAAATGCCAAGAGGGACGAGCACTGTTTTTGCTACCAAATCAAGTGGCAAAAGATAGGAGGTTTGTAGAAATTGATACACCACAAGGAGCTGCCAAATCAGCTGCAAAAACATTAGACTCGAAAATGTTTGGTCAGGTGGAATGTCCATCTGTGCCCGGAGCAGTCTCGCCACTAAGTAAGCTGATACATTTAATACTAAGTTAATTCACAGCAAAGGAATTATTAATAATATTTTCCATTAGAAATATACAATTTGGATGAATTAGAAGAGATGTGTGGCAAGTTTAAAGGCATTCAAGGTCACCACAATTCATGTTACTTGGATGCGACATTGTTTTCGATGTTCACATTTACAAGTGTATTCGATTCGTTACTCTTTAGACCACCGGAACCAGAAGTATAATAATCGCCTATTTATTTTTAGTAGATCTTTTGGTAAAGATTTTTTTTGTTTCAAGGATATATCCCACTACGAAGAAGTACAAAAAGTCCTTCGAGAAGAGATTGTGAATCCTTTGAGAAAGAATATGTTTGTACGAGCAGATCGAGTTATGAAATTAAGGCAATTACTTGACAAACTAAGCTCTGTTAGTGGATTAACAAGCGAAGAAAAAGATCCTGAAGAGTTTTTAAATAGTTTACTAGCGCAGATATTGCGAGCTGAACCGTTTCTTAAGGTAAGTTTTAAATTTTATTATGTTGTCTATGATTGATCTTGGGTTAAGAATTGAGATGTATTAGACTGAGTAGAATTGTCTATTTTCTCTTGATTGTGGTATTTTTGTGAATAATTTGCTTCGCTTATCAGAATAAAGAAGAATGTATTCCAAAGTTTGTTAAAGGCAGGCCTTATAAGCCGGCCATGAAAGAAAAACCCTATTGTGCATATTGCATTTGTATATTAACTGCATTGCCACAGGCCGAGGTTACAAAACTTGATTTCTTTTGCTTGATTCTTAAGAACTTGTACATATTTCTTCTATTCTTTAATATTATTGCAATTTACTTTCATTTTCTAGCTAAGTTCTGGTCAGGACGCATTCTATTATCAACTTTTTGTTGAAAAAGACGAACGTCTTTCATTTCCATCAGTTCAACAACTATTTGAGCAGAGCTTCCTTTCATCCGACATTAAATTAAAAGAAGTACCATCATGCCTTATCATTCAAATGCCACGTTTTGGCAAAAACTTCAAAATGTATCCAAGAATACTTCCGTCACAAGTACTTGATGTTACTGATATTATTGAAGACTGTAAGTTCTTTTTTTTTTCTAATAGACAAACCGAATGCTTATAATATATCCATTGTAGCACCTCGTCAATGTTCTGTTTGTGGAAAATTAGCGGAGTACGAGTGTAAAGAATGTTTTGGTATTTTGCAATGTGGCGTTGGTTTGGAAAGTACCGCATTTTGCCGAAAATGTCTTGAGACTGTTCATTCCCATGCAAAGAGGTGAGACAAAATTAATTTAATTTAATTTAAAATAAATGTACATATATGTCTTCTAGGGCAAATCACACACCCAAAGAGATCTCAGTTCCCCATGATTTCAAAATAATGGTTGAACATTTAAATGTTCCACGTTTATTTATGGAACTTTTTGCAGTTGTTTGTATCGAAACTTCCCACTATGTAGCTTTTGTTAAGGCTGGCTCAGGACTAGATGCACCATGGTGTTTCTTTGATTCTATGGCAGATCGAAAAGGTAATTTAAAATAAATTTCTTGAAAAGTAAATTTTATTAATTGCTCAACCAAAAAAAGGGGAACAAAATGGGTATAACATTCCTGAAATGATATCTGTTCCTGATTTGCCCCAATGGCTTTCTGAGGATGGAGCTCGAGCAGTTAATGAGACATCATCAAATGATAAAATGTTACCAGAACATGCCAAACGTTTATTTTGTGACGCATACATGTGTATGTATCAAAGTACAGAT
The DNA here is from genome assembly GCA_958431115.1 of Syrphus vitripennis. Classification (NCBI taxonomy): domain Eukaryota; kingdom Metazoa; phylum Arthropoda; class Insecta; order Diptera; family Syrphidae; genus Syrphus; species Syrphus vitripennis. The sequence continues at coordinate 125,987,187 of OY288108.1, forward strand.
GTTATGATGTATCGTTAGGATTAAAAATAAATAACAACAACAAAATAAAAAATAAAAACTAAAACACTAAATTACAATGCAAACACAAACACACACATAATAATTATATTAAAAATTAATAAACATTTTAGAATATAGTAAGATAATAATATCCAATTGTGAACACATAGTTGAACTAAGCTGTAGAAACTTATTTATTACGAATAACGAAAAAATTGAATTAAATGCAAAGCATTATTAATTTATTAATAACATTACATACAATATTTTTTGTCGTATTGTTACCTACTTTTAAACATTTTACATTTAAGTAAATATACACACCACTAACGGAAGTAGTTTTCTTAGTTTTATTCTTTAGTAGAATATAGTCGATATTCTAAAATACAAAAAATTGGAGGTACAAATAAATTTACTGCGTAATTTCAACTACTACTGCATGTTATATATGTCGGTATAGGTCACAGGTAGGTAATATATAAAAAAAATATATGGACAAATAATGAACTGAGGACTCATTGTTAAAGTAATATTAAGATCACTATAAATTATGCGATAAGAATAATAATCTAAATAATCATAAAGAAGCTTATGAGACTTCGGTGAATACCAGTTTGTGACATCTTTTGCAAATGAAGTAGAAAACCATGTAGTACAAAACAGTCGTAAAAACCTATAGGAAAATAATCCAGTTTAGAAAAAGTCAATATTTAAAAGCTACCATTCAGCTTCAGCATATGGTCAAATCGGCTGACATCACGCGAATAAATTGTCTAGGAGTTAACAAATCAAGGCAAAGTATAAACCTTTTTGTTGACTTCACACTGAAGTTCTTGTATCAGAATTCCTTTAATTTTTAATTTACGACACTATTTGAAATGACATAAGCTATAACAACTTCTAGAGAAAAAAATTAAAAAAATTCAATTAAAAAAAAAATGCGTATACGCCGTAGTGAACACTGTTTTCGCTTTTATAGAAAGCTTCTTATAATTCAAAAATTTTTAAATAACTATTGATTGATATATTGATATATTAATGATATAAAGTAGTATGAGAAGTTTTGTAATCAAAAACCATAAACATTTGGGTATTGCTCAGTGACAATTTTACATGCAATGATCTTTTTATGAACACACCCACAAAAAGTTTTTTTTTGAGAATTGCTATTATTTATTTTATTATTTAGTCTCTTGAATCCGGTTTTATATTTCACTTCCAAAGATAAATTTAAAAAAAAATAAACCAAGGGCATAATAAACTTCAGTTATTAAAATTGTTCGCGTTTAATTTGAATAAATTAAAACTACCAATCGTAGAGCATTTTAATACACGACCGGATCGCATGAACGTCCTCCTATGTTAAAGTACTGTACAATAGACAAAAACAAGAATTCCACTATGAAAAAGCATAAAATTCATTATTATAAGCCAAAGAAGTAGTTTGACTTCAAAACTGAAAATACTTTAATTTTTTTTTAACTTCCAAAATAGATCGTCGTTTTTTTTATTTAAAAAAATTTAACAAATATAAATACCCAGAAAATATTTTTTTTTGAGAACTTTGATATGCAGCATTATTAAAAATTTGTATTGTAGTCCGTCAAACCGTTTTTGAGGAAATCGAATCTCAAAAATCCGATTCTATGACAGGTAAATTTAATAACGGTTTTTTGAAATATTTTTTTTGACCAAATAATTTTAATTACTTTCAACCCCCTTTTTTTGAGATAAATTTGTTTTGTTTTAACGGTTTTATGACAGGTGCCGTTATTTTGGAGCTAAAATTCAATTTCCCCTTTAGGTACCTGCTATGATTAGAGTTTAACGAATTCGGTTCAAAATTTTTATGAGAGATATAATATAATATAATATATCATATCAAATATATCAAATATATCAAATATATCAAATATATCAATTATAAATATTATGTTTTGGATTAAATTTTTTTGTGAAACATTGATTTTCATATATGTACCTATTATTATATGTAAAAAGCTTGCAAGTAATTTTTTTTTTTGTAAAAATAAAATACCTAAAATAATTTTAATTTTGATTTCCAAGAGAATAACAATTAGATAATGCGTTGAAATAGAAATTCCTTGTTAATTTGACGGTTCTTCGAGAGTGTCTTTTTCATTCATTAGAAATATCAGGGACGTCCTTGAACTTTTGTGATTTCATATTCAATAATTTGGTTAAATATTCTTACGATTCTTATTAGCATTTTCCGTGAAGTTTTGTCCTATAACAAAATCATGACGAGATGAATGACCAAAAATAAAAACAAGTCTTATTATTGTTCGTCAATTTGTAAAAAATGTATATATATTTATTAAAATAAATGCCATAGAAAAATATAAAATATCTTAAAACTAAATAACCAGTTGGCAGAAAAAATTTAACAACTTGTGTAAAGTTCTGTATATCCTATATAAAAAAATAAATGCATGTTTGCCCGACAATTCCGTTGCCTTAAAAATGCTTCTAGTCAATTTTGAGATTATTCATCCTCCACGACCAAGTGTATGATAGGTTTGCCTTTAACGACACTATCACCCTGTTTAGCCCCAACACTCTTCACAACACCATCCCTTGGTGCCTTTAAAACATGTTCCATTTTCATAGCAATTATAACAGCTAAATTATCCCCTTTCTTAACCAAATCACCAGGTTCCACCAGAAGTTTCTCAAGCACTCCAGGCATTGGTGAGGCAACGAAATTTCCACTTCCACCGGCACCAGTAGCTTCATCATTGGATGTCAAGAATTTTGGTTGTCGTACAGTGAAGCTATATCTGCCATCAGGTTCAAAAATATCCAAGTTACCATTATAAAGAGACGAACTAAAAATTGATATGTCCCCGTCAATATCCAATTGAATTGTACATGTCTTCTTACAGTACACGACCAAGACTATGACATTCCTCCAAGGACCACCATTCATTCTCATTTGAATATCATCAGAACTGCTCTTAAGATCGACCTTGAACGTTTCGCCATTCAGTTCTAAAAAGTACTCCCTGACGAAGTCATGGTTTACTCGAAAACGCAGTGCATCTAAGAAAGGATCGCCTTTAGTGAGGGCTTGCAAACTAGAATTCTTTTTGATAGTGTTGTCCTCATTTAGGAACAAAGCTGCTGCTGCTTTCATAGCCACCTCTTCGGTGACTTTGATTGGAGGGAATAATGATTTGAAATGTTCATCAATAAACCCTGTATGGACGTTACCATTTCTAAAGTGTGCATGAGAGGCAAGGTCAATTAAGAAGTTAACGTTTGTGTCAAGACCGGCGATTTGGTATTCTCCTAACTTAGCTATGAGTAAGTTTAAAGCGTGCGTTCGATCTTCTCCCCAAACAACCAGCTTGGCTATCATGGGATCGTAGTGGACCGAAACTTCATCACCTTGCCTTACTCCGGTTTCAATGCGAACATTCTTTTCAGGTTTCGGAGTGGATAAGTGTCGAAGAACTCCTGCTCCGGGTAGGAAGCCATTTCTGGGATTCTCGGCATAGATTCTGGCCTCAAATGCATGACCTTTCCTCTCAATTTGATCCTGAGTAAGTGGGAGTGGTTCACCGGAAGCAATTCGAATTTGCCACTCGACCAAATCTGTATTGGTTATCATTTCAGTGATTGGATGCTCTACCTGCAAGCGGGTATTCATTTCCATGAAATGAAAAGAATGATCAACTTTGTCCAGGATGAACTCAACGGTTCCAGCTCCAACGTATCCCACAGCCTTGGCAGCTCGTACACCAGCTTCACCAAGGCTTCGTCTTAGTTCTTCGGACAGACCAGGTGCAGGTGCTTCTTCGATGATCTTTTGATGTCTCCGCTGAACGGAGCAATCTCGTTCGAAGAGATAGACTGCTTCACCATATTGATCGGCAAACACTTGAACCTCAACATGACGAGGTGAGCGGACGTAGCGTTCCAGAAGCACCGAACTATCTCCAAAGGATTTAGCTGATTCTGTTCTAGCCGAATTGAGTGCTTCAAGGAATTTTTCTTTGCTCTCGGCAATTCTCATGCCCTTGCCACCTCCTCCTCGAATTGCCTTAATCATCAAAGGAAATCCTATTTTGTCTGCTTCTTCGATAAGCTTATCATCACTTTGATTTTCTCCATGATAGCCATTGATAATTGGCACTCCTGCTGCTGCCATAATTGACTTGGAGGTACTCTTGATGCCCATATCACGAATTGCCGATCCAGGTGGTCCTATGAAAATGACTCCCTCTCTTTGGCACTGTTCAGAGAATTCAAAGTTTTCTGAGAGAAATCCATAGCCAGGATGGATTCCTTGACATTTTGTCTGCTTGGCAATGTCGAGAATTACGGAACTTTTAAGGTATGATTCGGAAGAGGCAGCCGTACCCACACGATAGGCTTCATCGGCCATAAGCGTATGCAGTGAGTTTTTGTCCGCATCTGAGTACACAGCAACAGATCGAATACCAAGTCGTTTTGCAGTTCTTATCACTCGGCAAGCGATTTCGCCTCGATTGGCGATAAGTATCTTCTTTATCGGCTGAACATTGACGTTTTTGTGTGCTGGCCGAGTTGAAATTTTCAAGTGTGAAATGAAGCTTTGTACCGTCTTAAGGTGTTTGAACATATTAAAACATTAATAATTTTTCAAATATAATAAAGAATTGTTTTTAAAACAAAAAATTTAAAAAGAAATCGCCGATGGAAACGTGTTGTTTATGATAATTTTATAATTTTAAAATGTTTTTGTTTTTTTTTCTGACAGCAGCCAGCTACTGTCAATACTTTCTCTTTATCTTTTTAATTGCCCTCTGTATCTCACAAGCTGAAACTTACAGGAAATGGTTTTTTGAAACGGAGGTCATTGGCCACGTTCACAAAGTTGGCAATCCAGATTGGTTTGTGTTGTTGTAATCTCTTGAGAAAAAACAGCTGATTATAAAACATCTGTTCTCAAAATAAAAATCTCAACCAATCTAAAAAATTCTCGTATATTCAGCTATCTGAAGAGAAATGTCAAAAACAGCTGACTTGAATTCAAATCAAACAGCTAAATTAACCTATCCGGTTTTAGTCGTTCACAAACGGATACTCGATATATAGCATATCTCAGCGCAATGTGAACGCGGCCATTGTATATGAATTTGCATAGTACTCTCATGAACACGTTCCACACGTCGTCCCCCTGGCGATCACACAACTAACTAATTTTCTGGTTGCTGTTTCTGTGTATACACAAGTGCGCCCCCAGACGACCACACAACACAACTCAAAAATCATCGTGATGATAGTACTATAAGTTTTATATACAATGACAGAGGTTCAAATTATTTAAATTTTTGTTGGAACTACATTCCGAATAACATGTACAATTAAAAATTGTAAACATGTTAACAGCCTTATATGAGATTGATCTCAAAGGCATATTCTTACAAAGAGTAAGAATAATAAATATGAGTGTTTAGGAAATAACAGATGATAGAGAACGATGTATAAAATATATAGATTTTATATACAATGTGACTCTCTGTTTTGTTATTTAAGTTTTCGTTGCTTTCACTGTTTTGTATTTCTCACTCATCTCTTTTAACTATTTGAACTTTCTCATTATGAATTCAAAAGGGCACTATGAAATAACTCCTAACATTAACTCCTGATAAACTTCTAATGAAATAATTCCTAACAATAATAAATGCAATAAATCCTAACCTTAAAAATTAAATAAAGCGCGAAACAGATTGAACACACCTAGAGTTTCTTGCCTAAGGCAATTTTCAGGAGTTCACATAATTAATGTAGGAGATTATTTTACGTTATTTATCTAAAAAATTAGTTTTTCAATCTCATATAATAAAAAGTGTAAAGTGAAGTTCAGAAAACTTGGTGAAATTTTCAAGTTACAAAACATGCACATAAAAGTGTTCAAAATAAAAATAATTTCGTTATTACTTACCTACCAATCTTGGGAATTGAAATTAAAATACGCTCAATTATTTTTGTTAAACTAATTTGTATTTACAGCAATTAAAATTAATGACAGTTGTATTTATAATAATTTTTAAATTTTCTTCTTCATAATTGCATTTATTGTTTTTTTTTTAGTGGTTATAGTGTTTTTGTCAAAGCAATCGATGTATTTTATCATTTTTATCTTATTAACCTTAAATGCCTATATATATCTAGTTTTTGTTTTGTTAATTATTTGATATTAATTTATTTCTTGGTATATTTAACTTACAAAAAATTAAATACAAATAAATTAAAACATTTATTTTTGTTTAAGTATACCTACATAAACATATATTTAACTCCATTTATATTGTTATTTTTAATACATAATTGATTTTCGTTTCTTATATCATTTTTTCATTATTTGACATTTTTTCATATTTTTTGTTTTTTATTTTTTTGTTAATATTTAAGAGATTATTTTGTATGTATTGTAAATTTATTCAATTGTCTTCATTTTTGTATTGATTATAATAGTAGGTAAGCAATTTATATATTGATTGCTTTTAATTGTTTTTCATTAACATTTATTTGTAATATAATTACCTTACACTACATAAGCAATGATTTCTCGTAGGTTTTTGACATTAAAAAAAAAATTAAAATAAATGCTTTCAAACACATAAACTATAAATATTTATTTTCATTTAATAAATTTTATTTGTTTGTTTTTATTATTTACATTATACAAATATAATTATTTTAATTTAATTAATTGTTAAACATATTTAATTTTTTAGGAAAAAATATAATTGTTTAGTCAAAAAGTTAAAAAGAATAAAATATATAAAGAAAATTAATTTTATTTCTTAAAAATTATATTTTAACTTTTGTACTATTTAACATTTTATTTAAAATAATGTTTTCTTAATTTTTCACATTCACAGATTAAGGCTTACTTCTTAGCTTATATAAATTTCAATTATATGATATAAATTAGACATTTAAAACATTTAATATTTACATTTTGACTAGATATGGGGTGGGCTCTTGCATTAGACATTTCCATAAATTGTGGAAGGATCAAAAAATAAAAAACAAGAAATGTTTTGTTAACTAATTTTGGGACGCTGATTTTTATATATTGTAATACACGCGCACGAAGGGGTTTTGAATATACCCGTATGATGACTAAAACTGTGCGAGGAACTTGGAAAATACGGAAGGATTAATCAGGAGACACCAATGCACATTGTTTTTAAATTAAAAAAATCTACATTCGTCTAGTGTTGCTAAAATTCTAATATCCAAAATTCTGGATTTTAAAATTCTATATTGCCAAATTTTGTAAATTATAGAAGACAAATTGAAAAAAGAAAAAAAATTCTTTTATAAATTACAAAACTTGAATTTTGGTCGGTTTGAAAATATAAACCTGATTTAAAAAAAAATTGTATTCATGGAAACCTTTCCTAGAACTCAATCACCAGCGTCAAGGCTTTTTGTGGAATTTCTGAGCCTGGATAGTAAGGAAGAGGGTTCAAAATGCCTACAGAAAAACGTTAGAAGCTTCCACTAGACACAATTCTTTGTTTCCTCAGTATGGTTGCAATTAAGACTGATTAGTTTATTAATTAATATCTTTTAGAATTTATGTGAATCTAGAAGAAAATAATATGCCCATAAACTTTCACACCCAATTCTTAAGATCGTATTATACCCAATAATTTTCAATTACATGGATAAAGCAGTACAGTATATAGGCACTTTAACTGAACTATACATAAAGTGTATGTACTTATTTATTTTAACAATTCATTCTCTGTATTTAAGTAAAATTGTTCTCATGTATTTTCTATCTAATTATCGCCTGGCCAAAAGAAATAATGTCATTATTTGGCGCCCCACAAATTACCTCCCGCCAGGATTTTTATATACACAGCCTCATTCCTTCGATGGCGGCGGGTGTTGTCGTCAAATTCACAATGACTAGCCATACCGGCCGCCTGGGTTTTGCAGAGCAACATAAGATTCAATGAATGCACTGTTGAGTATATCCTGACATAGCTTTAATCGAATATATAGTCGGTTGGATACAGAAAAAGACATCCATCAGCCATCATACACTCTATGGGTTTATTATTCGAGAATCCTATGCTCCTGTCATTCATGGTACGTTCGTTGTCGTTGATGAAGAGATGTTTACTACTAAATCTATAATCTCAATAACCCCAGCTAAAGAATTTGCTGTTGATTACTAATCAATATACATATAGTTTCTTAAGAGGATTTTATTAAGTTGTTCTTACTATATAAACTTTTTCAACAGAGTGAGACATAACCACAAAAGCAAGTCATAGGGCGAAGGGTGCAAAATGGCATAGCTTGAAGCAGAAGCAAAAGTATTCACGTTATTGTTCTATGTAATTTAAAAATACAAAATTTTAGTTTGTATTTATAGATCTCAAACGACAAACTCAGTAGGCAAAGATAGTTTCGTGGGCAATAAGTCGATGATTTTAACTAACTCGCTAACCCCCTGGAATTTTTAGCGAGATTATCGGTAGGTTTTCCGCAACAAAAGTATTTTTAAAACTTTAAATCAAGGTTGGCATTCATTCATTCACCAAAATCTCCCTCATTAGTTCATGAAAAAGAAATATTTATGAGCTGTCGAATGAGGATTTTTTGAGTCATGAGTGTCATAAACTCTCGGTGAGCTAGCTTCTAGATTCAAATAGTTGTTTTTTATTTTCCCCCCCAAAAAAAAAGAGACAGAAAAAAACTTAGCCTGTACAGAAACAAGAGACTAAGATTTACTTTATTTAGATGGGATCGAGACCGAAACTAAAACGAAACCGAGACGAGACGAGACGAAGAGAAGACCGAGACGTGACCAAGATAAGAATGATGAAATTTTACTAACTAACTAATGAGACCGAGACGAGGCAAAAGAACAATTCATCAATTTTTGCGTATAGGAGAGTCTATGAGGCATTGGTTCACTGTGACGTATACGTACTTTTTTTCTGGCTTAATTTGTGAAACTCTCCAAACAATCCGGGAGTAAAAAATTAGTAAAGGGGTGAAATAGCAGAAAATAAAGCAAAATGAAAATCGAATGGAAACAACAATAATAAAAGTAATAAAACAAAAAGGAAAGTTAATATATAATATCCGCTCATCAAATAACATTCATTGTTTTTTCATAAAACAAACAGATTTCGTGGTAAATACGAGTAGTGCAGATAACAGGTTGGGCAAGGGGAGTAAAGGCGGACAACGAGACGAGACCGAGACAGACTTTTGAATTGTCTCGGTTTAGTCAAAAATGAAAATCGTATGACTAAGTTTCGTCTTCGTCTTCTCCTGATTCAAACTAAGAACTTCTTCGGTTAAGTCTGTTTTTGTGAAATCAGAAATAATATCTAACATTTACATATTGAAATATTCAATTTTATGTTTTAAAAAATTTATTTTTAATGATTGACAGTTTCGTCGCGTCTCTTCTCAGATGCCTCGAAAAGTTCTTCTTGTCTCGTTTCTCGAGCTGACGAGACCATTCCATTTCTTTCCTTGCTCGCTTAGAAGTAGTTACATACATCAGTGGGTCAGCAAGGGCATTTCATTCTTCTTAGACACTCCTAATGTAGTACTCCTTCGAGTAGGGTTTGCCGTTATTTTGTCAGTTGTACTACATGCGGCAGTTCGTTTCGATCTGTCTAGCTAACTTTTAATTTAGTTGTTAAGGTTTAGTTTTTGTTGATGGTAACCGGAGTTTTCATCTTCTGCTTCTCTCAACTTTTCTCAACATCCAGGCTCGTAGGAGCAGGTGGCCCCATGCAACGTCAGTTATGTGTTTCGGGTAGCCTAGTAGTGTGCACTTTTACTGTTTCCGTCTCTGCTGTGCTTCGTAGATGCACCTAAGTAGCATTCTTGAAATTCAAGCCCTCGTCAGAAACCGTGACTTTTGCCGCCTAGATTTTTGTTTTTGTTTTGTTTCTTAGTTTGTCCAAAGCTAACCAGCTGAGGATTTAGGGAAAATATTTTTTCTTTGAATTTTAAATTGAGCATTTTTTTTTTTAATTTTTGAAAATTAGATTTTTATTATTTATGTATATATTTATACACATATAAATAGTACCAATTATTTAAAGTATCTATTTTAAATAATAAAACCATGTCCATAAAAAGAGCCACCTATACGTATTTACCCTAAGTATACCATTAAATCACAAAGGTTTTTTTGTTTTTCAAATGATTTTAAATTTTCATTTTTTTTGTTTCTGAAAATTTTCTTATTTCTTTTTTGTTTGCAGCTCCATCAAGCCACGTCCACTTTAGCTTTTTTAATCAACTAACTATACCACTGCCCACTTACCACTTCTTCACTCTCGATGCCAATGAAAAGAATAATAATTGTCACTTTTTATCCTTAATAATAATAACAGTAATGATTAAAATTCTTAAGACTTACACATCAATAACTATATACCTGTCCACAGTGTGCATTAGTGTTTTTTTTACATTGCTCTCGGAAAATTGTAATGATGAGGGTGTGTAGGCGTTTTCCCCAATTTTGTTGACCCTCGCCACCGCCACCTTCGCCGCCGAGTTAAGTCCCATCGCATGTTTATATAAACTCCCGGAATGGTTGACCATAATTGCCATTTGTCTCATTGAATACCGCTGCAGTGCTGTCAGCCATGATGTTAATGTTGTTAATGACAGTCATCGGTTGCTGCTGTTGCTGGGTTTGTATGATGCTGGGATTATCTGCCAGGATACTGCAATCGAAGTGCTCTGCAGTTAGATCGCCCCCATCACTGCCAGTGGGTATCTCTTCACCGCGCATCAAGAGGATAACATCGGTAAGAGCGGTTATGTAGTTCTTAGCCAATGTGAGTGTCTCAATCTTGGATAGACGTCGTTCCTTTTTCACGTGCGGAATTACTTCGCGCAAGGACTATCATCGTATATAGAAGTACAAACATTACTTTATCACACAATCTGTTTATAAATCGAAAAATAAATTTAAATGTCTTACCTGAAATGCATCATTCAAGCTGTGCATTCTCATTCGTTCCCTCTCGTTCGACTCCAAACGCCTTAAATTTCTCTCTTTTGCATTGAGTGCCCCCTTCCGTCGTCGATTTTGGGCTGAGGTGGAATTCCGACCCCTACTTGATGGCCGAACACTACCGCCATTGCTGCTTCCACCACCGCCACTTGTGTCATCACTCTGACAACTGGAATCGGTCATTTCGGGATCATAGTTGCTGCTGCTTATTATGGGGTTAATGCTGTTTGGGGTGTTGTTGGCTTGAGAAGTTCGTCGACTTGCACGTCGGACAGGACGAGAGATTCTCTCTTGTTCGGATTGTATTGTACCTTCGGAAAAATCCAATGTTTGTATGGTGAAATCCTGAACAGCGAGAAGTTCACTAATTCGTTTCGTGTCCATTGTTGTAGGTGAAATTTTGTTGATATTGGGTTTTTGGAAAAATGATTATTTAGGTGATGAAAATTGAATGATTATATTCAAATTATGTATGCTTATTTGGGTCGAGTGGTTTATCTCTTGTTGTTGTTTTTTTTCTGTGTCCTCAAAGAGTGTTTTCATCCATTTTAAATCTGTATAGAATTAAAAGAAAAAAATCAGATTATTTAAAATTGTTTACATTTTCAAGGTAATGAAGTAGATATAATAACTTAAAAGGCGTAATGAAGATAAGATGAAACATGGCCTTATTCAGAAAAAAAACACCCTTAGGTCATGAGAAAATATATCCTGAGGTATTAACTCGTAATGAAAAAACTCCTATTCCGTAAATAAGTCATAAAAAATGTTGAAATTTCTGACTTAATGCATACTGAAATAATTCCGAACAAATAAAAATGAAAAAAGTTCTAAGTTATTTAATTATGTAATTTTAGGAGTTATTTCATTTATTTTTATTAAGAGTTAATTAGTTACGAGTTATTTCATATAGGCCCAAAAAAAAATAAGATTCCATAAAAACTACTATACTTGTATCATCTTAGAATGCTAAAAGATAATTATCAGTTCACTTTTACACTGATGAATCGAAAACTCAAGATGGAGTTGGTGGCACACTTAACCTTAGTCTATCTTTCCGACTACCTAATAGTCCGTTAGCCCGTAATAGTTTTTAATAGTTCTGGATTTATATTTGATACATATTGCAGGTATAAAGTTACAAATCGTTTCAGTTTTTATTTTGAGAAAACAGAAAAACTGAAGTTGAAACAAAAATTCAAATTTCTCTAAAAAAATGCTTTCCTTTTGTAGAGTATTACCAATTAAAAAATGAAAAAATCACTTATGTCGACTTAAGCTACTCTATTATAATGTCACAGAAAAAATCTAGGGGAAGTGGGCTTTCGAGGCATATTGGAAAATGATCGCCGTTTTCAATTTTTGAAAAAGGGAGACACTCCAGAATTAGTTCACGATGAACTGATATATATTATATTGCATTTTTTTTACATATTTTTGTTGAATCATTTGTTGAGATTGGTGAAGTCTCCCAAAAATGGGAGGTTTCAGCAATTTGTCCATAATTCGATTTAGATTGGGTGTTGAATCCCCCTTTTGTCCTAATTACTTTGAACTGTTGCATTAAACATAAATAATATTTACATTTGTATTGTTTAAAAGGTTTGTTTTTATTTCTGTTCATTTAAACAATCGAAAATAAATTTAAAAAAGCGTTACATGCATTTCTCCACATGAGGGTTCTAATTAAAATTCAAACTGCACAAAAAAAAAATCGACGACTTTTTAACTCTTATCTTGTTAGATTGTTACAAACCTGGAGTTCTAAGTATGACTTTCTGTTACAAATATAAACGAAGCATATTATAATGGTTATATGTACAGTAAAGAGTTACATACTCGTATGTATATGTTTAAATCTACTTAACTGAGAGTAACTTTAGCGTCCCGTAGAGTAGTTCCGTATCCGCCCCATCCACATATCCCCTAGAAATTCTAAAATAATTTAAGTAGGACTCGATAGTATTGTCCCCCTCAATCAACCCCATCAAATAATTCTTCCATCCCCATTCGGCTTGGCGTCGTTGTCGTCAGTTGCGTTGGTTTGATAAACTCTTGTCGACAGCTATGCACACAAAATATTTTATAAAACAAAACAAAAATTGATCCGTATAGTGTTTATCAATCAATATATAGAAATGGCTGGCTGGGTGGGTTGGCAATGGCACACATCATCCCCCAACGCCCCCTCCCCGCTTACTCATATGCTCAAGCAAAATAAATTATAAGTCAAACAGGATTTAGATCGTCTCCTTTTCCTTTATTATTATTTTTTTTTTTTTGAAGTTGTTAATTAAGGGATAAAGATAACAGGGAAACCCTTGTGTCGCTTTACACAAAATATATAATATACTCTTTTTAAATGGATGTGATGAAGTTTTATAGCCCAAAGTATGTGTGTCAATGCACAGTTCGGATTTTGTGAAGTAAATGCAGAGGAAAGGGGTTATGAAGTTGACATGAAAATCACTTTATTACCACCTACATCCTCCATCATCACCTCGTCATTATTGGCGCAACAGTCTACCGTGTCGCCGGCGGACTATCCATTATAAGTATAGTGTTGACAGTGCGCGGTGGAAATGTGGTGTTGATGGGGGACCCGGTTGGTTTGGGGTTGAAATGAAGTGGAAAAAACGGTAATTAAAGTTGTTCTAAATGACATTTGTTCGAGTTGACATTTTATTTACTTACTTATTTTATATATCCCGTTGTTAAGTTTTAAAAGTAAACTGTGAGGCTTTTGGCGGTTGTTTTGTTTGTATGATTTTCAATAAATGAAACTTGAAATCGAAATGGATATTAAAACAAAAGAAGAAATACATTCCTACATGGACTTTGGTAATCGGGTATTATGTATTAGGGTCTTTTGTATAATATTTTTAACCACTTCGTTGCAGGGCAACTGCCCCATTTTTGGCGGCACTGCTCCGCTCATGCGGACCAATAAAAGTTGGTTAAAAAAATAAAATGTAACAAATATACTCGTAATTCTCTAAAAAAATATGATTGAAAAATTTTTGTTATATTTCTGTCAACTAAAATTTTTTTCGGAAGGCAATTTTTTTCTGCATTTTATTGCCAACATTTATTTTTTTTATTTTAATTTCGATATTTAAAAATCATGTAGGTATTTGTTTAAGTATTAAAATAAATTTCTGTTTGAAAATTCGTATCCGCAAAAGAAAATGAATTACTGGATCCCACTAACTTTAAAATAAACAAACAAAATTTACAAAAAGAAGAATTTCACAAGAGACAAAATTTTGATGCATAAAATTATTATGTGAATTGCTAAAAAAAGCGATCACCTTGGTTTAAATAACGAAAAGAAAAGTTAAAAGAAAACAAAAGGGACCCGCCTTGAAACTGCCTCATTTGCTCAAGTAGATATTTCTGGACAACCATTTGAGATGGTAATAAATCGAATAAGTCGAAAGAATGTGTTCGGAATGCTTTCCGAAAATGGAGAAACAACTGCATATTAATTTGTTTGCTGCAATGTTCTTTTTTATGGTTCAGCTCGATGTCAAAAGAATGCAGCAAGTATTCGTAAATGTATAGAAATATGCGAAGTATTTTGAGATTTTATGGCCTAACCGTATCTACAATATGATGACCATCACGAAGACGTAAGTGGTCGTGTGGCCTAGAATAACTTGGTGAAGAACGGTTGAAGAGGAATCAGCACAACTGGGGAAGATTTGGAGAGAGCTAAAATATATCTCCAAGAACCGTGTGCTATATCGCGTAGGAGTAGTTGAAGCCTTATGTCTCGCGAGGGGAAATTGACGGATTGAAAAATCATCATATATGTACTTACATAAAATCAGCCCTATGCCAGAGCCTAGTTGGTCTATGTGTAAATGCAAGGTAAACTTATCTTTGGAAGCACCTCTAAATAGTTCACCGAGCGCTCTTAACTTAAATAGTCTCTTAACTCAAAACATACTCCCTTATTAGTTTATGAAAGGAAATTTTTTATGATTAAATGAGGGGGACGATTTTTTGAGTTACGAGTTAAGTTGAGAGCGTTCGTTGAATACCATATCCTAAGCGGTTAGGTATTAAAACCTACATTTTATATGAATAAAAAATTCTTGGCTGATCAGCTCCAGGCATTTCATGTAAGTATTGTAGTGCAATAAAACTGAGTAAAAGTACCTATGTTAACAAGAATAATTTTTGGAAATTTAGGAATGAAATTGATATAGGAATTTATAGGAGCTAGAACATTATTGATATGATGTAATGATTTTTTTAACAATATATTTCTTAGACGTGAGTAAACGAAATTATTAATTCTAATTTTGTTTGTATAATTATTTCAGCTTTCTACTATCTTATCACTATTTCCAATAATAACTCCAACGCTTCATACGATAAAGATATCTAAAATATCTAATAGTCGTACCTAACCTATCTATTTGTAATGTTAAACCCTTTGCCACGTTTTCTCATTTGAATTAAGTAGATAAGATGACAGGAATTGAAATCTCCCTCATCATAACGTCCATTGTTCCTATCAAAAATTGAACCTAAACAAAGTTGATTATTATGTGGGAATGTGAAAGCACACATAATGATTATAATCGATAGAATGATTATTATCTTTTATCGAAAGGAGATATCATTTTGGCACCTAAGCGATAAGCCTATACGTCTATACCTAGACCGCCTCTATCGTATCGTCATGAAAAGTCCTCGTGATATTTTAAATACAAAATGGAAACCAATCGCATCGTCTATCCGTTCCGTAATACTTGACGTCAATTCAAAATTATAGAGCTTTTCCAAATAATAATATCCGTCATTCCGTCACCTAAAACAGTTTCATCAATTTGATTAGGAGGTATTTTCTGGGTGAAATTTGCAGACAAATTTAAATTAATTTTTAGTTATTCAGTTATTGATACTTGGTAATCCCATATAAATTAGATCTAATATTTCAGTGCCTTTAAACTATACAATTATTATATACCTACTATTAGAAACAGTTTCATAGTTTTGGGAATTCAATCATGAGTTTATGTTTTCGCATTGTCTTTATTTCTTCCAATATACTTATGCCTGCATTACTTGTATACATAATAGTCATTCAAATCTGAAACGGTGTCAAAATTGACGGCCATGATCATCCGTGGAAAGTATCACATGAACATTTGTAAAGCAAAAATAAAAGGTTCAAATAATACGCCTTTTATTTTTGTGTACAATTTCACAAATGTCAGCATGACAGTTTTTACAGTTTTTGAGTTATTTTTGAACTAAAACCTGAAATATGTACGTCTTTTGATGATTTGAAATAGGATTCTCTGTTCAAAAGTACCCAAACGCTTTGGACTAAAAATTTCTTCTACATTATGAAAAACTATGTAAAGAAAAGAGCATTGAAAAAATAAAAACAAGGAAACAAAGTGGAGACATAAAGGTTTTATTTGTGCTTTATAAAAGGTCTGATGGCATACAACTGGGACTCGTACACAAAATTACAAAATTCCGCCAGATTTAGTCGTCCAAACACGTTTGCGTAACCATTTTGTTCTTTAGTATCTGGTTATGGAAAGGGCTCACGAGAGAGTAATTTTTCTCCTGTTGAAAGTTACGTGCTCTGTAAAATGACAAAATAAAACAGGAGTTAGCTCTTTTGTTTACTTTTCAAAAAAGATGAAGAAATTTATAGTCCAAAAGTATTCGAGTACATTGACAGTTTTACTTCTCTCTCTTACATTGATGACAGAGAACGCAAAAAGTAAGTCCCGCAAGTCTGTCTGTCTATCTGCCGGTCTGTCTGTACATCGACCTTCACGAGACGATACCGAAACCTTTAATGTCGTTCTGGTAACAACTTGTGAGAAAATCGAGAAAGAACTATTTAATTCCATGTTTCGAATTTTATAAAAAAAAAACAAGGAAAATAAAAACAAAAAAAGTTTAAGATTGCTTCTCAATAAAGAAGCAAACCTTAAATTGGATAATGGATAAAATATATTATGTCATCCTCATCACCCAACGAAAATTTTCACTTTTATATTCCTCCAAAGAAGGTGAGGAATATCTGTTATATCAGTGTTTACTCCTTTACGTTTACTCCAATAACGATGTCCGAAAAATGATATATTAAAGTTTACTCCAAAACAAAAAAAGGTTTGGACAAAGAGTGTTTCTATTGAATGTTGGGACAGTATTTTTGTAAACTTTGACATTATAATGGTTATTTACATAAAAAGGAAGGACACAGACCAAGCAAATAACAGACATTTACGCCTTTTTTCAAAACTTCATTATACTTTGTTCAAACATAAAATTTTAATAAATAGTAAAATATTTTATTGAAAAAGTTTTCTTCATTATTACTGTACCAGAATCAAAAATATATTTTGTGTTCTTTCAAAAAATAATGATGTAAGGCAAAAGTTGAATATGATTGCGTTTTGGTCTCAAAGCTTTTTATGAATTCACAATCATCAATTCAGCCACAAATCTGACATTGCAATTCAATGCCCTTAGACTAGATAAAGTGGCAAGGAGAAATCCCCTCACTGTTTTCGAGGGAAGAATGTACTCCAACATCAACAGGAAAAGGATTTCTTTCCTTTTGCAGTAGTTAAATACAAAAAACTAACTTTTCGACGCACTTTTTTTTTTTACTCGCAACAATAATAGCTCACTATAGTACATGTTGGGGTATCGGAATAGTTCATATTGTTTTACAATGGCCCCAAGTCATTTTAATGTGATGGCCATCGCCATGATGTCAAGCAGTACAAGATGTTTTATACTCTGTTATGTTTTGTTTCTTTTTTTTTTAATGTAACCTTATAACCTTTTCTGTGCAACAGTTCTATGCCACAAAAGCCACTATGATGATGACGATGCCAGCGACGAAAGAACAAATGGTGGGCGATGATGGCGTGGTGAACGCAGGGTAAAGCGCCAACACATAACTTTCATCTATTCAGACTTTTAAATGAGCCACAAAAGTAAAGATATGAGGGTTAAGTAACGGCGACCGACTTGAACCCGTTCCTAGAGCTTAGCCCCTGCATTTTGTCCCTGGAACATTGTTTTGTAGAGAGTGTATATAAGTTTACCACCAGAATGCAAACAGTATATTGGAAGTGGAACATAACTACAAAGAATTATATGGGGGTGGTGATTGTTCTGCTGATGCTTCCCTCATAATATTTTCCGCCGTTGTCCTTTTTTCTTTCGATTAAAAAAAAACAAAAAAAAAAAAACTAAACGGAACGAAATGCGTTCTAACCATGTTGCCAACCATTTTAAACTAAAAAAAAACTATTTTTGGCTTAGGCCAACTACAGAAAAAAGACTAAACGCCCAAAATAAATCTACTATTGGTGCAAGAGTGTTACTTTAGTTGATCTTGATTGTGTTGTAGTCGAGAGATTACAGCTGCAATTTTGCAGCTTAACATCAACAACAGTAGTGATGTTTTTTTGGGATTATATTTATAGCACAGTATAAAAAACGGATTCGCAGTATCATGTACTGCTGTCAAAAGAAAACAAATTGATTTTTTGGCTTTAAAAAGGTAAATGCAATAAAACTATGATAAAAATTGACTGCCATTGAACTAAAACTAAAAACATATTAACATAAATATTTTATTACATAATAATATATAATTCAATTTCAGTCTTTGCCCATATTTTACCTTTCTTGCAATTCAAAATACGAAAATTGATTTTTAACCATAAAACAAAAACATAAAACTGAAAGGGTGTGTTCGTAGACTTGTAATTTTATTAAAACGAAATTATTCTGTTTACGTCAAAATATAGTTGTTCGCCCATCTGTCAAACTATTAACTGTAAAATTCCTTAGAATAATTATTTAGCTTTTATTAATTTGACTTTTACCACCAGTATGCACACTGTCGATTTTGTTTTTGTATTTTATATAAAATCTTAGTACATATACTATGGATATCTTTTCCAAAAAAAAAACGACTAATTAAGTTTGATTTCGGAACTCGATGAATTTCACCTGCTGTTCATTAACACCGGCGGCGGCGTGGATATAGTTTGTGCGTCTGAAATTTTGAAAATGTTGTTTATAGTATAGTATGGATGGTTACGCGCTTTTTAAAGGTAATCGGATCAAATAGACGGGCGTGTGGCTGTTCATGTGCGCAATGGACTTCGAACCAAATTTCTATGCAGATCAAATGGAAACAATGAATTCGAGTTTTTTTGTTTCATGTTTAAATCTACCTAACTTATGATATTTCAAAATATATATCTGAAGATGTTATTACTTACAGAGATTTGGAGATGAGAAGGCACTTTCAGACATCGACAGCGGGTAACCTTCAACGTCTAGTTAATTTTTATATGAAGATCATTAAAAATGATTCGTCAATTTTATTTATTACGTATACTAAAATGCATTCGCTTCAATATTTTTCTAGGCCACTTACAAATGTTCATCTTTCATTTAAAAAAAAATATATATATGAAAATGCGCCTAGGCGGATGCTAGTTTCTAGATATAAGGTTACACACAAATTATATAAATTTGAATATTTGCTCTGTTGATTGGTAAAAAGCTTCAAGAAAAATGAAAAAATGTAAGAAATTGCAGTCCATAATTTGTGACAGGGTGAAACTATTTTTATTTTTGAAGCCAGCTCGAAGATCGCTCTTCACATTTAAGAATTAAAATTATAGAACAAATCTTTTTTAAGGTAAAGGTAAAACTATAATATACGGACGTGTTCGAAAGCTAATTTCAAAAACCAACGGAAAGTAGCTTTCCGAGAACTCAATTGAAGAAGTCAGCGCTTCCACTATTTTAATGTCGTTTTCAATTGGCAATCCGGAATTGGTTTTAGATTCGGAATCCCAATTGAACAGTTTTTTTCGATTCTGAAAAAATTGATGTTTGGTGTGAGATTATTAGTATTTCAAGCAATCACTTCACAGTTTTAAATTTAAAAAAATATGACAATTATGAAGCGTGACATTAAATCTTTGAATGTGTGAGTGATTCTGTTTTTGCTTCTGATTTCAAATCCAGAAGAGAAATTCTCTTTTTTTTAGAATCAGAATTGTCACTTTTGCCCAATTGAACGCATTCAGAATGCTTTTTTCTACTTCCAGATTGCCAATTGAAAACGACATAAGTTATGTATGTAGCTAGCTGTCAGTTCACTTTCGGAGGAACATTCGATGAGCACTTTTTCTATCGATAGCACAAGTAAATGAAGTTTAAATTAAAGGCATCCAATCGCTTGGTTTCTTACGACCGCTTACGCTGGCGTCCGACGATTATAGTACCATCTTAACGCACAGGACAAGCGAATGCTTGTATTAAAGTTTTTTTTCAATAATTTTTCTTGATACTTGGTGGTTTTTAAGAAACCATCGCAAAAGTGTCATTCCTCACATTTTTAATAACATAGACACTAGACGCAAGTCCAAGGACCACGGGGTTTCAATGTCTAATTGACGAAAGCATTGAATATTAATAAAAACACAAAAGTTAGTTTATAAATATGTTCGGTCAAACAATTTGAATTAAGTAGCAAATTATTGAATGGATTATTGAATTGAAAAAAAAATTAAGGTATGGTAATATTGTGTATAATTTTTTTTTATATATTTTTTTATCTTGATCCTACCGCTTAAGCGTTGTAATAGACCTGCTTCTATAAAATGATTTTCTTGTCTCAGTTAAAACACTCAAGGTGCACACTGTAGTCTGTTGTTGAACAGTACAGAAAAATCATTCTGACTTTGTATAAATTTTCTTTTGTTATCATTTCTTTTGAAAATGTATATATAAAAAAAATTATTCAAAATTCTTTTTCGATAACAATTTTTATACTTGGCATCTTAAAAATCAAATAAAATTTTTTTCAATACACAAAATCAAAAATTTTGTTTCCCATGAAAATAAATAAATCAAAAAATTATATTTCGTCAACAAAGATCAACAAATTTTTGAATGGGAAAAAATTCCAGATATAAACAAAAACACACTGCTCCAATCAATCTGAAAATTTAAGTATATTACCTAAGTATATAATATTGATTTGATATGCTTTAAATTTCTTTCTTTTATGCATTAAATAATATTCCATTTTGTTTTGTGTATTTTCTCAAATTTATAAATAACTGTTGCAAAGCTTATTAAGTAATTCAAAAGTAATCAAAAAAATAAAAAATATACCTTTAATTTATTTTGTACAAAAAGGCTTGAAGTGAGTGATAAATCATAGTTATTGTGATTTTTAATTATATAATTTTTTTAATAAAATATGAAAATATATTTTTTTTATACATTACATTATACTTAAGGGCTGTGCCAAGTTTAAATTGTATCCATCAACTAGTACGCCCTCACGAATTTTTTTAGTAAAACGCTGCAAAACTATATACATTTTGTATGGGAAATTTCAAGTCTCGGTGGCAAGTGTAAACGTTAACATATTTCAATGAAATTTTGCACAGATTTTTTATTTATTATCCTTAACATTTTAGACCCGGACATGAAAGAAATTCCGACATTGATAAAATAAGCCCCACCTTAGTATATACATATATATGTTATTACTTAGCACAGGAAATTTTTCAAACACACTTGAATATTACAATTTGTTCATTACGTGAGCCACTGTTATAATTATTTTATATTTGTCTCTAAAGTAGGGATGGATAAGAACCGAATTTTGAAGTCTCGTCTCTGTCTTTTCAAAATCGGAAAAAAAAAACTTTAGGTACTCTTAAGAAATAAAGTTGTCGAAAAATTTGTATAAATACTGTAAAACTTTCTACATAAGTTTGAGACATTGCTACCTTAGAATTGTGAATTTTACAAAAAAAAAGGATTTGAATGCCATCCTTGGAAAAATATTCGACGCGGACACATGTGCCAACGGGCTTATAATATTTCTTATGTCAAAATAAAAACATATTATTGTTTTCGAAAACATTCATGCGCTTTTTTTACATTTTTTCTGAGTTACTAAGTATTTCTTCACAAAAATTAACAATGGGATCTAAAAGAACTTATTTTCAAAATGAATTGTTATTTTTTTTTCGAATTGATAGATATTTTTTATTTAATTTTAAACGAGTTGCTTTCTTGGCCTTGTTTGAATTTATGTTATAAACAAAATTGTGAAAAAAAATACTGACAAGGGTTATTTGCAATTTCATGAAATTTTCAATGAAAAATGTGGTATTTTCAGACGTTCTTTAACCCATAGAGATGGTAACTGTTCTTCAACAGAAGGTTCACAGTTTATAGCCTTAATCCTGACTGAAGTAATAGAATTTATATTTTGACACAAATATATGTATTAAGTTTGTTTCAAAACACCCGAAAGCCGTTTTTATGAGCCAAAAATTAATTTTAAAAATTTCAATTTTTTTTGAAGTAAAAATCAAGATTTATAAGAGATTTTGAAATCTGGGAGTCCGCCGCTATATTTTCTCAACAATATCAGCCAATCTATTCACGGTTTTTCTATTTCGCTTAATAGTAAGAAAGATGCCTTGCATGGGTTAGCTTTCTTCGTTGATTGGTTGTGGAGTGTTTACACTATTCTATGTCGATCCCAATTGATAGTGTCCAACTAGCCTTGGATTGAGGCAGTAAAGTGAAAGAATTGTGGTACCAGTTGAAATCATACAAAAACCGTTGGAAAAAGAAGACAAATCATGTTAATAAAATGAAATAGGTTAAAGAAAAATAAAATCTGAGCTTTAGAAAATATTAGTTTCGAAAAATAGTACATCTAGGTTTGAGCTAAATTGGTGTCAATTTGAATTCAAATTGAGAAAATAGGTGTAATGAACTTTTCTGGTGATTATGTTTGTAAATAGAAAATTGGGTATGTTGCTAAAATGTTTAACGATACTATTTCCCACATTTTTTGTTGGACCTTGTTTTTTTTTTAAATATAGGTCTTTTTGTACACTTTTTAAAAACGGTGTAGGTGAACTCCACAAGTGGAGCCGTTGTCCTTTAGGTAAGTGCAAGTGAATGTTTTTTTTACGAAATCAAGAATTAATCAACTTAGAGGTAAAGGATAGGGCTGGTAACAAGACAAGACTTTTGTTGGTGTCATGACGGTCGTTTTAGTTTCGTCGCGGGACCGGATTTGATTTTTTCGGGCTTGTTTTTTTTGCCGGTAAGCCAGTGAAAATATCGTCAAATTTCGATAAAAAATATACTAAAAATATATCCCCTTGGAAGTTTTAAAACTACCACTAATTTCGTGGAACCGAGACTATACAGGGACTTATCTCGTTCTGTGACCGGCACTAATTAAGTGCACTTTCAAAACGATAATTAAAGTGGATTAGCAGAAGTTTAATAATAGTCTAAAGATCAGATGTTTGATAAGTATTTATTTAAATGTTTAAACCACAAATAATCCAGCAAAATCTGTATGTTAAAATATTCAATTGAGGCTGAACCAAATCTGTATAACGGCCCAGACTGTTTTTTTATATAACTATACAAATCTGTGAAGATAAAACTCTCAGGCTCAATAAAATTTCAAAATTAGTTTAACTTTAGACAGCTGTCGAAATTTAGAAAATGTGTTAATAATTATTTCGTTTGGTTGTCAAGTACAAACGGTCCTAAGGACAGTCACAAGCTTCGCCATCCTTACGTATGTTTCAGCGTGATTGAGATACAAGTGATTAAAGCGATATTTATTTTTATTAAATAAGAAATATTAGAAATAATTTATTTACAGTTAGACAGTGTTTAAGTTTATTTTAGAATTATTGTAGTTACCTTTTTACAGGTAAATTAGTTAATAAGCTTTGGGGAACATACGACTTGACAACAAAGCGACGGAAGATTTATTTTTGATTTCCTAACAATTTTACACTCAATATTTGGGAACTGTTAAAACTGAAATGTAATTCGTACAGTTGTTTGAACTCAACGCCCTTTTAACTTTCTAACTAAACTTTTTTAAAGTTTCTTTAATATATTCCCCAATGTGGCAACAATGAACTTAAGTTCAGGACGATATGGTGGCATAAGTTGCTGGTTATACAATGATTTATTATCCATGTTCTTAAGCGGGTGCTTGAATACACGAGTGGTATACTTGTACTTACTTGTGGAAAAGTAGTTAAAAATCGGTTGTTGAACTTTTTTATTAGATTTAAAAACACAATTTATAAAACTGTCTAACACTTAAATAATTAAAAACAACAACAATATCACTCTTTTCGAAGGACCGGTCAAATAATCCTGTTGACATTTGAAAATTTTTCAAAAAATATCTTCAACTTGGTAATTAAATTTTTTTTATTCATAAATTCGTTTTGTTTTGGTTTTCCTAATTTAATCTAAACTTAAGTTTAAACATTTTTATTTTCTATCCGGAAACAGGAAATTCATACAAATTGATTCACATTCACATTTAACACTTTTCTTCTTTAAAGTAAAAAAGAATCAAACAAACAGGACTCAAATGGTTGTTGGTTCACTTGTTGACTATACGACCGATTTCCGCAACAGATGTTTGATAACTAAACGGAAAGGAGGAACTCGATTGTTTCCTCCACCACCTGCATATCATCATACCGCTATATTGAGATGTTGCCGCTACCACTTGTGGAATTGTTTTGGCATGGCACAATCAACAAGTCAACACGCCGCGCCGCTCCGTGCTGTTGAACAGAAAAAAAAAATAGAACCATCCAAGGGTAGTTGTTGGTTTCTTTAGCTTGGAGGGTTGTACCTAAAAGCGAGCGTAAATTGATTCCTTCGGCGAAGGTTCTAATGCGCAGGTTTTGAGATTCTTTTGTTGCTGTTGCTGAAATTTACTTCTAATACCGGTGGTATTTAACACTATTTGAGTGAAATTCTTCGTTTTGAGTGATGGTAACGAGAGGCACCATAAAGTGGGTGAATTCTGGGTATGGAAAAGTAAGACTTCAGAAATAAAAAAATAGCTATATATCTAGCTACGTAAGTATATTTTGTGTGCAAGAGTTTGAGGACTTTGATGATTTTGTTGAAGGTCGGAGTTGCATGGAAGTTAAATATTATTGCTTTTTACTTAATCTTGTATAGATATTTCTTAAAGCTGACTCATATTCATATTTATTGGGTTAAGGCTATAGATGGAATTTTCGAAGCAATTCTAGGTTTAACGTAGATAACCTTGACTATTTTTTATCTTTTCACTGTTTCACTGTTAAAGTTATTACACAAAGTTCTTAATAATTTTAGATTAATGCAAATTTAAGAATCAACAACTTTTTAAATTGAATTTTTTGTGAACAACAACAACAACTTTAAGGCACTACCACCAATTGTTTTTACGAATTAATTTTATATTAATTCGTTTATATTTTTATTTTTGGCCGGAGTTATAGCTATTTCATGCTTGCCAGACAATCATCAGACTCCTTTTAGTGGCGCTGAGCTTTAATCCAATTTTATTTGAAGAACACTTGTAGGATTCGAACCCACGCATATCAGATTGCTCAGTCTTTGTAGTCATGTGCTCTTACGCACTACACCACTGCAGACCACTGATGCTACGTGTCCAGAAGTCGTACTTGTTCATCAAATGCATTTGGAGTCACAGCATTTTTACAAACGCCTTAAAGTATGTTATCTTGTTCCGCCTCCATTTTTCTCCATACCTTACTTCGATAGACTACAGATCGTAGTCTGTATCAAAGGGGGGAGAGTTACGGAAGAGTTTGGCGCTGGCCACAGTTTATTCTTATTACTTTATTATTTTTATTGTACTATTTTGTACATAGAATGTCAGTTTATTAGACTTAACCATTCTTCCGTCAATTGCATTGAATTTTTTGTGAACAACAACAACAACTTTAAGGCACTACCACCAATTGTTTTTACGAATTAATTTTATATTAATTCGTTTATATTTTTATTTTTGGCCGGAGTTATAGCTATTTCATGCTTGCCAGACAATCATCAGACTCCTTTTAGTGGCGCTGAGCTTTAATCCAATTTTATTTGAAGAACACTTGTAGGATTCGAACCCACGCATATCAGATTGCTCAGTCTTTGTAGTCATGTGCTCTTACGCACTACACCACTGCAGACCACTGATGCTACGTGTCCAGAAGTCGTACTTGTTCATCAAATGCATTTGGAGTCACAGCATTTTTACAAACGCCTTAAAGTATGTTATCTTGTTCCGCCTCCATTTTTCTCCATACCTTACTTCGATAGACTACAGATCGTAGTCTGTATCAAAGGGGGGAGAGTTACGGAAGAGTTTGGCGCTGGCCACAGTTTATTCTTATTACTTTATTATTTTTATTGTACTATTTTGTACATAGAATGTCAGTTTATTAGACTTAACCATTCTTCCGTCAATTGCATTGAATTTTTTGTGAACAACAACAACAACTTTAAGGCACTACCACCAATTGTTTTT
Source organism: Syrphus vitripennis (assembly GCA_958431115.1). Lineage (NCBI taxonomy): Eukaryota > Metazoa > Arthropoda > Insecta > Diptera > Syrphidae > Syrphus > Syrphus vitripennis. Next base: position 126,013,640 of record OY288108.1, read on the forward strand.
ACGAATTAATTTTATATTAATTCGTTTATATTTTTATTTTTGGCCGGAGTTATAGCTATTTCATGCTTGCCAGACAATTTACAATTTTGATGATTTTTAAAATATGTAAACTTACAAATTTTAAGGACATCGGGCAGTGAAAAAAAAATTATGAGATAAAAATAAATTAAACAATTTAAATATTTTTAAATGATTATAATGATTCTGGATTCAAAAAATTTGTTTGGATACTTAGTAGAAATCATCATCTTTAAGCTGATTTTTGTATTTGACTCTGTGCTTTTTCATTGAAATAAAGGTTTTGGATACATATATTTGTTCCATATGCATATTTCCCTCGAAATCGAAATATTAAAAAGTGGATCCTGCAATTGAATCCTGCAATCCAATAATGCAATCCAATTCTAAGGACTTTAAATGTCCTTTCACATTAAAGCCTCTTTTCGTAAGCTTTGTGCGACAAAAAAAAAAAAGAAAACTACTCAGATAGCTTCCCCTAAGATAGTCTTTATGTATGGACAAATAAATAAATTGAAATTTTTTAAGCTCCAAAAATAACGATTCCTGTCCTTTAAGACACAAAATATTTATCTTAAAAAAACTGAGATTTTTATGAAAATTTGTCAGTTATAAAAAATATTTTTCAAAAACCGTTAGGTATTATAAACCAATTTCATCAGTGGCCCAAAGTTTTTTTAGTTTTGTGGTTTTGGTGATAACTTTTTTTAAGGATAAATTTCAATTTTATTTTTTATAAGAAATTCAACAACTAGTCTTAATTTAAGTCTTTAATTCTACTATGATTAAATTCCACATGATGTGAATTAAAAGAAAATGATACAAATTATATAATGCCATAAGCAAAAACAATCCCTCTAAATAAAAGAGTCAATAGTTATATGACCATAAATGACTTTATATAGGCCTGTTTAAGTAGTTGATGTAAATATGTATTATAGGACTCGGTGAAAATCACCACTAGATTTTACCGACTGCCGTTCAGTTTTTTTTTAAGTGAACAAGTTTTACGACATTGATGACTGTCAAAACTTTGGCGCAAAAATTGTTTACAAAGCTCAGGATCAAAAAAAAAAAAAAAACGATGAAATTAGTTAACCTAAAATACCCGCGAGTTATTCTAAGCATGCAAAACTATTTTAAAACCCATTATTATAAAATGTAATCTATTCTATTTTTCAATTTAAATTTCGAGAAATCTGTATAGTGAATTTTATAACTGAATGCTATTTCGGTGCACTGGAAAT